>CM055070.1:30037766-30157436 GCA_029204045.2 Tillandsia leiboldiana
GACTCCGTTTTGCGCGCGGGTTTCGGCACAGTGCATCGTTTTGCGTGCGGATCGCGTGGAGGCCAATTGCAAGTGTCTACGAGCAATTGGTGGCAAATCGAGGTGGGTGGCTTGTTTTCAAGATCTATGGACTGTGCTCTAATTCTATTGATATAGAATCATGCACGATAGTGATTGGACTTGGGTAGCATGCTAGAATTTGAATGTTATTATTCCTTGTTTTTATCTGTTGATCGTTTGATCTCTTCTACTTCCTACCGCCTGTTAAATATCTGTTATCTTGGAACCTGACCTAGCACCCCTGTCATATGTTGCATGTGTAACCAGACCAGTAGAAAACCCTCACTTGGGCTAGGGTTATTTATGTTTAGACATCCACACTTTATATTTCATTCCTGGACTTAGTGTTATCCTCGCCCGGGTAGTGGGCCGAGCGGTCGGGACTTCTTTTTAGTGTGGGATGCGTTTGCACTCGTGCTTGGGAGCAGAGTGGAGTCTGGTAGATGTAGTGTACCGCTTGTCTGTACCGGGAACCGTTTTGGGTAAACGGTGGTCCCGGGAGGTCTTGTTTTCCCCTGTTGGGGTTGTCGCCACTGTGTTAGTGGGTGTAGTTTACTAGTGTTAGCCGGACCTAGAACCCAGAACCCTTTTCGACATACACATGATTTTAGTCTACCAATGTTTTCTTCCAAGCATCGCAGGGCCGCTGGAGTCTGTTCTTGTTTGATTGGACAAAGGCATCAGCCCTTCGGGGTTTGGGTAAAACACTTATTTTTCTAACTGTTTTTCCAAAGAGAACTAAAATCATTAAATATGGATTTCTTCTAGATCAAATGATTTTCAATAACAAATGTCACCTTTTTCTTGTAAATCTCCCCACTCGAAAGGATTCGAGTGATCCGGGTTCTAGGGGCCGTTCCGTTGTCGGGACGAAAGCCACGGGGGCTGAGCCTGGAACCTGTTCTTGTTTGATAGGGTTGTAGGTGTAGGTCTCCCGGGACTTTCGGGCCCTGTTGGTGTTTTCTGCGTGTCGTACCGAGGTTATTGCGTTCCCGAACTATAAGGGATCGGGAACTTCGATAGGCGGAGCCTAGAGTCTGTTCTTGTTTCATAGGGTTCTTAGCACCGGTCTATCGGGTTTCCGAACCCTTATGGTGTCGGTCTTTCCTGTGAGTTTAGTGTTCTGTTGTGGGAGCCGTCTGGTGGACGGTGGCCCCAGCTGTGTGGTTTTCCAGCCTGTGGTTGAGAGTTGGTGTTGTTGGTCGATCTTGTTGATCGTGGTTTGGACTATAGCCTGCATGAGCCATATTTGAGCTCGACAGAGATACGCGGATACTTTCCTCGGTGGGGTCGCTCCCCTCGAGAGCCACTCCGGAGTTGGGCCTGTTACTTGCTATCGCGACTTGTCGACGCCGTCCCTCTGACTGTGCTAGTTAGTGGCAGTCACGGACACCCTACGGTAGACCCGTCCTGTTGAGGATGTGCGGCAGTAGGTGGGCGCAGGTTTGACTGGACCCTTTGAGGCAGTCAGTATAGATTTGGTGAGTTTACTGTGTGTGTTAGTAGATGCATCATGTTCCATCTGTTCCTTTTCTTGAGCATCTAGATAGAGGCATAGTAGCTGTAGAGTTACTTTTCCAGCCATTTCATTTCAGTATTATTGTTACTTTATGCCTCTAGTAGACTTAGTGGGCAGACCGTCGGGCTTGTTGGCGGCACCCACTGAGAACTACTTGGGACGTAGTTCTCACACCCGTCGTGGTGTATTTTTCCCACAGGGACTTCTACTCCTGTTCCTGCTGCTCCTGTTGCTGCTTCTTCTGATCGAGGTAAGGGAGTCACGAGATAGTTCCCTACCAGTCATCGTCCAGAGAGTAGATGTACCCCCGGTCTTGTTTGAGAGTTTATGTTGAGCGACCTTGTAGTGAGGTATAGAGTTGTATTTTATTTTACTGCTTGAGAGACTTATGTACTTTTGGTGAGGACCTTGTGTTGTATATAGCTTTTATTTCTAGCAGTTTTACTTTCAGCTCTGATATCTGTATAGTATAGATGCTCTTTTGCAGGTTAGTCGCTTCGTTTATACGGGGCTTCCCGTATGGGCGGTGGATCTGTTGGCGAGCCCGGGTCGCAGTTTCGACCCCGGGGCGTGACATCCTAACCCCAGGACCTACCTGTTATTACTCTTTCCGGGACATCGCGTCCTCTATCGGAGCAGCTCGGGGAGCCCAACCGCAACCTTTGGGCCAACGACGCACGGCATGGCGGGGTAGGGACCTGGAATCGTCGTGATCATCCATGTGCTGACCGCCTGGTAGGTCCTTCTGTGGGACGGGGGCTGCAGCCTTACCTTGTTCCTCCTGTTGCGGTGCTACGGTGGTAGTGGTTGGCCCCTAGGGGCATGAGGCACGGGTATGGCCCGGCTTGCCACAACGGTAGTAGTGGTTGTACCTCCACGGACAACCCGTCACCTAGTGTGCCCTCCCACAGATGACGCAAGGCCTTCCTAGCGGTTCTGGTCCTCCCGTCGGCGCTTGTCCGGTTTCCTGTTCTGTCCTCGGGCGTTTGGTTGCCCGGCCTCCCTGGAAGAGGTCCCCCTCAGGACGGGGGTAGGGATATCTCTGGCCCTGATACAGTCCGGGGTGCCCCCACTGTGCGCGTGCGTCGGCGAGATCCCGCTCTACCCATGTGGTTGTGTCCACCGCCTCATGAAAGGTGGGAAATCCCGTAGCTGGTACCTCGCGAAGTGTGTCGCCTCTGGAACCGTAGTGATAATGGTCAGTACCCCCTATATCCTGTGTCAGTAAGCATAACCTCTCGGTGAGGGTAAGCAATTGCCCAGCCACGTCGCGCAGCTGGTTCCGAAGTAAACGATTTGCCGCGGCTGCTGAGTCCATCTTGTCCATATCAGCGTTGCAGATAAGTGATCACGTCCGGCTGTTATCTGTGCATACAAAGTAACCGCGTCAACTCTAAGTTTAAAATAGCCTAGCACCTTGACCTACGAACTCCGGGACTCTATCCCTTTTTCCCCGCGCTCACGCTCGTACATTACACACCTACACCTTGGTTATCAATTTGGTTAGTTACTTGTGGTATTACACTCTGTGGATGTTGGTCACTGACCGCAGTGGTTAAAGTCATTTTTCTCTGATACCATATAATCAGTCACGCCCCGGAGGTTCTGAAAGAGCGGAAAACGTATCTCTTTTTTTTTCTCTTTTCCTGAATGAACCTCGCCTCCGGTGCGCGCCAGACCCGCCACATATACAAATTCACTCCCCAAACGGGCGGAGCCTCCTTTGTATATGTACGGCATTCCAAGCACGACAAATACTTTAACCATGCAACAATGAACGACAATGAGAAGAGACTACACTTAACCATACAGTCACATTTGTCATATTCAGACTATAGCATAAACCCATAGGTTTGAAAGTCGGTGTCCACTCGACACCCGGTTTTACAAAATATTTTCGCAAACTCTTTTAAGCGGCCACCATACTTGAAAGGATAAATCCACAGGTTTTGAAAT
Organism: Tillandsia leiboldiana; assembly: GCA_029204045.2. Classification (NCBI taxonomy): domain Eukaryota; kingdom Viridiplantae; phylum Streptophyta; class Magnoliopsida; order Poales; family Bromeliaceae; genus Tillandsia; species Tillandsia leiboldiana. The sequence goes on from CM055070.1 coordinate 30,041,302, forward strand.
CAGTGACCACACGACACTTGGTTTGAAAATGCTTTTGAAACCATGTTTGTATTTGAAAATGAGCTGCATTCATACATCTCAGCATTCACAGATATAAGAAGATAATCCTACACTAAGTCCTCAATCCAACATCCACAAGAACCCACACAAGTAAATCACAGTTAAACTAACCAAACATTAAAAGAAATAACCATAAGTTGTAAAGTTTACTAGCCACCATGGCTAGGGTCCTCTAACCGATGCCTCACCGTCGTCCCAGTTCCCACCCCTGCTCGGACCTGTCACAGTGTGGGTAGTGAGTAACTGATAAAGTACATTTAAACAGCAAATGCAATAACGGAAAAGACAAACCGATACACCGGAGCATTTACTTCCCCCTCATGTACCGCTAAATCCCTGTCACAAATCTTACTGGGCACCTACCCCAGATTTAAAATAAGTTGGGCCCCCCCAACCCCAAATACCGTACTCATTTTCTTGGTGCCACAAACCCCTCGACTGCCCAAGTAGCAGCCGCCTCTCCTTGAGGGGTCCCAATCATCGCTAGTCGTGGGGTACACGGGTAAACCTTACCATCTTTCCGAAAAAATACACCCTGTGCGGTGGCCAAACCGCAGGTGTGCGTGTAACCAATATGAGTATCCAATCGATACTGCGACCTCAGCCGCCTCAGTTAGAAAATAAACCAGAACTGCGACCTCAGTCGCCTCAGTTAGAATATAAAACGAGATTTACATGCTATGGGGTTAGACAGTTTACAAAAGTATCTACTTTATCACGCAAAATACTCGAGAACGACATTACACCGAAAATAACCAAAGGTACCCACCTCAAATGTGCTGACCGGAACACCAGAGACCGAACCACGCTCACAATCGGCACTTGGACCTAAAAATAGTCCCCAAAAGAACCGCGGTCAGATTGGAAACATAACGGTTGATAAACTGAGTCCAGAAACCCAAAAAGACTACTAATAACTCGACACGGCGATGGCGACAGCGCGCGACGAGCGACGCGGCCACCCCCGCGTCGTTGCGTGTCATGCGGCCGCACGGGCACAGGCCCCGTGCGGCACAAACTGCGGTCGCGCCCGCGCGGCACGTGCCGCGGTCGCGCGTGCGCCGGCCCTGCGCGGCGCGGCTGCATGCCGCGGCAGCGCGGGGGCTAACCCCGCGCGGCGCGTGCCGCGGCCGCGCGGGCGCCGTGTCACGCCCCGGGGGTTAGCATCGCGCGGAAGAGGAGCCACCGATGCCCCTGAATCAGCCATATATTTTTTTTTGTAAAACAATACTCCCCGGCGCGTGCACAGACCCGCCGCATACACAAATTCGCTCTGTGAACGGGCAGAGTCTCCTTTGTATATGCACGGCGTCTCAACTATAAGGTGCCTCACAAGGCGTAGCACATACAATCTCTAACCACAGCAGTTAAGGTCTCGTTCACATGCAACCATACAACTCGCGTGAAAATCTATTATTCACTTAGCGCAGGGAGGCCGATGTTTTGAAAGGATAAAGAATCACAAGGTTTTGAAAGCGGCATCCACACGATGCCATCGTTTAATGAAAGACAGTTTGAAAGCCACATAAATCCACAGGGTTTGAAAAGCTAGGTGCCCACACGACACCCACGTTTTAAAAGTAGTTTTCGCAACCGATTTACTTTGCTTTTTCATTGTTTAAAACGGCCAAGCATGAAAGGAAGCAACAATCCATCATTTATTCAAAAGGAGGAAAGGGCAACATCCACTTCGACCCCACGAGGGTATCGCAATCCACATCTAGCTAGCATGAATAATAACTGAAAAGGGAGAAGAAAGTCACTGTATCTGAAGTCACCAAAATGCCAGATCAGCACTCTCGCGGCCTCACCGGTGCCCCAGTACCCGCCCTTGGACGAACCTGTCACGGAGTGGGAAGTCAGTGACTGGAATAAACATAATGAGCAAGAAAACTATAATAATCAAACCACTGTAACCAGAGCAACTGTCACCCCTCATACGTCATCAACATGAATATGTCCTGCACCAAACATAAACCGGGCACCCTCCCCGGACACCGCACCGGGCCCCTACCCCGGTGCCACACCCCCTCCCTGCCGAGCACCTGCCTCGGCCGCCGAGCACCAACCTCGGCGTCATTGCTCACACCCTCCACCTATGAGGGCCCCCATTCCTAACGCCACCTCCGCGTGGGGTACACGGGTCAACGTACCACTTTTCCGGAAAAGCACACCCTTGCGGTGGCCAAACCGCTGGTGTGCGTGTAGCAAAACTTGAGCCTCAGATGATAAAGCGAAAGAAGTAAGAACCGGGGTCAGCGTTACTCATAAGGACAACCAGAAGGGAAAAACACTTTTGCTCTTGAGGAAAACTTAAAGTGAAAAACACCGTTGCTCGTTGGGAGCAACCTAAAGAGAAAACACACCTTTGCTCACGAAGAGCAACTTAGAAAGAAACACCTTTGTTCATGTGGAGCAACTTAGAAAGAAACACCTTTGTTCATGTGGAGCAACTTAGAAAGAAACACCTTTGCTCGTGTCCGCCCTTACCGAGTTAACCTCGGCGAAATTACCCACCTTTGCGTGTGTGTCGTCCGGCGTTTGGTACGTTCGCGATTGTGCGTCCGTTGCCAACAATGTCCTGCACTCCTGAAGGAATAAGGGCAAGTCAAGACTAAGGATCCGAAACTCACACCGACTCCCACCCATGTGCGGCGGAGTTCCCCGCCCGGCACCGGCCCGTGCAGCGCACACTCCGCCCGAGCACAGCACCCCGCGGCCCCAGCCCGCGGTGCAGGGCGACTCCGCGCGGCACCAGCCCGCGCGGCCGTCCCTCCTTGCGGGCGGCCCCGCGGTGCGGAGGCGACCCCGCGCGGCACCAGCCCGCGCGGGCGCCCCACCTTGCGGGCGGCCCCGCGCGGCCAGGCGCCGCGCGGGCGCATGCCCGCGGTGCGGAGGCGGCCCCGCACGGCACCAGCCCGCGCGGGCGTCCCACTTTGCGGGCGGCCCCGCGCGGCCAAGCGCCGCGCGGGCGCATGCCCGCGGTGCGGAGGCGACCCCGCGCGGCACCAGCCCGCGCGGGCGCCCCACCTTGCGGGCGGCCCCGCGCGGCCAAGCACCGCGCGGGCGCATGCCCGCGGTGCGGAGGCGACCCCGCGCGGCACCAGCCCGCGCGGGCGCCCCACCTTGCGGGCGGCCCCGCGCGGCCAAGCGCCGCGCGGGCGCATGCCCGCAGTGCGGAGGCGACCCCGCGCGGCACCAGCCCGCGCGGGCGCCCTACCTTGCGGGCGGCCCCGCGCGGCCAAGCACCGCGCGGGCGCATGCCCGCGGTGCGGAGGCGACCCCGCGCGGCACCAGCCCGCGCGGGCGCCCTACCTTGCGGGCGGCCCCGCGCGGCCAAGCACCGCGCGGGCGCATGCCCGCGGTGCGGAGGCGACCCCACGCGGCACCAGCCCGCGCGGGCGCCCTACCTTGCGGGCGGCCCCGCGCGGCCAAGCGCTGCGCGGGCGCATGCCCGCGGTGCGGAGGCGACCCCGCGCGGCACCAGCCCGCGCGGGCGCCCTACCTTGCGGGCGGCCCCGCGCGGCCAAGCGCCGCGCGGGCGCATGCCCGCGGTGCGGAGGCGACCCCGCGCGGCACCAGCCCGCGCGGGCGCCCCATCTTGCGGGCGGCCCCGCGCGGCCAAGCGCCGCGCGGGCGCATGCCCGCGGTGCGGAGGCGACCCCGCGCGGCACCAGCCCGCGCGGGCGCCCCATCTTGCGGGCGGCCCCGCGCGGCCAAGCGCCGCGCGGGCGCATGCCCGCGGTGCGGAGGCGACCCCGCGCGGCACCAGCCCGCGCGGGCGCCCCACCTTGCGGGCGGCCCCGCGCGGCCAAGCGCCGCGCGGGCGCATGCCCGCGGTGCGGAGGCGACCCCGCGCGGCACCAGCCCGCGCGGGCGCCCTACCTTGCGGGCGGCCCCGCGCGGCCAAGCGCCGTGCGGGCGCCCCGCCCGCGGCCGGCCTGGCGGCGGCGGTGGCGGCGCTCCCCGCGAAGGCTCCACCCCGAACGTCTATTCTAAAGAAACTAATAAAAACTCACCTTTGATCCGCCGGAAAAGAGAGGAAAGGGATCGTCCTAACGTTGCCCGGTTGATCCCGCGTGCAAGCAACCTCCGTCCTTTTCTCCCTTCTCTTTTTCCTTCTCGTGGCGTCTCTTAAAGAGGAACCCTAGCCGTCTTTTCCTCTTTTCTTTTTCCTTCTCGTGGCGTCTCTTAAAGAGAAACCCTAGCCGTCTTTTCCTCTTTTCCTTTTTTTTTTTTCCTTCTCGTGGCGTCTCTTAAAGAGAAAACCCTAGCCGTCTAATGAAGCGACCTAGGAGGGAACGCATAAAACCCTAGGTTCCTCAAAGGTTTAAAAGGTGATTAAATAATAGGGACAGATCCGGTGGCTAGAAATACCTCGAGAAACGTGCCGATCGTCCGCACGGATCCCGGGGCGCCTAAGTAGGGTTCGAACTTCGGAAAATTATTCCGGGTGAACCGGGAGTCGGAATCTGAAACCGATCGCGCCCCCGTTCTCTAATTCGCGAGCCCTTCCGCCTAAAAATGTCCGCGAGCCCCGACGGATTCCCCGGCAGAACACTAAAAATTGTCCCTCAGTCGGGCAGTCGAAGAAACAGGGGGTGACGGGTAGGGTCACGGAAAAGTCAGGTCTTACACGCCGGCCCCGCGCGGCGCGTGCCGCGACCGCGCGGGCGCCAGCCCCGCGCGGCGCGGCTGCATGCCGCGGCCGCGCGGGCCCCAACCCCGCGCGGTGCATGCCGCAGCCGCGCGGGCGCCAGCCCCGCACGGCGCGGCCATGATGCGGCGGCAGTACCCTAGGGACGTGCGGCGGCGATGGTGCCCTAGGGCTTCGCGGCGGCGCTACCCTAGGGCTTCGCAGCGGCGGTGCCCTAGGGCTTTGCGGCGGCGGCGACGGGTAGGGTAACAAAAACGGCAACCCAAAAATGACAATGAAAATCTGAAACGAAAACCGAAAAGAAACATCGCTTACCGCGATTCGTCGGAGAAGGAGATCCGTTCACGCTCCCGGCTTCGGCACGTTGGTCGGGGATGATCGGGTCCCTCTGCTTTCTCCTTCGTTCTTCTCTTTTTCTTCCGGTTAGGGTTTCGCCTTTTTCCTCTTTCTTTCTTTTCTCTCCGGCTAGGGTTTTTTTTTCGGGAGAAGTAAATTCCGTTTGTTGGTACGTACCGTCGAAATCCACATCGGGTATTTCAATCTCTAATTAATTATTTAATTAATCCTTGGAGATAATTCCTTAGAAATAATTCCTTAAAGATAATTCCCTAAAAATAATTCCTTTCCTCCTCGAAAAGCGTGCACAATCACTTGCACGGATTTCGATGCACCTCCCGGCTACCGCGATCCTTACACCCCCTCTCTGGGGGTTCCGTAAGTCGTAATCCGGATCCGGTCGCACCGCCGTTCACCATTTTTCGAGCTCTATCACAGAAAAATACCCGCACCTCAAGATTATCAACTTGAATAAACCCGTTAATTCAATTTCCCCTAACTTAAACTTTATTAGCAGGAGGGTAAAACGTTACATGAAAACTGTGATATTACACCTCACTTGGGCTAGGTTTATTTATATTTTAGACATCCACACGTTATACTTTATTCCTGGACATAGTGTTATCCTCGCCCGGGTAGTGGGCTGAGTGGTCGAAATTCCTTTTAGTGTGGGATGCATGTTACACTTGTGCTTGGGAGCAGAGTGGAGTCTGGTAGATGTAGTTGGTCGTTTATCTGTAGCGGGAGCCGTTTGGGTAAACGGCGATCCCGGGATGTCTTGTTTCCTTGTTTTATTTGTCGCCACTGTGTTAGTGGCAGTAGTATACCAGTGTTAGCAGGACCTAGAACCCAGACTGTTTTTGGACACATATAATTTCTGTAAACTAATGTTTTTCCTTCCAAACTTCGAGCGGGTCGCCGGAGCCTGTTCTTGTTTGATTTGGGTGAAGGCAATAGCCCTTCGGGGTTTGAAAAATAAAACTTATTTAAACGGATTTTCTTAAAGGAACTAATAATTTATTAAATTGGGTTTCTTAGATTAAAATAGTTTTCAGTAATAACTGTCATCTTTTTATTACAACTTCCTCACCCGAGAGAGTTTGGGTGATCTGGGTTCTAGGGGCCATCCCTTTTTCGAGACGAAAGCTACGGGGGCCATGCCTGGAACCTGTTCTTGTTTGATAGGGTTGTAGGTGTTGGTCTCCCGAAACTTTCGGACCCTAGTTGGTGTCTTCCGCATGTTGTACCGAGGTTGTCGTGTTCCCGAACTGTAAGAGGGTCGGGAACTTCGATAGGCGGAGCCTGGAGTCTGTTCTTGTTTGATTGGGGTTCTAGGCACCGACCTATCGGGATTTTCATGTCGGTCCTTTCTGTGTTATTTGTGAGTTTGGTGTTCTGTTGTGGGAGCCGTTGGGTTGACGACAGTCCTAGCTGTTGGATATTTTTAGCTAGTGAGTTAGAGATGTGATGTTGGTTATTGTCGATCTTGTTGATCGTGGATTTGGACTATAGCCTGCATGAGCCATATTGAGCTCGACAGAGATGCGCGGATACTTTCCTCGGTGGGGTCGCGCCTCTCGAGTGCCACTCCGGAGTTGGGCCTGTTACTTTGCTATCGCGACTTGTCGACGCAGTCCCTCTGGCTGGGCCAGTTTTGGCAGTCACGGACACCCTACGGTAGACCCGTCCTCTTGTGGATGTGCGGCAGTAGGTGGGCGCAGGTTTCACTGGACCCTATGTGGCATTCAGTGTAGATTGGGTGACTGAATTTGAGAGTTAGTAGATGCATCATGTTTCCATCTGTTCCACTTCTCGAGCATTTAGATAGAGGCATAGTAGCTGTAGAGTTATTTTCCAGCTCATTTCCTTTCAGTACTGCATTTGTTACTTTATGCCTCTAGTAGACTTAGTGGGCAGACCGTCGGGCTTGGTGGCGGTACCCACTGAAAACTACTGTGGGATGTAGTTCTCACACCCGCTGTGTCACGCCCCGTGGGTTTCAATCTGCGGAAACAATCAACGAAAAAGGATTTGTTTTACGTATCGATTTTTTTTTGAAATTCCTTCTTCCCCGGTGCGTGCCCAGACCCGCCGCATACACAGAATCACCCTGCAAACGGACAGAGTCTCCTCTGTATATGCACGGCGTCGCGGCTAATACAACATGCAACCATAGTAGTTTATTCAATCACAACAGTTCTCAATATTTATACAACTGAACTATTCTGTAGGCCGACCAATTTGAAAGGATAAATCCACGATTTTAAAAGCGGTGCCCACCCGGCACCCAGATTTCTAAACCAGTTCGAAAACCATAAATCCATAGAGTTTTTAAAACAGTGCCCACACGACACTCAAGTTTTGAAATCCGTTTTCTAAAATTTATAAATCCACAGGGTTTTGAAAACGGTGCCGACACGACACCCAAGTTTTGAAAACGGTTTTCGTAATTCTTTTTCTTTTCTTTTTCTTTCTTTCTTTTTGAAAAACGGCCGAACAGAGATAAGAACTCAAACATCCACATATCCAAAGGGCAAAGTTCCGACATCCACACCGACCCCACGAGGGTATCGAGAACCACACAATAGTCTACAAGTAGTAAATGAAATGCGAAAGAAAGGAGAAAATACAGTCTGAGGTCTCAATGGACCCGAAAGCTCCTGACCCGGCCTCACCGTCGCCAAGCCCTCACCCCTGAAGGAACCTGTCACGGAGTGGGAAGTCAGCGACACGATAATGCTAACAATAAAGCAGGAAAAAGCAGTAAAGCCAACCGTAAGACTATCCGGAGCAACCACCCTCCCGAGAGGGAAAAAATAAAGCACGAACACCTGCAAAACCTGTCCACCCTCCCAAGAGGGAAATTAACCACGAACACCTGCATAACCCCAAACCGGGCACCTGCCCCGGCACCCCACCGAGCACCTACCTCGGTAAACCACGTCGGGCACCTACCCCGACGGGTCGCACCGCTCGCACCTCGGCGCCTCAAACCCCCTACCTGCGGGGGCCCCCACTACGTCCCCTCGTGGGTTTACACGGGTCATAGACAACTTTTCCGGAAAAGCACACCCTTTGCGGTGGCCAAACCGTGGGTGCGCGTGCTGCAGCCTCGAGCATCGTAACCAAGTACACGACATAAAACCAACAATAATGAACCATAGAGATCACCAAAGATTAACACAGTTATTAGAGGTATAAAAGTAAACAAGCTGATATGGAACAGGGGTTAGATGCGATTATGACAAGTATGTTGCAATATCCATGTTAAAAGAGTAGAACTTTCTACACACTCCCACAGTAACAAAGGAAAGCACCCATAGCTATGAACAGTAAACATGCTTATGAAGAACAAGGGTTAGATGAGATCATAAGGTCAAGATTAATATATTCATGCATACGCGGAACTTTACTATATCTCATGAATGTTAGGATTTGAAGGAACACCAACCTGGGCAGCGTTTGGTCGGTACGCTAGAAGTTGACTCGCTGCACCCCACTCGATCGGCACGCGGACCTAGAAAGTCCCCCAAGGTAAACATTAATAAGCTAACACTGTCTCCTGTGAAACCCGTGGCTCCCAAACTTTGACCCGAAAGAAACTACCCTTAAGAAGCATTGTTAAAGGCATCGTCGTGGTCGAAAACGTTCAAAAACGAGGCGAAATGGGCCAAAAACGGGCCAAAATGGAGTTACTGGGCTTCCGGGCTCGGGGCTGGTGCACGGGCAGAGGCGTGGACCGGGTCCACAGTGCAGAGGATGCGCGGCGCGGACCTGGCTCACCCGGGCGCGTGCACCAGGCAGCTTGGGCCGGGCCGGTGCATGCGCAGGGCGTGCACCGGGCTCACCCCCACGGGCGCTGCGGCACGCACCGGGTGCACGCTAGAGGCGTGCACCGTGGTAAGCGGGCCGGGCCGGTGCACGCGCAGGGCGCGCACCGGGCTCACCACTACAGGCCGTGGCGACGCGCACCAGGTGCACGCTGGAGGCGTGCACCGCGATGCGCGGGCGGCGCTGGCGCACGCGACCGTGCGCCCAGTTCTGCGCCTTCGGGCTGTGGGACGTGCGCCGGGCGCACGCCACTTCGGTGGACCGCGCGGGTGAGGAGCCGTACGGGATGAATAGTTTTTCTCCGGTTTCATCCCCGCGGCTCCGGTGATGACCCCGCGAACACGGCGACTGCGGCGACGACCCCGTGGGCACGATAACGGCGGCGGCGGCCTCCCGTTTGACAACGGCGGCGGCGGCTTCCCGTTATCCCAACCCGCGACGCGTGCTACACCCGAACGACCACCACCCAAACCTCGACCCCACAGAAATTGCTTAAAGGGAAATAACGCTTACCGTGATCCTGCGAGGAAGGGGAAGGTGGATCGTCCCTCTCGTCTCCAACGGAAAGCTCCATGAGGGATGGGTTTCCCCTGTTCTTCCCTTCTCCTTTCTCGATCGTTCGATCCCCTAATTCGGATTTTCAAATTTCGAAAATCCCTTTCTCGCCGTTACCGTTCTCGACAGCAAAGAAAAAAAGAAAGGCTACTGCTAAAAGGTCTATATAAATAAAAAAAAAATACCCCATCCCTAGGCCCAGATTTAACTCGGATTCCTCGAAAATCGTGCAATTTACAGTGCACGAATCTCGGTGCACTTTACGGTCACCGAGAGCTTCAAACCCCTATTCCGGGAGATCCGTAGGTCCGATTTCAGATCCGATCGCACCGCCGTTCATCATTTTTCGAGCTCTATCATCGAAAAATAATAACGTGCACCAAAACACAACCCACTAAAAGTCGATAAAAAGGGCACCTACAACTAACATTAAACGGCAAGGGTTATCTACGGCACCCGAAAGGTTAGGATAATACACCAGGACTCTACATCACTCACGTCTAAAGACAAGTTTCGTCCTCGAAACTTAACCCTGGTCCGCAACGAATAAACTGGGTATCACTCCTCCATCTTTGACTCCAGTTCCCAAGTCGCTTCACGTCCTTCCTGGTTGCTCCACAGCACCTTCCCATAGGGGATCGTCCGGTTGTGCAATCCTTTTTGTCCTCTCGTGCTAAGATCCGCGCCGGTGTTCCGTAGAAGCTCAGGTCCTCTCTAGGCTCAAAAGCAGTGACCATCCACCACCAAAATCAAGTACGCAGGTTCAGAGCACATCTTCGAGAATCCGGTTCGCTCGCTCTGGCTGTCCGTCGGTCTGGGGGTGAAACGCCGTGCTGAAGTGTGGTTTAGTCTCTAGAGCTCGTTGCAGACTTGCCAAAGGTTCGACACCAGCCGAGTGTTTCTAGTCCACCAAAATTTCTGCTTGAGGTACTCGTACATCTTCGTGTCACCCGGATGCGCCGCAAAGGGAGCGCAGTGCGCCTCTGACAATAACTCTTTCTTCAACACTGATAGCTCGGGCACGCAAGTCCGCCCTCGCAACGTATTGCGTCATTCGCACTCGCCGAAAGGTCGCTTGCGTAGTCCGGGGGGTCTTGTCTCGAATAAGCTGTATTCGTACGCCTGTTTCTGACCATCTAGGGTTTTTCTAATAGGGTTGGCTTGACCATGAAGGACAAAAGTCACGCGATAGCGCCAGTCTTGCTGAGTACTCGTGCTCATCGGTTTCCCCCTCGATTTGACCCTTCCTGCTCAACCATCCGCTATTACACTTGCTTTTTCCCAGGTGATACTGAATGGACAAGCCGAGTCCTTCGGCAACTTCAACCAATGCCTCTGCCGCAAAATCAAATCCGTCTATGTGAACAAAACTTAAGACTCTGGCGGTCCGAAAACACATTACGTTGAACCCCAAGAAAATGTGGTGTCCCCCAAAGCTTTTAAAATGAAGGCGACTGCTGCCCGTTCCTGATCGTGTGTCGGGTAGTTCCGCACATATTCTCTGCGATTTTCGTTGCTGAAACTATGTGTCCCAAAAAGCCCACTTCGCGAAGTCAGAACTCACATTTCTTAAACTTAGCAAACAGCCCTTGGTCCCTGAGAGTCCGGAGAATAATCTGTAAGTGTCTCTCGTAGTTGATCGAAGTGGTCATCAATTTCGGACTTGTTCTTCACTGTAACCTTATTTATCTCCCTGTAGTCGATGCGTAGACGCAGGCTTCCGTTCTTCTTTCGCACGAAAAGCACGGGTGCGCCCGAAGGCGACACATACGGTCTGATGAACCCTTTATCCAGAAAAACTCATAGTCGTGCCTGGTAGAAGCTTGAAAGAGAGGATGACCCCTCGCTCGGGGGTATTCCCGGCAGTTCAGCCAGGAGGACGTCGGAAGAAACCCCTACAATGGGGGTGTCAGTGAGCAATGCAGAGGGTCAAGTCGCTAGGCTCACTGAAACCAAGTAACTATACATCCGCCTGGTACCTCGTAAACCAGTCCATGCCCAGCACCTCGTAGTAATCCTGCTTCCCGACTCGGAATTCCCCGTCACAACACCGCCGGTCCGCAAACCACCTCAGCCGGTGCTGAGCAGTTAGCAACAAAATCTCGCGATGCGTCGAGGTACCCCAGTCATACCACCCAACCAGTACCAATGAGCCCTTAAAAGTCCAGAACAACGAACCCGACAACAAGGAAAACAAACCACACTAACGCCCTCACAAGGCTCCAAGAGGCGCCAACAAAACAGGCTGGATTACTAACCACCCGAAATTTCCTCCTTGCAAACAACGAACTCACCTGTCACCAACACGGACCGCTCCCCTCCGTCACCAACACGGATCACAAGCTCGAAGCCTAACCACCATCCCGGACTACCCGTTCCGACTGTCCGTCCTACCGAGGCGACGGTCAAGGCTATCGTTAGGTTTCAGCTCTAGGACTCACCATAAGGTCTACCCCACAAAAAGAGCTGCGTACGGGGCCTCCTAGCTGAAAGTGACCAGTGCCAAAACTCCGAGTAGTCGCCAGATTCCCCCTTGACTCACACCTGGCCCAAAAGATCAACAATCCAAAGCGCTCCCAAAACTAAGCCTCAAGGCTATGTCTTAGTCATGGGAAGCTGGCGAAACAACCCACAAGGTAAGGTCGTACCTCCGTCCTGGCACCGACGGGGTGCGACGCTCTAAATTGCCCCTAACTCTCGGTCCCAAACCGTTGCCCCACCAAGTACCGGGCATCGAAACGAGCGGTAAACCTCCAGACCAAAAGTGACACTCCCAACTAGGAGAAAATCTAAGCTCTAGGTCCGCTCAACAATGACCTCCAGGTGCTGAAGACTATCCATCTGAAACCAAAAGGGTGGGAAGAAGACAAGCAACGAAAACAGCAAGAAGAACCCTATCAAAAGTTACCTAGGTTCGCTAGACGCACTCGAGGGATCACACGACAACCCACCAATAGGACGACCTAACCGGCCCTCTAGCGCAGAACACAGGAACCCGACCCAAAGCTACCTGGCACCGCCAGCGTAAAAAATTAAACTCCCCCCAATAAATGTCACCACCTACGCACACTTGTGCTAAGCAAGGCACGACCTCTCTAACCAAAAACGAGCCCAAACGAAGAAGATTTACCAGCCCCGGTGGTCCCCCTTTCTAACCCAAAGGAGCCCCCCCCGAGACCTTATCATGTCGATCTCTACAACCATCGCAGTGTCTACAGCGAAAAGTCGAACTATGGGTAACAGTCATAGGGGAAGAATCCTCATTCCCACCCATACCTTGTCCAAGATGCAAAAGAATCGGCCAACTATCTGCTGTAACCTAAAACCAGTAGACCTAGAAGGTACAAAATTAGACAAGAGGCTACCCAGTTACTCACGACCGACAAAACGGCCGACTCACTAACAAACACCGGCGGATTACTCTACCCCTAGTCGCCGTCACTAACGACGACCAGCACGTCGGCAGGGGAAGGGGTTCGAAAAACAAAAGCCGATGCAACAATCTGCTGTGATAACAGCCGCACCAAGTGCATGAACAACGTCAGCAGGCCCACCGTGTCCCGTGCTGGTTGCTTACTCCATTGATTCCTAGCAACCATCAATACCCCGATGGCAGCCGGCCTCGACCCCAGCCTCCACAACAACACGACTACACATGCACGACAACCGTGCTAAACCGAGAAACAAAACTTAACCCATACACCCACACAACACAAGTCAGTTCTAGCCTCCTGCTAGCATAGCACTCAAACAACTATCGAGAAAAGGGACCTATACTCCCCCCCCCCCCCCCCCCCCCCCCCCCTGATCACTCGCGTTCTACGCTTCTATGCCATTCATTTCATTCATTTGTAGCTAAGTGAGGTATCTTTGCGGATGTCGGGCACAAACTGTTGTGATTGAAGAAAGTCTCTGATACCATCTTAATCTGTCACGCCCCGGGGGTTTCAATCAGCGGAAACAATCAACGAAAAAGGATTTGTTTTACGTATCGATTTTTTTTTGAAATTCCTTCTTCCCCGGTGCGTGCCCAGACCCGCCGCATACACAGAATCACCCTGCAAACGGACAGAGTCTCCTCTGTATATGCACGGCGTCGCGGCTAATACAACATGCAACCATAGTAGTTTATTCAATCACAACAGTTCTCAACATTTATACAACTGAACTATTCTGTAGGCCGACCAATTTGAAAGGATAAATTCACGATTTTAAAAGCGATGCCCACCCGGCACCCAGATTTCTAAACCAGTTCGAAAACCATAAGTCCACAGAGTTTTTAAAACAGTGCCCACACGACACTCAAGTTTTGAAATCCGTTTTCTAAAATCCATAAATCCACAGGGTTTTGAAAACAGTGCCCACACGACACCCAAGTTTTGAAAACGGTTTTCGCAATTCTTTTTCTTTTCTTTTTCTTTCTTTCTTTTTGAAAAACGGCCGAACAGAGATAAGAACTCAAACATCCACATATCCAAAGGGCAAAGTTCCGACATCCACACCGACCCCACGAGGGTATCGAGAACCACACAATAGTCTACAAGTAGTAAATAAAATGCGAAAGAAAGGAGAAAATACAGTCTGAGGTCTCAATGGACCCGAAAGCTCCTGACCCGGCCTCACCGTCGCCTAGCCCTCACCCCTGAAGGAACCTGTCACGGAGTGGGAAGTCAGCGACACGATAATGCTAACAATAAAGCAGGAAAAAGCAGTAAAGCCAACCGTAAGACTATCCGGAGCAACCACCCTCCCGAGAGGGAAAAAATAAAGCACGAACACCTGCAAAACCTGTCCACAATCCCAAGAGGGAAAGTAAACCACGAACACCTGCATAACCCAAAACCGGGCACCTGCCCCGGCACCCCACCGAGCACCTACCTCGGTAAACCACGTCGGGCACCTACCCCGACGGGTCGCACCGCTCGCACCTCGGCGCCTCAAACCCCCCACCTGCGGGGGCCCCCACTACGTCCCCTCGTGGGTTTACACGGGTCATAGACAACTTTTCCGGAAAAGCACACCCTTTGCGGTGGCCAAACCGCAGGTGCGCGTGCTGCAGCCTCGAGCATCGTAACCAAGTACACGACATAAAACCAACAATAATGAACCATAGAGATCACCAAAGATTAACACAGTTATTAGAGGTATAAAAGTAAACATGCTGATATGGAACAGGGGTTAGATGCGATTATGACAAGTATGTTGCAATATCCATGTTAAAAGAGTAGAACTTTCTACACACTCCCACAGTAACAAAGGAGAGCACCCATAGCTATGAACAGTAAACATGCTTATGAAGAAGAGGGGTTAGATGAGATCATAAGGTCAAGATTAATATATTCATGCATACGCGGAACTTTACTATATTTCATGAATGTTAGGATTTGAAAGAACACCCACCTGGGCAGCGTTTGGTCGGTACGCTAGAAGTTGACTCGCTGCACCCCACTCGATCGGCACGCGGACCTAGAAAGTCCCCCAAGGTAAACATTAATAAGCTAACACTGTCTCCTGTGAAACCCGTGGCTCCCAAACTTTGACCCAAAAGAAACTACCCTTAAGAAGCATTGTTAAAAGCATCGTCGTGGTCGAAAACGTTCAAAAACGAGGCGAAACGGGCCAAAAAGGGCCAAAACGGAGTTACCGGGCTTCCGGGCTGGGGGCTGGTGCACGGGCAGAGGCGTGGACCGGGTCCACAGTGCAGAGGATGCGCGGCGCGGACCTGGCTCACCCGGGCGCGTGCACCAGGCAGCTTGGGCCGGGCCGGTGCACGCGCAGGGCGTGCACCGGGCTCACCCCCACGGGCGCTGCGGCACACACCGGGTGCACGCTAGAGGCGTGCACCGCGGTAAGCGGGCCAGGCCGGTGCACGCGCAGGGCGCGCACCGTGCTCACCCCTACAGGCCGCGGCGACGCGCACCGGGTGCACGCTGGAGGCGTGCACCGCGATGCGCGGGCCGGGCTGGCGCACGCGACCGTGCGCCCGGTTCCGCGCCTTCGGGCTGTGGGACGTGCGCCGGGCGCACGCCACTTCGGTGGACCGCGCGGGTGAGGAGCCGTACGGGATGAATAGTTTTTCTCCGGTTTCGTCCCCGCGGCTCCGGTGATGACCCCGCGAACACGGCGACTGCGGCGACGACCCCGTGGGCACGATAACGGCGGCGGCGGCTTCCCGTTATCCCAACCCGCGACGCGTGCTACACCCGAACGACCACCACCCAAACCTCGACCCCACAGAAATTGCTTAAAGGGAAATAACGCTTACCGTGATCCTGCGAGGAAGGGGAAGGTGGATCGTCCCTCTCGTCTCCAACGGAAAGCTCCACGAGGGATGGGTTTCCCCCGTTCTTCCCTTCTCCTTTCTCGATCGTTCGATCCCCTAATTCGGATTTTCAAATTTCGAAAATCCCTTTCTCGCCGTTACTGTTCTCGACAGCAAAGAAAAAAAGAAAGGCTACTGCTAAAAGCTCTATATAAATAAAAAAAATACCCCAACCCTAGGCCCAGATTTAACTCGAATTCCTCGAAAATCGTGCAATTTACAGTGCACGAATCTCGGTGCACTTTACGGTCACCGAGAGCTTCAAACCCCTATTCTGGGAGATCCGTAGGTCCGATTTCAGATCCGATCGCACCGCCGTTCATCATTTTTCGAGCTCTATCACCGAAAAATAATAACGTGCACCAAAACACAACCCACTAAAAGTCGATAAAAAGAGCACCTACAACTAACATTAAACGGCAAGGGTTATCTACGGCACCCGAAAGGTTAGGATAATACACCAGGACTCTACACGCTGTGGTGTATTTTTCCCCAGGGACCCCTTCTCTAGTTCCTGTTGCTCCTGTTGCTGATCCTTCAAACCGAGGCGAGGGAGTCGCGAGCTAGTTCCCTACCCGTCTTTGGAGTATAGCGGTGCCCCCATTTTTAGAGATTTGTAGTACAGTTAGTAGATTAGTTTTATTTTCACTTTTTAGAGACTATTGTATTGTGAGGATCTGACTTGTACTGAGAGCCTGTACACTAATGTATCATTTCTGTTTACCTCCCTGTAGAGTTCTGAGTTTCTGTATCAGAGGATTTTGTATATGATCGTATTTGGGAGATGGATATTGTATCTTTATTTTCAGTTGTACAGTGATTGGATTTTACTTTTACAGTAGTTTTCTTTTCAGCTCTGATACTTGTATATCTTTAGTATTATCTTTTGTAGGTTTGACGCTTCGTCCATACGGGGTTCACCGTATGGGCGGCAGATGTGTTGGCGAGCCCGGGTCACAGTTTCGACCCCGGGGCGTGACAAACATGGCGCACTGCACGGTAATCAAAACGGCGTACAATTAATCCAAAAATGCACAATAACGCATTGTCCAACAACTAGTCCCGAAAATGGCTAAATTTCACCTGCGAGATGAACTCGGAAAAATCCGAAAAAATAACTGCTACGATCGTCGCGTCGAACCGATCGAAACGAGTACTCGCACGTCCCGATCCGATACCTGTAGGTCAGGTTACAATAAAAACACCGCTGCATGCTCAAAATTTCCCACAAACAAAAATCCTGTCGCATTCTGTCCAGAAAAGTGGGATTATCACCTTCACAGCAACCTCCAAAAATACCAGAAAATCACTATTCTGTTCCTCGCGACGAGTAGATCCAAATCGAGTACTTATTCGCCCTGTTCCGATGCCTGTAGGCTGAGATATAAATCAAACAAGCCCCCACTGTCCAAAAAGTCACCACAGAAAAAGAGGGGTCAAAAGGTGCCTCGAGAACTGTGCCAAAAACCCAAAACAGAGCAAAACAATCAACATGGAAAACAAAGCCTTACCTCTCTAGTACACACTGCCATAAAAATCGCCCAAAAATTCCATCGATGTAGCCCAGGGGATCTCTCAGACTGAACTGTGACGGAAAAGCCCACTGTAAGAGAATCGTCGCAGTTCGCCGAATCGCAGATAACGCAAATGCAAAGGCCTCCAAAAATTTCAGGAATCCAACAAGAAGTAGGGAACAAGGTGATGAACAAATTCCCTTAAGGCCCCAACCCGAGAGGAGCTCGGGAAAAGGCCCAAAAGAGCAGCCCAAATAAAGTATTTATAGCCCATTCCAAACAAATGAATTAATTCCCTCTGTGTCCCAAGTTCCGGGCGCCTGAAACGTTTCGGGCGCAAACAGTGCGCCGATCCGGGCCGTCCATCCAGCGCCCGAATTCACCGCAATGCGCCACGTGTCCCCGAACAGCAAACAGCAAACCCCGCCGCTCCCGTCCTGCCGCGTGGCCCGCGTGGGTCAACGCAGTAGGTGGCGCCCTCCAATGGCGGGCCGCCACATGGCGCCCGCGTGCGCCACTTCGGCGCCGTGGCCGCCACGCCAGCCGCCACCCTGCCAACTGCCGCCTGCCACGCCACCTGCCCCCCGTACGCGTACAGTTACGCGCCCAATCCCCGCGCGCCACGTGTCAAGCCCCCGCGCTCGCTGCGCCCGGTGCACACACTCCGTGCACCCGACGAACCACCAACTGCCACGTGTCCACCTCTCAACCAATAGGAAACCGCCACGTGGCACACCACCAGCCTGCACCCCCGCGCCTGCCCGCGCACCTGCCCGGCTTGCCCGGCCTGCCCGCGCACCCTCGCGTGCGCCGCGCCTACAGCACCGAATCAATGAAGAGCTGCCACGTGTCCCGCTCCGGTCCACCGTACACCCCGCGCTCTCCCGTGAACCGAGCCCGCTGCGCCTACCAATCCGGGGCCGCCACGTGGCCCCCCGCCTGGTCCACTGCACCGGCGCCTCACCCCGTGGACCGATAAGCGTGCGCCGGCCAATCCGAAGCTGCCACGTGTCCCGGCCAGCGGTCCACGGCTCCCCCATGCACCAAAATGCACTAGAAACTTCCGGGTCTCCGTTTTTGGGCGTCCGGATTCAGAAAAATACAAGTAAATAGCCGTTTTCCATCGTTTTTCCGCGCTGAATCCAAATACGGCCTCCGTTTTGTACAAAACTCCTTCCAAAATTCGACGGGGGTATCCGGATACACTCGGGATCCATTCAACGCACTGAGTCTATTTCTTGAGTCCGATACACACCCAAACACTCCCATCTCCCAAGATAGTCCTCCAAAAGCCGATAATCAAGCCATAAACCCCCAATGAAGATCCGGGTCATCACAGTTGATGTACCCTTTTTTCTCAGACGATGTACCTTATTTTTTGGTCTGGCTTTAGCCAGCTGGTTGTATTTTTTTTAGTGAGCTGGGAGAGACAGATGTATTATATATACAGATGTACTATATTTTATTTCCAGCTTCAGTCTGAGATGCATTAGTTTTTAGTTCAACTCTGTTTTATGCTCTTTATTATTATCTCTTATATCTGAGCAGGTTGCTGGCGCTTCGTGTATGCGGAAAATTCCGTGTGCACGGCGGATCTGTAGACGGGCCCGGGTTCTGGTTTACACCCGGGGCGTGACAGACCAAGACCAAGCAACTTGTCCAACTTGTTCCTTCCATAAGAGAATCGCTTCAAATCTTCCTTAAGTTGGAGTATGGTCTTCGTCATCTCCAATTTTCCTTGTTGAGCCTCGGAGTAGAGCTTCAAGAAGTAATTAGCTTTATCCACCAGTTTGATATGCTCCTTCTCGAAATGCTCGTTCTTTTCTCGAATGGAAACATTTAACTTGACCAAGTTATCCTTTTCCTCTTCAAGAACGTTTGAGAGAGAAGTTGCCTCTTTAGATTGTTCTTCAAGATCCCGCAATCTTCTTCTCAAACTTTTATTTTGCTTTGCCAATTTCTTTGAATCCTTCAATAATTTATGGTAGGCAAAAGCAAAGTCTTCACCTTCGGAATCACTCGGTTCATCATCCGTTGCATTCTTTTCATTCAAGGAGGAGTTGGATAATGAACCAGAGGAAGTCGCTGAAAAGCACATGTAAGGTGAAGTTGTGGACGCGTGGAATGCTGTGGCATTTTTATCCTCGTCACTGGAAGATGACTCATTGGAAGTGGAAGTGTCATCCCATGTGACGGCTTGCATAGCCTTCTTCTTTGACGGATTCTTGTTGGGACACTCCGTTGAAAAATGGCCATAACCTCGGCACTTGAAGCACTGGATTTGTCCCTTAGAGTTCTTCTTGCCCTTTGAAGAACCCTCTTGCTTTCATGACTTAAAGCTTGAAGATCCTTTGCCTTTCTTGGACTTAACGAAGGATGAGGATTTACTTGAATTTCCCCTTCGAAAGCTTCGGCGAAATTTCCTCGTCAAGAGTGCAAGTTGTTTCTCAAAATCCTCCATGGATAGATTATCATCAGCATCTGAGGAGGATGAATCCGCGTCTTCTTGCTTTGTTGATTTCAATGCAAAACCTGAAGACTTAGAAGAAGAGGAAGGCTTTCCAGAAGAGTACTTAGTAGGAAAAGTCATTTCATACGTTTGAAGTGCACCAACTAATTCTTCTACTTTGATTTCGTCCGGGTGTTTTACTGTTTAATGGCTGCAACCTTAGGGCGAAATCTTTTAGAAAGAGTTCTTAAAATCTTTCTTACAACTTTAGATTCTGGAATTTTCTCTCCCAAGTTAGCACATATATTAACGATATCTTGCAATCGTGTATAATAATCTGTGAACGATTCATTTTCTGCCATAAAATAGAGTCAAATTTGCTCGTAAGCATTTGCAGTTTTTGAATCTTCACTAAACTTGTTCCCTCATGTGTAACTTGTAGAGTATCCCAGATTTCTTTCGCAGTCTCACATGCCGAGACGCGAGAGAATTCGGTTTGTGACAATGCATTAAATAAGGCGTTAATTCCCTCGTCGTTGTAAGAAGAAGCATCAATTTCTTCCTTAGTCCATTTCGATCTAGGTTTGATGGTGACAACATCGACAATAATCTCAGTAGGATTTGTCCATCCAAACTCAATTGATTGCCAAACTCGTTCATCGATGGAAATTAAAAACGCTCTCATGTGTACTTTCCAATATGCATAATTTGTTCCATCAAAGAACGGTAGTCTATTGATGCTTCTACCTTCAACCATTGTTTACAACCCTATTCCCTCTCTGATACCACTTGTGGGTTATGAATAATATGGATCTGAATAGGGAAAAAACCATCTAGAGAGAGGGGGGGGGGGGGTGGTGAATAGGTGAAAACAATAAACACACCAAATCGTTGCGTAAAAAATAACCCAATGCGAAAAATAAATAAAGTACGGCAGATTTACGTGGAAAACTCCGTCACAGGAGTAAAAAACCACGGGACAGATAACACGGCGAAATCCACTAAGATTAAACACGTACAAGGTGATTTACCGTAACCCTACGGCTCAACCTTTTCCATACGCTCCAAGTTGATCTTCTCCGCTCGCTCCGAACGCTCCTCGAATCCACGATTTGCGTCCCAACGCCGAATCCACGACGCTCAACGTCGAATCCACGATGTTCAACCGAATCCACGGTCTTCACCAATGCGGCACGTCTCGATCACACGAATGCGCCTCGCTCCGAATCCACGAGAGCGGTAGCACCTTGAATCCACAAGGCCACGCGAATCCTCGCGCCGATTTTGGGAAATCGTTGTTTTTGTTTGGTGATGATCCTCCGAATAATTAGATCAGAGATAGATAAGGAAATGCCATTTAAGTATTCTTCAATTTGATTCTATGAGAAATAGGAGTTTGGAAACCCTAGAATCAAATTGAACAATATGGATGAAGAAACATGAATTTAATCGTGTTTTCCTTTCTTCACTATATTTGTGGATTTTTCTATAATCTTTCGATTATCTCGATTAATTCTCGGTTCTATATCCTTTTTTCCATTCTTCTAACAGATGAAATTAGGGTTTATTTATAGGTTAGAAACCTTTAGAAAGAGATAAGCATCAAAAACTGACTTAACAGAATTTTTCCCGCACGGCAGTCCAGACTGGATTTGGCTGATCCGGACTGTCGTCTTTTTCCAGAAATTTTCCTGAAAAAACAGTTCGGGGTCCGGACTAAAATTTCCTGATCCTGACTGTTCATGCGATTTTCCATAAATTAAGGTTCGGGGTCCGGACTGGAACAGGGGTGGTCCGGACTGAAAAACCGCACAAACTAAACTATGTTCGGGGTCCGGACTGGAATGGTGTGATCCGGATCCTGAACATCCAACTTGTCTAGTTTTTGATTTTTAATCAATGAAAACTTATCCAAGTGTTTCTAAACTACACAAATGTATTCGGATCACCAAAGTTATTTAGTTAAACGTACCTGATCATTCCGAAACCATTCTTCTAGAGATTGATGTAGTTGATCCACAATTCTTCATCTTCAATCTTCAAGACTTATACTGTCATGCCCCGGGGTCGAAACTGCGACCCGGGCTCGCTAACAGACCCGCCATCTGCACGGAAACTGCCGTACAGACGAAGCGTCTAACCTGCAAGAGACAGAACTACAGCTACACATATATCAGAGCGGGTAAGAAAGCTGTAATATAAAATCTCACTACTAAAAGCTGAGAAATAAAAACATAGTCTATCTCCCCCAAACAAGATGAAACAAGTAGAAGTCCACCTATACAACATCTACAAATCCAAAAGGGAGACAACTGAACTAGTAATACAACAACACAACCAACTCCCATAATTCGGGATGGTACATCTACCTCACTCTAAAGTAACAAATGCTGGTAGGAAACTATCACGCGACTCCCTGTCCTCGGTCCGTCCAGTCAGCTCGGCAGGAACGGAAGAAAAGCCTCAGCAACCTGTCACCGACAGAGGGTGTGAGAACTACATCCTACAGTAGTTCTCAGTGGGTACCGTCTCCAAGAACCACGGTCTGCCCACTAAGTCTACTAGAGGCATAAGATAACATATAAGATTGTAATAATGAAAAGTAAGCTGGAAAGTATCTACAGCTATCATGCCTCTATCTACTATGCTCAATGGGGAAAAGAACACAGATGATGGTATGCATCCACTCACTACAGACCATATGTCATAAGTACTATGCTCAAAGGACAACTCACTAAGGCACAGTAAGCATACTCTCTCACATAACACTCAATCCCCATGATTGCCTCATAAGGTCCAGTCCAGCCTGCGCTCCACTACTGCCACTACGCCCAAACAGGACTTGGTCTTACGTAGGGTGTCCTACACGGACTATCTCAATCTCAAGCGAACTCTAGTGTATCAACTAGTCGCATCATCGCAGCCTCGTCAGGCTCGGTAACATCATCGCACCCGGGGCGTAGCTCGAGGGGAGCGACCCCACCGAACTCAAGTATCACAAGTATCTCATAACTGGCATGAAATGCCAGGCTCAGCAGGCTATAAACCACGATCAAACAGATCGGTAACATGAGCTCCAAATACATAACTCAGTCGGAAAAGAACCTCGACCCGAGTATGAATAGCTCAACCACTCTCACAGCTATGTCGGAGAACCCTCTACGACTCAAGCTCACAACACTAACTACCCAGCTGGGACCGCCGTCACTCCAACGGCTCCCACAACAACACCCCACTCATAGGCGAGAAGAACCGACTGACGCGGCAAAGATCCGAAAATCCCGATAGACCGGTGCCTAGAGCCCCAATCAAACAAGAACAGACCCTAGGCTCAACCTATCGAAGTTCTCGATCCTTTGCCGTTCAGAGATTCGGCCCCTCTCGGTTAAAGTGGGAAAACTGTCTCAACACACAAACACACGGCTGGAGATGCTCCACAGCCAGAATCCGCAAAGGGTCCGAAAACCTCGGGTGATTACTACCTACGGCCCCGATCAAGCAAGAACAGGCTATAGGTGTCACCTCCCGCCGTTTTCGGCCCAAGAAGGAAATCAGCCCTTAGAACCCAGACCACTCGAATCATCTCGGGTGGATAAGTTTATAAGAAATAGTGACGTTTATTAAGAAACCATTTGGTCTGAGAGAAATCCATCTTTTAATGATTTTTAGTCTTTATAGGAAACCCTTTGAAAACCAGTTTAATGACCAAACCTCGAAGAGCCAATGCCCTCGTCCTATCAAACAAGAACGGACTCAAGCGCCCCTGCGAGGTTTGGAAGAAAGCATTGGCTGACTAAAATCATGTGTTCGTCCAAAAAGGTTCTGGGTTCAAGGTCCTGCTAACACACGTGAACCACGATCACATCGCGGTGGTGACGAGAAGAACAGCGGAAACAAAAAAACCTGGGACCACCGTTTATCTGAAACGGTTCCCGAAACACCAACACTGGCCTAACCCAGCCACCAGACCCCACTCGGCCCCCGGCCCGAGGGCAACACCCATCCCACAACACCCTGACCACTCGGCCCACTACCTGGGCGAGGAACTCTATGTCCAGAAGGATATGCAATGTGTGGGATATCTAAAGCATCAAAAGAACCTAGCCCAGATTAAGGTTCTCTATTGGTTTGGTTAAACACATGCAACATATGACAGGGGTGCTAGTCAAAGTTCCAATAATACACTTACTAGCATGCAAATCCTATCATAATAGAATTAGAAGGAAGTCCGAAGACTTGGAGAGAAAACCAACCCACCTCAGAATGCCACCAATTGCTCGTCGACACTTGCAATTGGGCTCAGCGGGAATACCTTGCCTCCACGGGGTCCGCACCCAAACGAAGCACGGTGCCGGAATCCGCACGCAAATCGGAGCACGCTGTGACAAACCACAAGACCGCGCGCTTCGCGGATGTCCCGAAGCCAGCCCACGGCTCAACGCGGCGGAGAAATACACAACCAGCCTCGACGGAAAATAAAAACAGCACTGCAACCGCCAGGAAAGAAGAAATCACAAAATCAGTCAAACGGTCGAAAATCGCGCATCCGACGGTGAAAAACAGCCTCCGTCGGCGAAAAACTGCTCAAAAACAGCTTGCGAAAACAGCTCGCGAAAACCCCGAGAAAATCCTGCGAAAACCGCTCGCGAAGCTGCTCGCGAAAACAGCGGAAAACGCCCAGCGAAACCGCTCGCAAACTGCTCGCGAAAAACAACGAAAACCTGCGCGAAAACCTGCGCGAAACCGCTCGCAAACCGCTCGCGAAAAACAGCGAAATCCTGCGCGAAACCGCTCGCAAACCGCTCGCGAAAAACAGCGAAAACCTGCGCGAAAACCTGCGCGAAACCGCTCGCAAACTGCTCGCGAAAAACAGCGAAAACCTGCGCGAAAACCTGCGCGAAACCGCTCGCACACCGCTCGCGAAAAACAGCGAAAACCTGCGCGAAAACCTGCGCGAAACCGCTCGCAAACCGCTCGCGAAAAACAGCGAAAACCTGCGCGAAAACCTGCGCGAAACCGCTCGCAAACTGCTCGCGAAAAATAGGGAAAACCAGCGAGCGAAACAGCACGCGCACGCGCTCGACGAGCCGCTGCCAGCAAAACCGACCGCGCGGCACAGCCAGCCGCACGGCTCCGGCAGGCCTGCCGCGCGACGCTGGCCCATGCCGCGCGGCGCCCCGCAGCGCCGTGCGCGCCCACTCGGGTCCGCGGCGCTGCGCGCTGCCCGCGCAGGGACCGCGGCACCGCACACGGCCCGCAAGGGTCCACGCGGTGCGCGCCCCTGCGCGCGGCCTTGCAGCACCGCGCGCGGTCCGCAAGGCTGCGCGCGGCCCGCGCAGGGCCGCGGCACCGCGCGTGGCCCGCAAGGGGCCCGTGCAGTGCGCGCCCTGCGCGCTGCCTGCGGCACCGCGCGCGCCTCGCGCGCGGTCCGCAGGGCTGCGCGCGGCCCGTGCAGCGCCCACGGCGCTGCGCGCGGCCCGCGCAGGGCCGCGGCACCGCGCATGGCCCGCAAGGGCCCGCACGGTGCGCGGCCTACGAGCGGCCTGCGGCACCGCGTGCGCCTCGGGGTCGAAACTGTGACCCGGGCTCGCTAACAGACCCGCCATCTGCACGGAAACTGCCGTACAGACGAAGCGTCTAACATACAAGAGACAGAACTACAGCTACACAGATATCAGAGCGGGTAAGAAAGCTGTAATATAAAATCTCACTACTAAAAGCTGAGAAATAAAAACATAGTCTATCTCCCCCAAACAAGATGAAACAAGTAGAAGTTCACCTATACAACATCTACAAATCCAAAAGGGTGACAACTGAACTAGTAATATAACAACACAACCAACTCCCATAATCCGGGATGGTACATCTACCTCACTCTAAAGTAACAAATGCTGGTAGGGAACTATCACGCGACTCCCTGTCCTCGGTCCGTCCAGTCAGCTCGGCAGGAACGGAAGAAAAGCCTCAGCAACCTGTCACCGACAGAGGGTGTGAGAACTACATCCTACAGTAGTTCTCAGTGGGTACCGTCTCCAAGAACCACGGTCTTCCCACTAAGTCTACTAGAGGCATAAGATAACAGATAAGATTGTAATAATGAAAAGTAAGCTGAAAAGTATCTACAGCTATCATGCCTCTATCTACTATGCTCAATGGGGAAAAGAACACAGATGATGTTGGGTTATATGTAATATAGATCTAAATAGGGGAAAAAAACACCTAGAGGGGGGTGAATAGGTGTAAACGTATAAACACTCAAAAATCGTTGCGATAAAAAACCCAATGCGGAAATAAAAATAACACGCAAGATTTTTACGTGGAAAACTCCATCACCGGAGTAAAAAACCACGGGACCGATAACACGGTGAAATCCACTAGAATTAAAACACGTACAAGGTGATTTACCGTACACACTTACGACTCAACCTTTTCCATACGCTCCTAGAGGATCTTCTCCGCTCGCTCCACGACGCTTCTCGAATCCACGATCTGCAGCCAACGCCAAATCCACGGCGTCCAACGTCGAATCCACGACGTCCGACCGAATCCACGGTCTTCACCCAGTAGCACCCTTCGAATCCACGAACGTGCCTCGCTCCGAATCCACGAGAGCGGTTGAACCTTGAATCCACAAGGACACGCGAATCCACGCGCCGATTTTGGGGTAAATCGTTGTTTTTTGGGTGGTGATGATCTCCCGAATACTTAGATCAAAGATAGATCGGAAATACCATCTAAGTATTCATTAGTTTGATTCAACTCAAGATATGAGTATGAAAACCTAGAATCAAACTAATCAATATAGATGAAGAAACATAGAGTATTATCTAATGATTTCCTTTCTTCTCTATATGTGGATCTTAGGCCGTATAAAAATGATATTTGATTATGACGGCTCTATCTGCGTTAACCCTAGAAAAAGATTCATAGGGTCTATTTATAGGTTAGAAACATTTGGAAGGAGATAAGAATCAAAAACCTAATATTTCTGGAATTTTGACGGACGGCGATCCGGATCGGATTTGGGCGATCCGGATTGCAGTAGCAAGAAAGACGGTTTCCAGAAAAACAATCGTTCGGGATCCGGATCGGAATGCCTGATCCGGATCGTTCATACAATTCAGAAAACTCAACGTTCGGGATCCGGATCGTGAGATGCTGCGATCCGGATTGAAGTAATGTATGAAACAACAACCTTCGGGATCCGGACTGCTGGCTCTGATCCGGATCCTGAACATGTCCGAACACCAGTTTTTGATTTTTATGCAATTAAAAGTTCTTCCAGGTGTTTCTACACTACAAGAAGTATTCGGATCACCAATAATCTTTAGTTAAACATACCTGATCCTTTTGAATTCTTCTTTCTTGAGATTGAGTTAAATGATCCAACCTTCTTCACCTTCAATCTTCAAGACTTGAACCTTTCACGAAACTACGCCAACTCAAATTCCGTAACAATCTCCCCCTTTGGCGGTTTCGTGACAAAACACAGATCCACTAAAGAAAATTCAAAAAGATATTTTTGTTGCTATCACCATACAACAAAAATTTACAATGGAGATCCAAAAATTTAAAAACATGAGATAAACTCCTAAAACAGACTCTAGACTTAGACATCTGTACTCTCTGCACAAAGAAATCATTCTTGACAAAAAGAGATCGTTAGATACCTCAAGAATATTTAGCATTCAAAACCTAACAGAGATAGAGTTTATGCTCACCATGACATTGAGTAATTCAGATATGTAATAGGATCACAATCAAACATTGACATATCTTCTAAGCAATAAAATTCCAAATGTCATAACTTTGCTTTGTTAGTAATCAAACAACTTGTTAGTAATAATACATGTCCAAATAGTTAGTCGAATAGTTAGTAGGAACATGCAACAAATCACAAGATAAAAACCAAAGTTTTGATACTTACCCTTCACCAAAGTCAAAGTTGAAGTGATACTTACCTTGATGTTCACACATTCACATCATCATTGTTCAAGTTCTCTCTAAACTCTCTCCCCCTTTTTGTCACAAACAAAGCCAAAATTACCAAAAATTTAAGGAGAGTTAAAAAGTTCACAATCAAGAAAATCCTGAGAACTAAAACTAAAACCTAAAACTTAAAAACCTGCAATAGAAACGATAAGGGTTAGAGCATAAAAGATCAAGCCAAATCAGAACTGTCTGAGCTAGTATCGTCTATCTTGTTCAAGATTCCTTTCAGCATTCGCGATAATTTGGAAAATTTCTTTTTCATCTGTTTTTGGTCAGCGGCCATTTGTCGGAGACCTAATACCAATCTCTCTTGGTCAGCAGAAAGTCTTCTTTGGTCCGATGAATGGCGGCCAATACAGTAGCTTTTAGAGCGTTTCTCTTGGAAGTCGCTGGACGAGTTGTAGAGGCAGATGATGCATGCTGGTCTTCAGTCCATGCGGATTCGCTAGGTACAGAGTATGCTCTAGAGAGGGATTCAGTAATTTGAATTCCACTTCCCTCTTCATTTTCCTTAATCCTAGCCGAGCTGATAAAGTCTTGTGGAGGTGCTTGGCTAGCAGCTGGTTGCTCAATAGAGATTCCTTTAGCACACCCTCTTTTGCGAGCAACACCTTTTCTTCTTGTCTTCCCAGAGGTTTCTTCTATTGGGGCTTTGCCCTTTTCAGCAGTAGTAGGCTTTGAAGCTTCAGCAGTTGCTTTCCTTTTGGAGACAATGGGGACAGTTCCCTCGATTTCGATGTTATCCCAGTCAATCGACTCCGTCTCTGATTCAGTGTCAGAATCATCCTTAGTCTTCTTCGCTTTCTTAGCCTTCTTAGGCTTGGCAGTATCCTTGACATGTACCATGGCAGCAAGTAGGAAAATAAACCAAGTGATCACCATTTTGATTGCTAGTGAAAAATGTATCCTGTGAAGACCAACTCAAGAACACATGAAAAATTGTTAATTTTCAAAAATTTGAAAAATTGTACCCAAACAATCATAATCATGTAGAGAGACTAAGAATCAAATTAGTTTTGCAAAAGGACTTTTAAAAATAGATCAATTGCATGATTTTCGAAAATCCTTATTATATGCCCTAAAACCGAAATTTTTAGAAATCGAAGCCTAAAAATCCGTTAATCAGGAGAATACCTAGCATATAATCAAAACTAATCTACCCAGTGTCACGCCCCGGGGGTTTTATTTTAGCGGAAACGATACCTCAAAGTACGCGTAAAGTGCGTACATCTTTTTTTTTTTTTTTTTTTTGTTTAAAAACCTCCTTCCCCGGCGCGTGCCCAGACCCGCCACATATACAGATTTACTCGAAAATCGGGCAGAGTCTCCTCTGTATATGCACGGCGTCGCGGCTGTTACAATAGTCGAACATAAGCAATCATTTCCCCATTTAGTCACAACAGTTCGAAGTAGTATGGTGCATGAAGACTAAACAATACCCGTGGACAGTCAAGTTGAAAGTATAAACTCACCGTTTTGAAAACAGGCCCACACGGCCTTAGGTTTTGAAAACAGATTGGAAAACGGCATAAATCCACAAGGTTTAGAAAACGGGCCCACCGGGAACAATAAAGGAAATAGTAGTGCATAACCAGCAAGAAAGTACTCAACATCCACACGACCCCACAAGGGTATCGAGAACCACACAATAACCTACAGTTCTGAATGAAATGCAGAGAAAGTAAATGATACAGCATACTAGGGCTCCCTCAGCCCGACTGCTACCACCTCGGCCTCACCGTCGCCTACCTCTACCCCCTGGAGGTACCTGTCACAGAGTGGGTAGTCAGCGACACTATCATAAGAATAGTACTAAAACAGTAAAGTAATACCAAGTCACAAAAGTAAGACTGGCCGGAACAACCGCTCTACTCGTAACGGTAACTCGCAACCACCTGTACCACCTGTAACACCTGCAACCCCGGTATCACCTGTAACACCTGACCGCATCAGGATCCAATCCCGGCGGTCGCACACCTGACCACATCGGGATCCAATCCCGGCGGTCGCACACCTGACCTCATCGGGATCCAATCCCGACAGGTCGCACCGCTCGCACCTCGCTGCCTCAAACCCCCCACCTACGGGGGCCCCCACTACGTCACCTCGTGGGGTAACACGGGTCGAAGACCGCCTTTCCGGAAAAGAGCACCCTTTGCGGTGGCCAAACCGCGGGTGCGCATGTCGCAACTCGAGCATAAGTAACCAAGTAACCAAGTAACCAAGTAACCAAGTCACGGGGTAAGATAGTACATCATAGAAACCGTCAGTGTTAGTACCGATTAACAATAAAAAGTCCCTTTTGGATTACCAACACAATACTCAGCCTCGACCATAAACCCACCTTGTTGTCGCGCTCCTGACTGATGTAAGGTTCTCTCGCGTCTCGGGTGCCCGCCCAGACCTACACGAATCTGTCATATAGGAGTCAGCAACTTAAGACTTTGTCAGATTAACGACTAGAGCGCCCGGTGCCCCCTCTCCTTGCGCACAATTCGCACATGTACGCGCCTGGCCCAGCACGGCTGGGCGGCGTACTAACAGCGTGCGGCCGTCCGCATGCGGTGACGCCCGTGTTCGGCGTTGTCCGCATGCGGTGCTGCCCGCACCCGCATGCGGCGACGGCCGCAAGCGGCGGCGCTCGTATGCGGCCGCCCGCATGCGGTGCCGCCCGCACCCGCATGCGGAGGCGCCCGCAAGCGGCGGCGCCCGCATGCGGCAGCCCGCATGCGGTGCCGCCCGCACCCGCATGCGGAGGTGCCCGCATGCGGTGCCGCCCGCAAGTGGCGGCGCCCGCATGCGGCAGCCCGCATGCGGTGCCGCCCGCACGCGGCAGCCCGCATGCGGTGCCGCCCGCAAGTGGCGGCGCCCGCATGCGGCAGCCCGCATGCGGTGCCGCCCGCACCCGCATGCGGGGCTCCGTGCGCGCCGGATTCCGGCGGTGCCCCTCGCCTCTTCCTTTCCCCCCCCCCCCCCCCTCGTCCGCTCCAACCAAGAACGGAGCAAGAAAGCAAAACCCTAGCGTGCTCACCTCGGTTGTCGGAGGGAAAGGTGATCCGATCCTGCGAGTTCGGCTACAAGGAATGTGAGGACGTCTCCCTCTCCTTCCTTGGTCTCGCCGCTTGGATCCTCCGCGCAATCGGTGAGGAAGCAGAAGGGTTCGGTTGGGAAACTGAAAGGTTGGGGAATTGGGCTTTCGTACGCAGGGGACTTGTGGGGAGTGGGGAATTGTGGGAAGTTAAGGGAGTTGCGGGTAGTTAAGGGGAGTGGCGGTAGTTATGGGGAGTGGGTAGTTAAGGGAGTTGCGGGTAGTTAAGGGGAGTGGCGGTAGTTATGGGGAGTGGGTAGTTAAGGGAGTTGCGGGTAGTTAAGGGGAGTGGCGGTAGTTATGGGGAGTGGGTAGTTATGGGAAGTGGCGGTAGTTATGGGGAGTGGGTAGTTATGGGGAGTGCACGACGGGGAAAACAAGCGGGAACGGTTAAGTTGGCGGGAGCGGTTAAGTTGGGGAATGGGAAATCAACCCAGTTCAATTTAAAACGGGTACAAGTCGGGTGCGAACCAAGGTCCGGTCTGTCTGAAAAATCGCGCTAACCATCTGAACCGTTAGCTACCTTCCGGAATTTATTTCGGGAGATTCCGGCGTCGGAATTCAGAACCGATTTCGCCGCCGTTCTCCGTTTCGCGAGCCCTATTAACTAAAAATAGCCGCGGGCCCTGACGGTCTGTCCGGAAATAGGGAATTATTCGATCACCCTCCAGCCCCCGAAACGAAATGCGGAATTAACGAAACCAAAAGTAGACCCTTAAAAATATTTTAAACCAGCGGCTATTACACCACTCACCCCTTAAAACGAGTTTCGTCCTCGAAACTCAATCCTGATTTGCGGTAAAGAGATAAGGATAGCCCTCTCTCATCTTTGATTCTAGTTCCCACGTCGCTTCCCGCTCCTCGTGGTTGTTCCAGTGCACCTTCACATAGGGGATGTCTCGGTTTCGGAGCGTCTTGCTTTCTCTTGCTAGTATTCGCACAGTGGTTTCCGCGAAACTTAGGTCCTCCTTTAGTTCGAGTGTCGAGACGTCCAGCACATGCGACGGGTCGGGGAGGTATTTCTTGAGCATCGAAACGTGGAACACGTCATGAATCCGGTTGAGGTTCGGTGGTAGGGCAAGGCGGTAAGCCACTGGGCCGATCCGTTCCAGGATCTCGAATGGCCCCACGAACCGCGGGCTTAGCTTGCCTTTTAACCCGAATCGCTTGATTCCCCTGGACGGCGAGACCCGCAAAAACACGTGTTCTCCCACCTGGAACTCTAAATCGCGGCGTCTTCGATCCGCGTAGCTCTTTTGTCGACTCTGGGCGGTTAGTAAGCGCTGTCTGATGAGGCGCACCTTCTCTTCTGTTTCTTCCACCAAGTCGGGTCCCAAGAACTTCCGTTCTCCCAAGTCGTCCCAACAGATCGGGGATCGACAGCGTCTCCCGTATAAGGCTTCGTAGGGTGCCATCAATATGCTGGCCTGGTGGCTATTGTTGTAAGCGAATTCTACAAGTGGTAGGTAATGCTCCCAACCGACTCCCCAATCGAGTACACAGGCCCGAAGCAGGTCTTCTAGCGTCTGTATCACTCGCTCCGACTGCCCGTCTGTCTGAGGGTGGAAGGCTGTGCTGAAGTGCAATTTAGTCCCCAAGGCTTGTTGCAGGCTCTGCCAAAACTTTGAGAAGAAACGCGTGTCTCTGTCTGCTGTGATCGATGCCGGTACTCCATGCAGTCTCACAATCTCGCTGAGATAGACCTGAGCCAACCGCTCCCTGGTCCAAGTTGTGTGAATCGGCAGGAAGTGCGCTGACTTAGTTAGCCGGTCCACCACAACACATATTGTGTCATGTCCTTGCTGTGAACGTGGAAACCCGGTGACAAAGTCCATGGTGATATGGTCCCACTTCCACTCCGGTACCGGTAAGGGTTGTAATTTTCCCGCTGGTCGTTGATGTTCCGCCTTTATTTGTTGACACACCAGGCAATGAGCTACAAATTGAGTTACATCCCTCTTCATCTTGGGCCACCAGAAGGTCTGCTTAAGGTCCCTGTACATCTTTGTACCTCCGGGATGCGCTGCATAAGGGGCGTTGTGTGCCTCCGATAGGATTTCCCTCTTCAATTCTGGGGTATCCGGCACGCAAATCCGCCCGCGGAACCGTAGAGTGCCGTCGCCTTCCGCGGAAAAGTCCCCTTCCTGATTCGGCGGGATCTTGTCTCTTACGAGCTGTAAGTGCGAGTCCGCCTGCTGTCCCTCTCGAATCTTTTCTAGCAGTGTTGGCTTGACCACCAGAGTTAGAAGTTGCGCAACCGTGCCTGCTGGCACTACTTCCAACCCTAGTTGTGAAAATTTCACGATCAAGTTGCTCTGTTCAGTCCTCGTACCTACCGATCCTTCCTACAATCGCCCCTTCCTGCTCAATACGTCTGCTACCACGTTTGCTTTCCCGGGGTGATATTGGATCGTTAGGTCGTAATCCTTCAGTAATTCAAAACACCGCTTCTGATGTCCTCGTCGGGGGAGGTGACACCTTGTCTGCTACAGTCGCGGTAGTGGCTACTCCCGCGAAGTTCCTCCTCCGGGGTTTTGAACAGACCAACAAACTAGGTAGGGTTCTCTCCTCAAAACACTTGTAAGGGATTCCTATCTAGCGTTCACAACTCCTCAGGCGGACTAGGGGAGTAACCCCACTCCTATCCTATATAACCCTTCCCCCCCCTGACACAACCGTACAGTACGCGGAGGAAGAAAAAGACAGAGACGGAAGATGGGAATCGATGCCTAACCAAAGAAAAACGATAAAGGGGACAAAAGAAAATATATATATACCTGCTCTAGGCTTCCGCATCACTGCTCCCCGGGGCGGCTGGGGAGGTCCGTCCACAACCTTTGGGCCAGCTACGTTTGACGTGGCGGGGTGGGGTCTCGGTATCGGAGGAGTCCGTCAGGCGTGGGTCGTCGGGTCTCGGAGCCGGGGGTCTGGTGACGCCCGGCCTCCGGGGGCACTCGTAACGTGTGTGGCCCGGCCTGCCACACCGGAAGCAATGCTCATCCCGCCAAGGGCAATCCATCATTGGATGCGCACCGTCACAAATGACGCATGGCGTCGGTGGTGCAGGTCCCTCCCTCATCGCCTGCCCGGGTTTCGGCCCGTTCCTCTGGCGCTTGGTTGCTCTGCCGCACTGGTAGGGGCCCCCTGTCGGGCCGGGGTAGGGGTGTGCCCGTCGTGTACGCTCTAGTTCCGCGCGCACGGCCAAGTTGACCGCTCCCTGAAAGGTGGAAAACGCCAGTCGGTGGTATCCCACGGGGGTTAACACCACCTGTGCCGTGCTGGGCGCGGTCGACACTCTCGAGCTCCTGAGTCAGTATACCCACGTGCTCCGCGAGAGTTAGCAATTGCCCAGCCACGTCGCGCAGCTGGTTACGTAGTAAGCGGTTCGCCTCTGCCGCAAGGTCCATGTCTGGCAATAGTTACCTATCCAAAATCGGGCTTCTATCTGTGCACACCAAGGAAACACATTAGTCCCAGCATACCAAGAAAACCGTGCGTAAATAATTCACACAAATTCCCCTTCCCCCACGTTCACTCACGTCCTACACCCTTACGTCCCACGCATTTCATTTATTCGTAGTTAAGTGTGATATCTCGGTGGATGTTGGGCCGTCACTGTTGTGATTAAAGCAAAGTCTCTGATACCATCTTAATCTGTCACGCCCCGGGGGTTTTATTTTAGCGGAAACGATACCTCAAAGTACGCGTAAAGTGCGTACATCTTTTTTTTTTTTTTTTTTGTTTAAAAACCTCCTTCCCCGGCGCGTGCCCAGACCCGCCACATATACAGATTTACTCGAAAATCGGGCAGAGTCTCCTCTGTATATGCACGGCGTCGCGGCTGTTACAATAGTCGAACATAAGCAATCATTTCCCCATTTAGTCACAACAGTTCGAAGTAGTATGGTGCATGAAGACTAAACAATACCCGTGGCCAGTCAAGTTGAAAGTATAAACTCACCGTTTTGAAAACAGGCCCACACGGCCTTAGGTTTTGAAAACAGATTGGAAAACGGCATAAATCCACAAGGTTTAGAAAACGGGCCCAACGGGAACAATAAAGGAAATAGTAGTGCATAACCAGCAAGAAAGTACTCAACATCCACACGACCCCACAAGGGTATCGAGAACCACACAATAACCTACAGTTCTGAATGAAATGCAGAGAAAGTAAATGATACAGCATACTAGGGCTCCCTCAGCCCGACTGCTACCACCTCGGCCTCACCGTCGCCTACCTCTACCCCCTGGAGGTACCTGTCACAGAGTGGGTAGTCAGCGACACTATCATAAGAATAGTACTAAAACAGTAAAGTAATACCAAGTCACAAAAGTAAGACTGGCCGGAACAACCGCTCTACTCATAACGGTAACTCGCAACCACCTGTACCACCTGTAACACCTGCAACCCCGGTATCACCTGTAACACCTGACCGCATCGGGATCCAATCCCGGCGGTCGCACACCTGACCACATCGGGATCCAATCCCGGCGGTCGCACACCTGACCTCATCGGGATCCAATCCCGACAGGTCGCACCGCTCGCACCTCGCTGCCTCAAACCCCCCACCTACGGGGGCCCCCACTACGTCACCTCGTGGGGTAACACGGGTCGAAGACCGCCTTTCCGGAAAAGAGCACCCTTTGCGGTGGCCAAACCGCGGGTGCGCGTGTCGCAACTCGAGCATAAGTAACCAAGTAACCAAGTAACCAAGTCACGGGATAAGATAGTACATCATAGAAACCATCAGTGTTAGTACCGATTAACAATAAAAAGTCCCTTTCGGATTACCAACACAATACTCAGCCTCGACCATAAACCCACCTTGTTGTCGCGCTCCTGACTGATGTAAGGTTCTCTCGCGTCTCGGGTGCCCGCCCGGACCTACACGAATCTGTCATATAGGAGTCAGCAACTTAAGACTTTGTCAGATTAACGACTAGAGCGCCCGGCGCCCCCTCACCTTGCGCACAATTCGCACATGTACGCGCCTGGCCCCGCACGGCTGGGCGGCGTACTAACAGCGTGCGGCCGTCCGCATGCGGTGACGCCCGTGTTCGGCGTTGTCCGCATGCGGTGCTGCCCGCACCCGCATGCGGCGACGGCCGCAAGCGGCGGCGCTCGTATGCGGCCGCCCGCATGCGGTGCCGCCCGCACCCGCATGCGGAGGCGCCCGCAAGCGGCGGCGCCCGCATGCGGCAGCCCGCATGCGGTACCGCCCGCACCCGCATGCGGAGGTGCCCGCAAGCGGCGGCGCCCGCATGCGGTAGCCCGCAAGCGGCGGCGCCCGCATGCGGAGGCGCCCGCAAGCGGCGGCGCCCGCGTGCGGCAGCCCGCAAGCGGCGGCGCCCGCATGCGGAGGCGCCCGCAAGCGGCGGCGCCCGCGTGCGGCAGCCCGCAAGCGGCGGCGCCCGCATGCGGAGGCGCCCGCAAGCGGCGGCGCCCGCATGCGGCAGCCCGCAAGCGGCGGCGCCCGCATGCGGCAGCCCGCATGCGGTGCCGCCCGCAAGTGGCGGCGCCCGCATGCGGCAGCCCGCATGCGGTGCCGCCCGCACGCGGCAGCCCGCATGCGGTGCCGCCCGCAAGTGGCGGCGCCCGCATGCGGCAGCCCGCATGCGGTGCCGCCCGCACCCGCATGCGGGGCTCCGTGCACGCCGGATTCCGGCGGTGCCCCTCGCCTCTTCCTTCCCCCCCCCCCCCCCCTCGTCCGCTCCAACCAAGAACGGAGCAAGAAAGCAAAACCCTAGCGTGCTCACCTCGGTTGTCGGAGGGAAAGGTGATCCGATCCTGCGAGTTCGGCTACAAGGAATGTGAGGACGTCTCCCTCTCCTTCCTTGGTCTCGCCACTTGGATCCTCCGCGCAATCGGTGAGGAAGCAGAAGGGTTCGGTTGGGAAACTGAAAGGTTGGGGAATTGGGGTTTCGTACGCAGGGGACTTGTGGGGAGTGGGGAATTGTGGGAAGTTAAGGGAGTTGCGGGTAGTTAAGGGGAGTGGCGGTAGTTATGGGGAGTGGGTAGTTAAGGGAGTTGCGGGTAGTTAAGGGGAGTGGCGGTAGTTATGGGGAGTGGGTAGTTAAGGGAGTTGCGGTAGTTAAGGGGAGTGGCGGTAGTTATGGGGAGTGGGTAGTTATGGGAAGTGGCGGTAGTTATGGGGAGTGGGTAGTTATGGGGAGTGCACGACGGGGAAAACAAGCGGGAACGGTTAAGTTGGCGGGAGCGGTTAAGTTGGGGAATGGGAAATCAACCCAGTTCAAGTTAAAACGGGTACAAGTCGGGTGCGAACCAAGGTCCGGTCTGTCTGAAAAATCGCGCTAACCATCTGAACCGTTAGCTACCTTCCGGAATTTATTCCGGGAGATTCCGGCGTCGGAATTCAGAACCGATTTCGCCGCCATTCTCCGTTTCGCGAGCCCTATTAACTAAAAATAGCCGCGGGCCCCGACGGTCTGTCCGGAAACAGGGAATTATTCGATCACCCTCCAGCCCCCGAAACGAAATGCGGAATTAACGAAACCAAAAGTAGACCCTTAAAAATATTTTAAACCAGCGGCTATTACACCCAGAGTTCTTATTTCAAAAGAAATTTGATCAAAAACCATCCACAAACGAAATCGATCCAAGAAATTCATCACGTTTGAGGAGGAAAAAGAAAAAAACGGTGAAAAACCGAGATTTTGATCAATAAAACTTACTTGTATTCGAAGAACTTGAGTTTGGAAAGCTCCAAGGTGCAATAGTTCTAGAGAGAGGGGCTTTAGAGACTTGAGAACAAAAGATTAAGGTAAAAGAAATCAAAACCCTCTTGTTCTTAATAAAACCCTAGCCGTGATCCGGATCGGATCGAGATTTCGATCCGGATCGGCCAGCCGCAGGAAGAAGCCTGCGTTCGAGATCCGGATCATCTTGCCCGATCCGGATCGGCTCCAACTTTTTCTTCAGAAAAATTTCGAAAAATTTCATTAGATCCAAAAAAAGTATGTAAGCACAATTGTGTATCAACTCTAAACAAAAATCATCGTTTCATACAACAAGAATTAGATTATGCCAAATCTATCAATAATATCCAAAAATGAAACGAGAATTTATAAAAATTAAATCCCTTAAAGTTGAACACCTTCAATTACATCTAACTTGATCTTATGAGTAATGCCTTTATCAAATCATCAGTTCGGTAAAGAAAATGAAATACAAAGATCAATAGATGTTTGAAATCCCAAATATGGTAGATAATTTATCTAGACAATCTGTTGAAGAGAGTGGCTCTTTGAGCATCTTTCTTTAAAATCCCACCTTATACCAACCTTGAAATTTGACGGAGTCAAGTATTTCAACATGCATTTTACTTAATCAAAAATTGAACAACCATGCTTGGTATACATGTGGTAGCTGCACACAATACTCGGACGACCGAGGTGGTAGCTCTTTCCTCCATGTGGTGGTAGTTTTCACACTCCTCATTGGGATGTAACTCTTTCCACATCTTTTGAGCATTTTACATTTCTTTGACTCCCCCTCAATTGGCTATCAATTATTTAAGATATAAAGTATTCAACCAAAAATTGATCTCGATTTCATACTCGACTAAGCAGTCAAATAAGATAATGACTATACCAAGAGATCATTGAGAGAGAAATTGACTTTGATCACTTAGAAGATGATTTAATTAACATAAATGATCATTGCAACAGTGAAATATTATGATGGCAAAAGCATAATAGATTTCTAAATGTGCGAAAAGATGCAATTAAAGTCAATTATGATATATGCTCAATTAATGTCCTATGTACAAACATAGATAATGAACAAAAATAAAACAAAAATAAAACCTATCCTAAGCAAAGGTTTCAAAAAGAAGTTTATTTCAAGGAAAGCATTCCAATTGCTTTTCGCAAATGAATAAAACGTTTTTGATCCAAAGGTTTTGTTAAAATGTCAGCTAATTGATCCTCAGTTGAAATATATGAAAGTTGAAGAGTATTTGATTCAACTAGCTCTCTAAGAAAATGATATCTAAGTTCAATATGTTTTGTTCTAGAGTGCAACACAGGGTTTTTAGAAATGTTAATTGCACTTGTGTTGTCACAAAGAATTATTACCGAAGATGCTGAAATCCGGAAGTCGCTCAACACACTTTTCATCCAAATGAGTTGGGTTGAACAACTACCCGCTGAAATGTATTCCGCTTCGGCAGTCGAGAGTGCTATGCAATTCTGCTTTTTACTGTGCCATGCAACAAGGCAATGGCCAAGATAGAAGCATGCACCACTCGTGCTTTTCCGATCATCCACTGACCCTGCCCAATCGGCATCTGAGTATCCAACAATATCCAAACTAGTTCCCATAGGATACCAAATTCCGAAATTAATTGATCCTTTGATGTACCGGATGATCCTTTTCACCGCTTTCAGGTGAACCTCCTTTGGTGCTGATTGATATCTCGCGCAAATCCCAACACTAAAGGATATATCCGGGCGACTAGCCGTGAGGTAAAGTAGACTTCCAATCATACTTCGATACAGTTTCTCGTCTACATTCTCACTTTGTGATTCACTTCCAAGTCCCTTGTGGCTAGTTCCCATTGGAGTCGGAAAATCCTTCGAATTTTCTAAGTCATACTTTTTAACCAACTCCATTGCATACTTGGATTGACTCAAGTGAATACCTTCATCATTTTGTTTAATTTGCAATCCAAGGAAATAAGTCAATTCGCCCATCATGGACATCTCAAATTCGCTTTCCATGGTCTCCGCGAATTTAGAAGCATCATTATCTCTTGTTGCGCCAAATACAATGTCATCGACATAGATTTGTGCTACAATGAAATTGCTTTGATAATGCTTCACAAAGAGAGTCCTGTCAGCTCCCCCTCGAGTATAGCCCTTCTCCAAAAGGTGCTTTGTCAACCTTTCGTACCATGCTCGCGGTGCTTGTTTCAGACCGTAAAGAGCCTTTTTCAAACGAAAAACATGGTTAGGTTGTTTATGGTCTACAAAACCTTTCGGTTGAGCCACATAAACTTCCTCATTTAAAAACCCATTTAGAAACGCGCTCTTAACGTCCATTTGAAATAATTTGATTTTAAAATGACAAGCAATAGCAAACAGTATACAAATGGACTCGAGTCTAGCTACAGGGGCGAATGTTTCATCAAAGTCTATACCTTCTACTTGAGAGTAGCCTTGAGCAACTAATCGTGCCTTGTTCCTGATGATAGTACCATCCACATTTTTCTTGTTCTTGAAAATCCATTTGGTACCTATCACATTATGTTGCTTTGGAGGCTTCGTTAATTCCCAGACTTTGTTTCGCTCAAATTGATGGAGCTCTTCCTGCATTGCTTTAATCCAGTAGTCATCCTGAAGAGCTTCATCTATGTTCTTTGGTTCGATTAAAGATACGAGCAAGCGAATCCACAAACCAACTGCCTCCGAGTTCTAACTCCTTCTTGTGGATCTCCAATAATATTCGATTCCGGATGATCCTTGGAGATTCGTAGCGTTTGTTGAAACGGAGTACTCGGAGGTATATGAGATGATTCCTGCACATCAGATAAACTTGAAGAACCATTAGATGCATCATTAATATTGGAAGTATTATTATGAGAAGATGCAATGGCAGGTGAATCATCATCTAGAGAGATATCGAGGGTAGATTTTCCAAATTCAAAGTGAAAAGCTTCATCTACTTTAACATTTATAGATTCTACGATCGTCTTAGATTCCAAGTTAAATACTCGATATGCTCTACTATTTGTAGAATACCCCAAGAATATCCCTTCGTCACTTCGAGAGTCAAACTTTCCAAGATTTTCATGGTCACGTAAAATGTAACACCGACTCCCGAAGATGTGAAAATATTTGATGTTGGGTTTTCTACCACACCATAGTTCATATGGTGTATTTAACGTTACCGGGTGCAAATAAACTCGATTAATTACATAGATTGCAGTGTTCACAGCTTCAGCCCAAAAATGTAGCGGTAAATTCCGGCTGTGAAGCATAACACGTGCCATCTCTTGAACAACCCTGTTTTTGCGCTCGACAACACCATTCTGTTGAGGTGTATAGGGTGCAGAGAATTCATGCTTAATACCGTTTGAAGTGCAAAAGTCAATGAATTTAGAGTTAACGAATTCTCCACCTCTATCACTTCTAACACGAATGATCTTTTCATTCTTTTCAATCATAATACGAAGGCAAATCTCGTAAAAAGAATCAAAAGTATCAGCTTTCTCTTTTAAAAATGCTACCCAAGAATACCGAGAGAAATCATCAATCATCAAGAAAATATACCATTTACCTCCCAAAGATGGTTGATGAGTTGGCCCCATTAAATCCATGTGTAAAAGTTCCAAAGGCTGTTTTGTACCAACGTGGTTCAAGTTCTTGTGTGCAGTCCTGGACTGTTTTCCCTTTTGGCAACCACCACACACAATGTTTTGTTTAAATAAAAGTTTTGGAACCCCCTTGACCACGTCCTTGTTTGAAATTCTAGCAAGTTCCTTAAAATTTATGTGACCTAGCCTTTCATGCCAAATTGTTTCATTAATCAAAGAAACTAGATTACATTTTTCTGAAATTTTAGTAGGAACAACATAGCAATTGTTTTCAGATCTAACCCCTTTTAAAAAGAAGACATGGTCCTTATCAGTTACAACACATTCAACAGATGAAAAGTTTACTGAAAAACCATTGTCGCAAAGTTGACTTATGCTTATGAGGTTAGTCTTAAGACCATCAACAAATAACACATTATTTAGAACCGGGCCATCTGGAATAGCTACTGTTCCTTTTCCAACAATTTTGGAAGATCGACCGTCTCCGAAAACAACGAGTCCTCCGGAGATTTTCTCAAGATTTTGAAAACTATTTTTGTCACCGGTCATGTGACGGGAACACCCGCT
This sequence comes from Tillandsia leiboldiana, assembly GCA_029204045.2. Lineage (NCBI taxonomy): Eukaryota > Viridiplantae > Streptophyta > Magnoliopsida > Poales > Bromeliaceae > Tillandsia > Tillandsia leiboldiana. The sequence goes on from CM055070.1 coordinate 30,083,010, forward strand.
ATCCAGATACCAAGACGAACTATCATATGCATGCAAGGAAACATTGGTAACAAGACAAGGAAAGATTTCACCTTTGCGCACCCAAACCTTTTTGGAATGCGTCGGTAATGGTCGTGAAGTTATATGCCTAGGTGAAAGCGTCTTGTTAAAACGATTGCTGCTCCTTGATGAAGTCGTCTTGCGCGGTAAACTACCAAGGTTCTTTTCCTTCAATTGATTTGCAATTGATTTCCGAGGAATCACCTTTGTGGTAGTCATTGCAAGAGGTGTTTGAAGTGAGCGTTTGACTCCCGTCTTGCAATATCTTCTTATGTGCCCTGAAACACCACAACGAAAACATACCTTAGATCTGGACGATCCCAAAGAGGATGAAGTAGGTTTGTTGTCGTTGTTTGTCTTGAATTCCGATGTCGGAGGAGGAGATACCGACTGAGGCACAAAAACTGTCCCACTCGAACTTGGACTGTTTCCAGTTTGAGTGTACCCGAGGCCGAACCGATTTGTTTGACCAAGACCAAGAAGCCTATCCAACTTACTCCTTCCTGAAGAGAATCGCTGCAAGTCATCCTTGAGTTGGAAAATGGTCTTTGTCATTTCCAGGTTATCCTGTCGAGCCTCGTTGTAGAGATTTGAGAAGTGATCCGCTTTATCCACCAGATTTGTATGTTCCTTCTCAAAAAGCTCATTGGACTCTTGAAGGGAAACATTTACTTTTATCAGATTTTCCCTTTCCACTTCAAGAGCGTTTGAGAGAGAAGTTGCCCTTTTTGCTTCTTCTTCGAGATCATGCAATCTCCCTCTCAAACTCTTGTTTTGCTTAGCCACTTTCTTTGAATCCCTCAAAAGTCTGTGGTAGGCTAGAGCAAAATCTTCACCTTCCGAATCATCCGATTCGTTGTCCGTTGCAATCTTTTCAACAGTGGAGTTGGACAATGACTCGGACGTACTTGCCATGAAGCACATGAAGGGTGAAAATGTGGACGCGTGGAATGCCGTGGTGCTCTTTTCTTCATCACTTGAAGACGACTCATTTGACGTTGAGTTGTCATCCCAAGTGACGACTTGCATCGCCTTCTTCTTTGCCGGATACTTGTTGGGATACTCCGTTGCAATGTGGCCGTAGCCTCGACATTTGAAGCATTGTAGTTGTCCCTCTGAACTTTTCTTATCCTTTGAGAAGTTCTCTTGCTTTCTTGACTTGTAACTTGAAGTACCCTTGCCTTTGTTCGACTTTCCGAAGGATGGAGATTTACTTGAATTACCCCTTCGAAAGTTGCGGCGAAACTTCCTTGTCAAGAGAGCGAGCTGCTTCTCAAATTCCTCCATAGAAAGGTTCTCGTCATCGTCTGAGGAGGATGTATTCGCGTCTTCTTCCTTAGTTGTTTTCAACGCATAACCTGAAGACTTAGAAGAGGATGCTTTTCCAGAAGAATTGTTAGTAGTAAATGTCATTTCATATGTTTGTAATGAACCAACTAATTCTTCTACACGCATTTCGTCCGGGTGTTTAATAGTTTCAATGGCTGTAACCTTTGGGCAAAATCGTTCAGGAAGAGTTCTTAAGATCTTTCTTACAACCTTAAATTCTGGAATCTTCTCTCCCAGGTTAGCACATGAGTTTACGATGTCTTGCAATCGTGTATAGTAGTCCGTGAAAGATTCATTTTCTGCCATCAAGATAGAGTCAAACTTGCTCGTAAGCATTTGTAGTTTCTGAATCTTCACGAGGTTAGTTCCCTCATGTGTAACCTGAAGAACATCCCAGATTTCTTTCGCAGTCTCACATGCCGAGACGCGAGAGAATTCAGTTTGAGATAAGGCATTAAAAATAGCATTAATTCCCTTGCCATTGTAAGAAGATGAATCTAACTCTTCCTTGGTCCATTTCGACCTAGGTTTTAAGGTGCGAACATCAGAGATAATTTCAGTTGGATTAGACCATCCTAATTCAATTGATTGCCACACCCTTTCGTCGATGGAAATTAAAAAAGCTTTCATCCGTACTTTCCAGTACGCATAATTAGTTCCATCAAAGAAAGGGGGTCGATTGATGTTTCCACCTTCAACCATTGTTTACAACCCTATTCCCGCTCTGATACCACTAGTTGGATTATATGTAATATAGATCTAAATAGGGGAAAAAAACACCTAGAGGGGGGTGAATAGGTGTAAACGTATAAACACTCAAAAATCATTGCGATAAAAAACCCAATGCGGAAATAAAAATAACACGCAAGATTTTTACGTGGAAAACTCCATCACCGGAGTAAAAAACCACGGGACCGATAACACGGCGAAATCCACTAGAATTAAAACACGTACAAGGTGATTTACCGTACACACTTACGACTCAACCTTTTCCATACGCTCCTAGAGGATCTTCTCCGCTCGCTCCACGACGCTTCTCGAATCCACGATCTGCGCCCAACGCCGAATCCACGGCGTCCAACGTCGAATCCACGACGTCCGACCGAATCCACGGTCTTCACCCAGTAGCACCCTTCGAATCCACGAACGTGCCTCGCTCCGAATCCACGAGAGCGGTTGAACCTTGAATCCACAAGGACACGCGAATCCACGCGCCGATTTTGGGGTAAATCATTGTTTTTTGGGTGGTGATGATCCGCCGAATACTTAGATTAAAGATAGATCAGAAATACCATCTAAGTATTCATTAGTTTGATTCAACTCAAGATATGAGTATGAAAACCTAGAATCAAACTAATCAATATAGATGAAGAAACATAGAGTATTATCTAATGATTTCCTTTCTTCTCTATATGTGTATCTTAGGCCGTATAAAAATGATATTTGATTATGACGGCTCTATCTGCGTTAACCCTAGAAAAAGAGTCATAGGGTCTATTTATAGGTTAGAAACATTTGGAAGGAGATAAGAATCAAAAACCTAATATTTCTGTAATTTTGACGGACGGCGATCCGGATCGGATTTGGGCGATCCGGATTGCAGTAGCAAGAAAGACGGTTTCCAGAAAAACAATCGTTCGGGATCCGGATCGGAATGCCTGATCCGGATCGTTCATACAATTCAGAAAACTCAACGTTCGGGATCCGGATCGTGAGATGCTGCGATCCGGATTGAAGTAATGTATGAAACAACAACCTTCGGGATCCGGACTGCTGGCTCTGATCCGGATCCTGAACATGTCCGAACACCAGTTTTTGATTTTTATGCAATTAAAAGTTCTTCCAGGTGTTTCTACACTACAAGAAGTATTCGGATCACCAATAATCTTTAGTTAAACATACCTGATCCTTTTGAATTCTTCTTTCTTGAGATTGAGTTAAATGATCCAACCTTCTTCACCTTCAATCTTCAAGACTTGAACCTTTCACGAAACTACGCCAACTCAAATTCCGTAACAGATGATGGTATGCATCCACTCACTACTGACCATATGTCATAAGTACTATGCTCAAAGGACAACTCACTAAGGCACAGTAAGCATACTCTCTCACATAACACTCAATCCCCATGACTGCCTCATAAGGTCCAGTCCAGCCCGCGCTCCACTACTGCCACTACGCCCAAACAGGACTTGGTCTTACGTAGGGTGTCCTACACGGACTATCTCAATCTCAAGCGAACTCTAGTGTATCAACTAGTCGCATCATAGCAGCCTCGACAGGCTCGGTAACATCATCGCACCCGGGGCGTAGCTCGAGGGGAGCGACCCCACCGAACTCAAGTATCACAAGTATCTCATAACTGGCATGAAATGCCAGGCTCAGCAGGCTATAAACCACGATCAAACAGATCAGTAACATGAGCTCCAAATACATAACTCAGCAGGAAAAGAACCTCGACCCGAGTATGAATAGCTCAACCACTCTCACAGCTATGTCGGAGAACCCTCTACGACTCAAGCTCACAACACTAACTACCCAGCTGGGACCGCCGTCACTCCAACGGCTCCCACAACAACACCCCACTCATATGCGAGAAGAACCGACTGACGCGGCAAAGATCCGAAAATCCCGATAGACTGGTGCCTAGAGCCCCAATCAAACAAGAACAGACCCTAGGCTCAGCCTATCGAAGTTCTCGATCCTTTGCCGTTCAGAGATTCGGCCCCTCTCGGTTAAAGTGGGAAAACTGTCTCAACACACAAACACACGGCTGGAGATGCTCCACAGCCAGAATCCGCAAAGGGTCCGAAAACCTCGGGTTATTACTACCTACGGCCCCGATCAAGCAAGAACAGGCTATAGGTGTCACCTCCCGCCGTTTTCGGCCCAAGAAGGAAATCAGCCCTTAGAACCCAGACCACTCGAATCATCTCGGGTGGATAAGTTTATAAGAAATAGTGACGTTTATTAAGAAACCATTTGGTCTGAGAGAAATCCATCTTTTAATGATTTTTAGTCTTTATAGGAAACCCTTTGAAAACCAGTTTAATGACCAAACCTCGAAGAGCCAATGCCCTCGTCCTATCAAACAAGAACGGACTCAGGCGCCCCTGCGAGGTTTGGAAGAAAGCATTGGCTGACTAAAATCATGTGTTCGTCCAAAAAGGTTCTGGGTTCAAGGTCCTGCTAACACACGTGCACCACGATCACATCACGGTGGTGACGAGAAGAACAGCGGAAACAAAAAAACCTGGGACCACCGTTTATCTGAAACGGTTCCCGAAACACCAACACTGGCCTAACCCAGCCACCAGACCGCACTCGGCCCCCGGCCCGAGGGCAACACCCATCCCACAACACCCTGACCACTCGGCCCACTACCTGGGCGAGGAACTCTATGTCCAGAAGGATATGCAATGTGTGGGATATCTAAAGCATCAAAAGAACCTAGCCCAGATTAAGGTTCTCTATTGGTCTGGTTAAACACATGCAACATATGACAGGGGTGCTAGTCAAAGTTCCAATAATACACTTACTAGCATGCAAATCCTATCATAATAGAATTAGAAGGAAGTCCGTAGACTTGGAGAGAAAACCAACCCACCTCAGAATGCCACCAATTGCTCGTCGACACTTGCAATTGGGCTCAGCGGGAATACCTTGCCTCTACGGGGTCCGCACGCAAACGATGCACGGTGCCGGAATCCGCACGCAAATCGGAGCACGCTGTGACAAACCACAAGACCGCGCGCTCCGCGGATGTCCCGAAGCCAGCCCACGGCTCAACGCGGCGGAGAAACACACAACCAGCCTCGACGGAAGCTAAAAACAGCACTGCCACTGCCAGGAAAGAAGAAATCACAAAATCAGTCAAACGGTCGAAAACCGAGCATCAGGCAGTGAAAAACAGCCTCCGTCGGCGAAAAACTACTCAAAAACAGCTTGCGAAAACAGCTCGCGAAAACCCCGCGAAAATCCTGCGAAAACCGCTCGTGAAGCTGCTCGCGAAAACAGCGGAAAACGCCCAGCGAAACCGCTCGCAAACTGCTCGCGAAAAACAGCGAAAACCAGCGCGAAAACCTGCGCGAAACCGCTCGCGAAAAACAGCGAAATCCTGCGCGAAAACCTACGCGAAACCGCTCTCAAACCGCTCGCGAAAAACAGCGAAAACCTGCGCGAAACCGCTCGCAAACTGCTAGCGAAAAATAGCGAAAACCTGCGTGAAACCGCTCGCAAACCGCTCGCGAAAAACAGCGAAAACCTGCGCGAAACCGCTCGCAAACTGCTCGCGAAAAACAGCGAAAACCAGCGAGCGAAACAGCACGCGCACGCGCTCGACGAGCCGCTGCCAGCAAAACCGACCGCGCGGCACAGCCAGCCGCACGGCTCCGGCAGGCCTGCCGCGCGGCGCTCGCCCAGCCGCGCGGCGCCCCGCAGCGCCGCGCGCGCCCGCTCGGGTCCGCGGCGCTGCGCGCTGCCCGCGCAGGGCCCGCGGCACCGCACACGGCCCGCAAGGGTCCGCGCTGTGCGCGCCCCTGCGCGCGGCCTTGCGGCACCGCGCGCGGTCCGCAAGGCTGCGCGCTGCCCGCGCAGGGCCCACGGCGCTGCACGCGGCCCGCGCAGGGCCGCGGCACCGCGCGTTGCCCGCAAAGGGCCCGCGCGGTGCGCGCCCTGCGCGCTGCCCGCGCAGCGCCCACGGCGCTGCGCGCGGCCCGCGCGGTGCACGCCCTGCGCGCTGCCTGCGGCACCGCGCGCCCCTCGCGCGCAGTCCGCAGGGCTGCGCGCGGCCCGCGCAGCGCCCACGGCGCTGCGCGCGGCCCGCGCAGGGCCCCGGCACCGCGCGTGGCCCGCAAGGGCCCGCGCGGTGCGCGCCCTGCGCGCGGCCTGCGGCACCGCGCGCGCCTCGCGCGCGGTCCGCAGGGCTACGCGCTGCCCGCGCAGCGCCCACAGCGCTACGCGCGGCCGGCACGGGGCCGCGGCACCGCGCGTGGCCCGCAAGGGCCCGCGCGGTGCGCGCCCTGCGCGGCGCCTGCGGCACCGCGCGCGCCCACGCGCGCGGTCCGCAGGGCCCGCGCAGTGCGCGCCCTGCGCGGCGCCTGTGGCACCGCGCGCGCCCACGCGCGCGGTCCGCAGGGCCCGCGCGGCGCTGCACCAGGGCGCAGCGCCCTGGTGCCGCCCGTGCACGCGGATGTGCCGTAGGGTGCTGCCAGCTCTGCAGCACCCAGGGCGGCTGCCTGCGCGCGGCTCCCACGGCGGTGATCCCCCGCGCAAAAGAAAAGAAAGGAGAATCAAAAACAAATTAAAATAAATCCAAAAACTCCAAAACTGCACAAAACCTCAAAAACCCCAAAATCTAAATTTTTTGCTTACCTCGTCGTCGCACGTCGCACGCCCACGAGCTTCTCACAGCCACCAACGGGGAGTCCAAGACCCAAAAAGCCTTCAAGTCCTCTCTTTTCCTCTTCTTCTTCTTCCTTTTCCTCTCTTTTCTCTTCCTTTCTTCTCTCTTTTCCTTTCTTTCTTTCTCTGCTACAGAGGAGAGGTGGGTGGCTTTTATAAAGCATAAAGCTTTAATTAAAGAAAAAGGGACTTTAATTAAAACCTTAATTAGAGTCTTAAGCTTAATTAAAAACCAATCCAACCCACTCACCTCACTCCACACTCCCAGACTTCAAGCAGAGAAGACTCCCTTTAATTAGCAAACTAATCAATTAAAATAATAAAATATTCCAAAAAGCCCAACTCCAACTCACTTTTTGCCTTCGGGCTCTCCGCCGCTGTCCGGAACCTCCGGAACTCCGCTGTAAATCGAAAGTACACGCGCTCACAGCTTTTTCTCTTCAAAAAGCTCATCCGTTGAGTCGGGGTGCTCAAATCAAAAACCGACTCCGAAACGGTCAGTTCCGACTCACTTTTTGCCTCCGGATCCTCCGCGTCAGTCCGGAACCTCCCGAACTCCGCTGTAAATCGATAATATACCTGTTCCAAGTGTTCCCGAATTTTCTGTACTCCACTACGAAGTCGCTAATTTCCAAATCAAATCCTTAATCGGCGCACTATGCCGGAAAAGTCCCGAATCGAGCTGGGACTTCTGCGTTGATCCAAATCAACCCGACATCAACAGTAAACTCAAATGCAACATGCCCAAGGCAACTCTCTGCTCAACGACACCATGTGCGGTCGGTGCGCCATCCGAAGACCCGGTACTCTACATATACCATTTCACGAAATACGCCAAAACAAAATCCTTAACAGGAGTCGCGAGCTAGTTCCTTACCCGTCCTTATAGTGTAGCTGTACCCCCCTTTTGGAACTTTATAGTATAGCCTGCTCGATTATTGTATGTAGTTACTTTTGAGAGTTTTTATTTTAGAGTAACTCTTGTATTTTGAGGGATAGACTGTACCATTTTGGACTGTATTTTTTATTTCTGTAGTTTATTTTACAGCTCTGATATTTGTATAGTTATAGTATTATCTTTTGCAGGTTAGACACTTCGTCTATGCGGGGTTTCCCGTATATGGGCGGCGAATCAGTTGGCGAGCCGGGTCGCAGTTTCGACCCTGAGGCGTGACAATTTTGGTGATCTTGTGTACTGTCAGAGTATTTTGTATTTTGTATTTTACTTTTTAGCTGAGAGTTTATATAAGAGAGACATATGTATTGTGATGATCTGACATATACTATTTGGAGTTATATATATTTTATTTCATTTCAGCAGTTTACTTTCCTGCTCTGATATCTGTTTAGTGGTTAGTTACATCTTTTGCAGGTTAGACGCTTCGTCCATGCGGGGCTTCCCGTATGGGCAGCGGATCTGTTGGCGAGCCCGGATCGCAGTTTCGATCTCGGGGTGTGACACCTCGAGTGGCAAAAAATTGTGGTCTAAACACCTTCATAGAAATTTTTAATTTATTCCAAATCCCTCTTGCAGTAGTCTCGATCTCCACATTGAATATCGCCGCATCATCTAGTGTCAAATATAAGTTTGCCAAAGCCATCTTATCCTTCTCTTCAAATTGTTTATCCGTCTTTCTTTCCGGCTTATTCTCCTTTCCTTGCAGGGCGATCTCACAAGCATTTTTAATCAAAACTGCTTGTATCTTCAGTTTCCACAACGCAAAGTTCGCTCCATCAAACTGAGGAATCTCATATTTTGTCGCTGAAACTTTCCCTGCCATCGTTTCACCGTCAACGAACTACGAAAAACCAAACGCTCTGATACCAATTGAAGGGGAACCGGCCGTGGGATTACCGAGCATACCTCAACCCACACAATACACAAGTATAGCCGAAACAGAATTTTTCATAACTAAAAGTAAACGAGAACAATCGTAGAAAATAAGCACGAGAATAACTAAACAAATAAAACGAATAAGAAAACACAAGGATACAAGATTTACGTGATTCGGTCAATAATATGTCGACCTACGTCCAAGGGTAAGACCACCTCAATGTGTTTTTCGATTAATTCACGACATAAAAGTATAAGGAATAAAATTAGATTACAGAAAACTCTCTCACAAAGACTTTCTACATTTTTCCTCTTCATTAAATTTTTTTTTTTTAATAAAGCTCTAAAAAATAAAAGATGAATCACAAAAGTTAATATAACTCTAAAAACCTAATTCTAATAGGAAACGATCTTTACTGTCCATCCGAATCTCCGATTCACTTCTAATCGTCGATATTCTCATAAGAATTTTTTTAAAAATATTTCTAAATCAATCATAATCTTTAGGAACAATATTAAATCAAATTAAGATCAAATCTAATATATTCAACCCATCGCGGAGTTAAGTACCGTGATATCGACAATCCGTCGTGGAGTTGAGTACCGTGATATCAACTCGAAATATAATCTTATATAATCCCGACAATCCGTCATGGAGTTGAGTACCGTGATATCAACTCGAAATATAATCTTATATAATCCAGCATACAAAACTACTGAAGAATGTTTCGCCAGTGCCGTACGTATTTTCACATGTTATTTACAGCCATGAATAATAGCAGTATAAATTACAAGAGGCATAAATCAATTCTAATTTCTCACTTTGAACAACGGAACGAAAAAAAAAAAAAAAAAAGAAAAAAAAAAATGTATATCAGTTGTATATATCTATGTCAGCCCCACCGCTATAACTAATTATTACTAAACTATGTATCTTAGCGCGGCAATCTCTGATTTAGTGGTTCCATCGTAAATTCTATCCTTAATCCAAAACAAACGATATACCAAATCTAGTCGATTATTGAGTACTTAATCAAATTACTGTGAATTTTCCGCTTTCGGAATGCAATCGCCTTGAGAAACCATAGTCTCCAAATTGTCCTTCAATCTTTCAGTGAGATTTCGAAAAGATCAGACTCCGCATCAAAGTCGACAGCAGCACCACCATTAGTACTCTTCTGGCTCCTGTCTTTGGCGTTGTTGAGCCACCCTGAATCCACTCTGCCCACGGAGAACAGCTCCCCGCTGTCCTCGTAGCCGACCGTCATGGAACCCTCCTCCCCGGAATTTGATCCTACGAAGCACGGGTTCGAGGTTCGACGTGCATTGGCCGGCGAATACCTGAACTTGCTCTGCCCCAAATTAACCGAAACCATCACGTCGACGTTCGTGGCCAAAGCTGGGTACAGCGGACTTGCGAAGGCGTCCGAGTTGCAGCTGACCACGTGTTTCAGCTGGGAGTCGATGGTGAAGAACACCTTCTTCTTGCTCGGGTCGAATCCGCAACCGATCACCCTGTTCACGCTCGCCCACTTCGACTTGTCGGACTCGGTGACCAATTTCATCCCTGATAAATCAAACGTATGTAAAGTCTTAAGTGTAAATTTTGATCCAACTTTAAGTTTTCGCAAGAATGACCGTATGTTACCGTCGAGATACACCGCACCGCTGGAGTGGAAACCGATAGATCGCGGGTACGTCCCGGGCAGCGAATTCAAGGTCGGAGAGTAACAAGTTGAGAGTCCCAGCGACACAAGCATAGGTTTATGCCTGCCTTGTTCCTCTTCAAAAGTTTGGGCATTCTGGACCGGATTAACCTCTCCAAAATTGCGGTGATGCATCGTGGCAGATTTTTCTCGGATAGACTGCGTTCTGTCACTTTGATCAGTCGAACGCGACTGCGAGTCGAGGTAGAGGATGGTGATCTCGAAGTAGGCTTCTTGCGGGAACGGGGAGCCCCCCAATTGCGGCCCGGGGAGGGGGAGGCACATCCGAAGGGAGCTGGCGCAACCGCTGGAGTCGTCGCCGCTGCTCTTCTTCTTGATCGCTGGATTGAGACGAACTGTCTGGACGAACTCCGAAGATCCGTGCGGCACCTCCCAGTTGCTCTCCGGCCAGTCTGCCCGCCGCCGCGACCCGCCGTCGTAGGCAGCGCACGCGAAGACAAAGTGCGACCAGCCGTTCTCCGCTGCGTAGGCGACGAGCCGCGGGTGCTCGTCCCAGCGGAACGGCTGCTGCTGCTTCTGATTGACAGCATAGTTTTCTTGATGCAGGGGGTGGAAGCGGAGGCTTGCCCTGCTGCTTCTCGATTTAGACGGTATGTGAAGCTTCGGGAGCTTCGGAGATTTACTCGTCGCCGCTTCAGCGAGCTGTGATGCAGCTGCGGGATTGAGTTGGTCGCGACGGCAGCGGCGGCGGCGGATGCGGACGCAGCAGCAAAAGAGGAGGCCGGAGAGGAGGAGGATCGCGCCGCCGGAGAGTACCCCGACGAGGATTTTGATCCGTAAGATCATCTGTATAGAAGGGGTTGCGGTGTTCGTGAAATTGATTAATAAAATTGATGAAGAAGGGGATTGGGATTCATTTTAGGGGCAGGACGGTGGACGAAGTCTATGAAGGCCGGCGTCGCCTGGAATAATCGATTGGCTAAACCCGCGGGCAGTTGAAAATTAAAATGTTGAAGGTAGAGAAAATCTTTTTCATGGACCCCTTCCCTCGTGTGAACCGCAGCACTCAAAACTTTCAAACTCTATATATATATATATATATATATTAAATATGCATTTTATATAATTTTTTGTTATTCAAAAATACGCTATATTGAATGAAATCCGAATTAAATTTTTATCAGAGTTAAAAAAGTTAAAATATTTATTTTTTCTAAAAATTGGTTATAGTAAAATGGTATATTTGAAAAGTAAAAAAAAAAAAAAAAACTTTATTTTCTCCTATTTTAAAGGTAAATAAAAATAAAATTTGATGAATATAAAATTATATAATTGAAAGAATAAAATAATAAATTTATATAAATAAATACTGTTTCTAACCATTTATTAACAAAATTTAACTCTAAAAATATATTTGAATGAATTTAAAATATTAAAACAAATATTTTTAATAATAATTTTTTTAAAAAAAAGAAAATAAGTTAAAAATATTTAGAAATATATAAGCATTTGCCCTTAAAATTTAAGAGTCAGTTTGAGTGCAGGAACAAGTTAACCGGTGATCAATTAATAAATTTGTGTGGAATTACATTTTAAATTTCTTTCTCTACAAACATTTGTTTATTAGAATAATATATTCCACTTGTAAAATTATATATTTTAGAAGAAGAAAATGTATTGACAGCCATACATACTGTGGCATCATCCATGTTTACTAATTATCTCGTGCTTTTAATTAAATAAAAAATATGTACATAATGAGATGTACATGCATTCAAAAAATTCAGAAAATAAATTACAATTGAACAAACGCTAAAAAAGTCTTTGATTTCTTTTTTTAAAAAAAAAAGTAAAAATTCATTTTTTTTTAAAAAAAAGATTTTTATGAAAAATAACTTTTCCATAATCTTTTTTTCAGGTAAAATATTTGAAAACCGTGAATACTACCTTTTTATAAAATCTAGAAGAAAATTTTAGAAAACCTACTTTTTGAAAAAATCAAACAGACAGATAATATTTTTCGAATCAGAAAATTATCTTCTGAAACATATTTTAAAAAATCAAACATATGAGAAACGAAACCACAAATAATTCTATAAAAGCTTTTTACGAACAGTACGTGTTAAATTGACCAAATATTCACTGAACCTTCACCTTTGTGATTTGTATAAATCTCTTTATTAGATGAATCGAAACTAGGCCAAAAACCCTGCTTCTTATTTAAAAGATGTTATATCTCAACAGGATAAACAGTTGAGTTCCTAAAATCTTATAAGAGTTTAAAATATACAAACTTATCTTAGACCATTTTGATCAACTATCCAACATTTCAAAATTTTAATTTTACTTATCAAATATTTTAATTTGTTTAATTTAAATCGATTACCAATATTTTAACTTTAAATTTTAAACTAATTATTTATTAATAATTTATAGTTATAATAATTATATGAAGTATACTAATTAAATTTATAAAAATTGTCGGTTATGTTAATAATGGATTTGAATAGAGAAAAAATTACCTAGAGGGGGATGAATAGGTGTAAACAATAAACATACCAAATCGTTGCGTAAAAAATAATCCAGTGCGGAAAATAAATAAAGTACGCAAGATTTTACGTAGAAAACTCCATCACAGGAGTAAAAAATCACGGGACCGATAACACAGCGAAATCCACTAAGATTAAAACACGTACAAGGTGATTTACCGTAACACTACGACTCAAACTTTTCCATACGCTCTAAGTAGATATTCTCCGCTCGCTCCACAACGTTCCTCGAATCCACGATTTGCGTCTAACGCCGAATCCACGACGTCCAACGTCGAATCCACGACGTCCAACAGAATCCACGGTCTTCACCAATGTAGCATGTATCGATCACACTGTAGTGGTCCAGGTTCCCATGCAGTTTTTTCCATGAATCCACAGTGTGAAACACCTATTATTGGTGTGTTTGGCCCATAGTGCATCAAGGGATGCCACAGATGGACCCAGTGAGGTTGTCACGCCCCGGGAGTTTTTGGTTAAGCGGAAAACGTGAAATATTAAAAATTTTCTTTACCGGGTCCCCCAGTGCGCGCCAGACCCGCCACACGTGCAAATTCCCCGACCCCGAGAGCGGGGTCTCCTTTGCACGTGCACGGCGATTCCAACCAAGACAGGCATACAAACCCGCATGTAATCTCGTTCACACTTTAACCACAATCATCGTTCCCAAAAGCAAGAAAAGTATTGTAACTACTTAATACGACCGTCGATATTTAGAAAGGATAAATACATGGGTTTTCAAACCGGTGCCTACACGACACACGTTGTTTTAAAAGTCGTTTTCGCAAGCATTTTTCCTAATTTGAAAGTAGGCCGGCAACAACAAAGTGTGCAAGCATACAGAGTCACTACAGTAGTTTGAACATCCACACAAGCACAGACGAACCTACACACACAGCACGAAAACTAAGGAGATGTACATGAATAAAACCTCGCAATGTCACTCGAAAGAAATGCTAAAAACGAAACATCATCCTAGACCGTCCTCACGCAAACTAAGGTGATATATGGGTGTGTCGTACCCGAAACGAACCGCAGTTGTAAGAGATATGAATAGTAACATGCTCATGCAAAACAGGGGTTAGATACGATTATGAAATATATGTTGCTTTATTCATGTTAAATCGTAATTTCTTTTACACCAGAACACCCACCTGAACAGCGCTTGGTCGGTACGCCCACAGTTGACCTGTCCCCACTCGATCGGCACGCGGACCTAGAAAGTCCCCAAGGTAAACATTAAGACCGAAGATTAGCGAAGGCAATACACACACGAACGGCACAAAAGTAACAAGTGTTAAACGGGACACGACTCACACGGCGGAAACACGAAAGGAGTCGAGCGGCGGCGGCGACAGCAAGCCGCGCGCGGGCGCATGCCCTCGCGAGCGGCGCGGCGGCAACAGAGCCCCGTGCGGCACATGCCCTCACGAGCGCGGCGCAGCGGCGCGGCAGCAGGCCGCCCCATGCGGGCGGTGGCGCGCGGCAACAAAGCCCCGTGCGGGCGCATGCCCGCACGGGCGCGGCGCAGCGGCGCGGCATCAGGCCGCCCCGCGCGGTCAAGGCCCCGCGCGGGGGGCGGCGCGCGGCAACAAAGCCCCGTGCCGGCGCATGGCCGCAGCGCAGCGGCGTGGCAGCAGGCCGCCCCGCGCGGGGGGCGGCGCGCGGCAACAAAGCCCCGTGCGGGCGCATGCCCGCACGGGCGCGGTGCAGCGGCGCCGCCCCGCGCGGGCGAGTCCCCGCGCGGGCGGCGCCGCAGCAACAAAGCCCCGTGCGGGCGCATTCCCGCACGGGCGGGGCAGCAGGCCTCCCCGCGCGGGCAAGGCCCAGCGCGGGCGGTGGCGCGCGGCAACAAAGCCCCATGCGGGCGCATGCCCGCACGGGCGCGGCGCAGCGGCGCGGCAGCAGGTTGCCCCGCGCGGGCAAGGCCCCGCGCGGGCGGCGGCGCGCGGCAACAAAGCCCCATGCGGGCGCATGCCCTCACGGGCGCGGCGCAGCGGTGCGGCATTAGGCCGCCCCGCGCGGGCGGCGGCGCGCGGCAACAAAACCCCGTGCGGGCGCATGCCCGCACGGGCGCGGCGCAGCGGCGCGGCAGCAGGCCGCCCAGTGCGGGTAAGGCCCTGCGCGGGCGGCGAGGCGCAAACGAGCGCCCCGCCTGGGTGCATGCCCGCGCGGGCGGCGGCGCCCCGTGCGGGCGCAGGCCCGCACGGGTGGCGGCGTGGCGCAAACGAGCGCCCCGCGCGGGCGCATGCCCGCGGGGGCGGCGACGCGGTAGCGGCAGTGGCAGCGGCGGCGCGACGGCGACGGCTTGATCCACCCCCAACGACAAAACAACCACGAAGAAAAAGGGAGGAGGAGCAAGAACGCTCACCTAGGTCACGGAGGGGAGGACGGCGGATCTTCCCTTCCGTCTCCGGTCCCGATGCACTGCGCGGCTGGATCTCTCCTCTCCCCCTCACGCGTTCATTTTCTTTTCAAAACTTTTCGGACTTTTGAAATCCCCTTCCCCCTATCTCGTCCCCCCCCCAAAACGTTAAAGAGCCGAAAACAATTAAGAGAAGAGGCGGCTAGAACCCACAAAACCCTAGCTAGAGGATCAGATCCACTCCTTCCACGAAAGTCGTGAAAATCACAATGCATGAATCTCGGTGCACTTTACGGTCACCGAGAGCTTCAAACCCCCATTCCGGAAGATTCGTAAGTCCGATTTCAGATCCGATCGCACCGCCGTTCATCATTTTTCGAGCTCTAACCCCGAAAAATACCAACGTGCACCAAAACACAACTCACCAAATGTCGTTAAGAAAAGGCACCTACAACTAACATTAAACGACAAGGGTCACCAACGACACTAGAAAAGTTAGGATACTACATCACTTACCACTTAAAGGAAGTTTCGTCCTCGAAACTTAACTCTCTTCTATGCTAAACAAAACAGGAAAGCACTCTTTCCTCCTTGTTTCCAAAATCCCATGTCACTTTGCGGTCTTCATGATTGCTCCACCGCACCTTCACGTAGGGGATTACCCGGTTGCGTGACTCTTTGTCTTCCCGTGCGAAAAATCGTGTTGGTGCCTCTCTGAAGCTCAAGTCCTCTCGCCGCTCAAAAGCGGAAACCTCCAGAATAAGTGACAGATCCGCGAGATATTTCAGGAGCATCGGAACATGAACAATGTGGTGCACCCGGTTGGGATCTGGTGGCGTCATTCAACGATAATTTGCCGCGCCGATGCGCTCCAGGGTTTTCAAAGGTCCGAGAAAATGCGGCCCTAGTTTGCCCCGCGGTCCGAACCGTTTGGTCCCAGGAATGGCGAGACCCGGGCAACCGTGCTTCTCAACTAGAAACTCCAAGTCCCATCGTCTTCGATCTGCGTAGCTCTTCTGCTGACTCTGGGCGGTCACCAGCCGCTGCCTGATGAGGCGTACCCTCGCCTCGGTCTCCTCCCAAAAGTTTGCCACAAACGGTGTCTCTGTCTGAAGTGATCGATATCGGTACCCCATACGGTCCCTCAAGATCGTTGGTGTTGACCTGCGCCAGGCGGTCGCGGGTCCACGTCGTAGGGATAGGTAGGAATGAGCTGTCCTACCGCACGATCCGCTGCCACCCAGATTGCGTCATGACCTTGCTGCAATCGCGGAGACTATAACTTTCCCTTGTTACATCAGCACTCCTCCAAGACCATTCCGCGACACGTCACAATAGACCTCAAATTCCTCACCGGGTGCCGGTAAGGCAAAACGGGTTCCCGATTTAATCTATCCTCGAGTTCCTCGAACCCTAAGCTGGCGGTAGCGGGATTGTAGATCAATCTTGGAGAATACCGTCGCTCCTTGTAGCTAGTCGAACAGGTCATCAATCCGAGGCAGGGGTACTTGTTCTTCACTGTGACCTTACTTAAGTCCCGGTAGTCGATGCACAGGCGTCAGCTTCCATCCATCTTTCGTACTAAAAGTACGGACGCACCCCAAGGCGACACACCCGGCCTGATGAACCCTTTGTCCAGAAGGTCTCCTAGCGGCCTTGAGCTCCTTAAGTTCCGCAACCGCCAATCGATACGGTGCCTGGCCATAGTTTGCATACCAGGCAGGAGCTCGATAGTGAAAACGGTCTCTCTCTCGGGGCATCCCAATCAGTTCGGCCAGGAAGACGTCTGAGGAACCCCCTTCCGACAGGGATCTCCGTACGCAGTGCCGAGGGTCGTGTCACTAGATCCACCGAGGTTAAAAAATTGCTATACATCCGCCCTCCACCAGTCTTCTAGCCCATATCACGGAGATACTGCAAGAGGAAGAGGTGCTCTAGCATGCCAAGAATACATGAACTCGGGAAGCCAGGTTCCTGTAGCCACACTAGGCGCTTCTCCAAGTCGCTCCAAGCCCGGTGTTCAGTAAGGCAAACCTTCACTAGCACTACATCCAAAACCTTCAGCGGGGGTTTACTACTAAGTCCCACACGACAGTCCTCCCAACCTTAGTGGGTAGGGAGGCGAACAACTATTCGTTTCTAGAGGCCGTCCAAAGGTCTGGGCCGACATCGTACTACGAAGGGGTCTAACCTAACTAACTATGGGCAGAAGTGGTAACGAAAGAGGTGAAGTGGTGGGGTACTCCAGATGTCGAAAATGGGTCATACTCGAAAAGGTAAAACTAAGGGTAGAGTGTCTCTGCTACTACTACATCCGGGGCAGGGCGTCCTAAGTCATGCCGTCGCATGGGACCTCTCACTCGCGTCGCACCGTTGAAGGGGCTGTACCCGGGTGCAGGGGCAGTAAGGGCGATGATGCCCCGGCTTGCCACAGCAAGGCAAGGATCGTGCTTCCAGGAACCGTCGGTCACCCGGTGTGCTCCTCCGTAGACGTCGCCTGGTCGGTCTCCCACGGTTCCGGTCCCCTCGTCGGCGTGCTTCTGGTTCCTTGCTGCATCTTCGGATACTTGGGTGGTCGGCTCCCGGTCCTCCTACTGGTCGGGCGTCTTGGCCAATTCCCGCTCTACCGACGTGGCCCTGTCGACTGCTTCTCGGAAGGCGGGTAACTCACGTCGTTGGTATTCCATGACTTCTGTAAGCGTTAGTAGTTGCCCGGCTACGTCGTACCACTGCTGTTAAAGTAGCCGGTCCTCCGCAGTTGTCAAAGCCGTCACTTCCATTCCCGCGCTGGTGATTGAAAGCCAAGTCCAGGCCGTCGTCCGTGTACACAAAGAAAACAAGTCAATCCTAGGCTTAATTGGTCTAGCACCGAGACCTACGACCGACCGAAAACACTATCTTCCCATCCCCGAAACACTCGCGCTCTACGCACCTATTGCTCGATTATCTCATCGATTAGCTGCCAGTGGTATGATGCTCTATGGATGTTCGATACCGACCACTGTGGTTAAAGTGAGTTTTTCTCTGATACCATTTAATCTGTCATGACCCAGGGGTTTTCGGTTAAGGGGAAAATGTGAAATATTAAAATTTTTCTTTACCGGGTCCCCCAGTGCGCGCCAGACCCGCCACACGTGCAAATTCCCCGACCCCGAGAGCGGGGTCTCCTTTGCACGTGCACGGCGGTTCCAACCAAGACATGCATACAAACCCGCATGTAATCTCGTTCACACTTTAACCACAATCATCGTTCCCAAAAGCAAGAAAAGTACTGTAATTACTTAACACGACTGTCGATATTTAGGAAGGATAAAATCCATGGGTTTTGAAACCGGTGCCTACACGACACTCGTTGTTTTAAAAGTCGTTTTCGCAAGCATTTTTCCTAGTTTGAAAGTAGGCCGGCAACTACAGAGTGTGCAAGCATACAGAGTCACTACAGTAGTTTGAACATCCACACAAGCACAGACGAACCCACACACACAGCACGAAAACTAAGGAGATGTACATGAATAAAACCTCGCAATGTCACTCAAAAGAAATGCTAATAACGAAACATCTTCCTAGACTGTCCTCACATCCGTCCCGTGCCCGCGCCCGACCAACCTGTCACAGAGTGGGGAGTCAATGACACTACCAGGATGCAACATAAACCAGGGTAAACAATATATATATGCGATAAATGGGAAACTGAAGATAAAGCAAACCAAGCCACCCGCGTGTCCGTGTTTACCTCCTCCCATGAGAGCCACGGTACTGTTACGGAATTTGAGTTGGCGTAGTTTCGTGAAAGTCTCAAGTCTTGAAGATTGAAGGTGAAGAAAGTTGGATCATTTAACTCAATCTCAAGAAAGAAGAATTCAAAAGGATCAGGTATGTTTAACTAAAGATTTTGTGTGATCCGAATACTTCTTGTAGTGTAGAAACACTTGGAAGAATCTTTCATTGCATAAAAATCAAAAACTGGACTTGGGACATGTTCAGGATCCGGATCAGGTTGTTCGATCTGGATCCCGAAGGTGGTTCGTTCATACACCAGTTCAATCCGGATCGTAGCCTCTCTTGATCCGGATCCCGAACACTGAGTTTACCATCTTCCTTGAACGATCCGGATCAGGCTTCGCAATCCGGATCCCGAACGTTGATGTTTGGTGAACTGTATGAACGATCCGGATCAAGCACTTCGATCCGGATCCCGAACCTTCGTTTTTCTGGAAATGCCTGACTCGTTACGACGATCCGGATCACAGCTAATCCGATCCGGATCGCCGTCCGTAAAATTTCCAGAAATGTTAGGTTTTTGATTCTTATCTCCTTCCTAGGGTTTCTAACCTATAAATAGACCCTATGACTCTTTTTCTAGGGTTAATCCAAGGGAAGCCGATAATCCAAATAGCCGTCATATTCTTGTATCATCTTATACGGCTCTAGATCCACATATAGAGAAGAAAGGAAATCATTAGAGAATACTCTATGTTTCTTCATCTATATTGATTAGTTTGATTCTAGGTTTTCATACTCACATCTTGAGTTGAATCAAACTAATGAATACTTAGATGGTATTTCCGATCTATCTTTGATCTAAGTATTCGGCGGATCATCACCACCAAAAACAACAATTTACCCCAAAAATCGGCGCGTGGATTCGCGTGTCCTTGTGGATTCAAGGTTCAACCGCACTCGTGGATTCGGAGCGAGGCACGTTCGTGGATTCGAAGGGTGCTATTGGGTGAAGACCGTGGACTCGGTCGGACGTCGTGGATTCGACGTTGGACGCCGTGGATTCGGCGTTGGGCGCAGATCGTGGATTCGAGAAGCGTCGCGGAGCGAGCGGAGAAGATCCTCTAGGAGCGTATGGAAAAGGTTGAGTCGTAAGTGTGTACGGTAAATCACCTTGTACGTGTTTTAATTCTAGTGGATTTCTGCCGTGTTATCGGTCCCATGGTTTTTTACTCCGGTGATGGAGTTTTCCACGTAAAAATCTTGCGAGTTATTTTTTATTTCCGCATTGGGTTTTTATCGCAACGATTTTTGAGTGTTTATACGTTTACACCTATTCACCCCCCTCTAGGTGTTTTTTCCCCTATTTAGATCCTTATTACATATAACCCAACAAGTGGTATCAGAGCAGGAATAGGGTTGTAAACAACGGTTGAAGGTGGAAACATCAACCGACCCCCGTTCTTCGATGGAACAAATTATGCGTACTGGAAAGTGCGGATGAAAGCCTTTTTAATTTCCATCGACGAACGGGTGTGGCAATCAATTGAATTAGGATGGTCTAATCCAACTGAATTTATTGGTGATGTTCACACCTTAAAACCTAGGTCGAAATGGACCAAGGAAGAGTTAGATTCATTTTCTTACAATGGCAAGGGAATTAATGCTATTTTTAATGCCTTATCTCAAACTGAGTTCTCTCGCGTCTCAGCATGTGAGACTGCGAAAGAAATCTGGGATGTTCTTCAGGTTACACATGAGGGAACTAACCTCGTGAAGATTCAGAAACTGCAAATGCTTACGAGCAAGTTTGACTCTATCTTGATGGCAGAAAATGAATCTTTCACGGACTACTATACACGATTGCAAGACATCGTAAACTCATGTGCTAACCTGGGAGAGAAGATTCCAGAATTTAAGATTGTAAGAAAGATCTTAAGAACTCTTCCTGAACGATTTCGCCCAAAGGTTACTGCCATTGAAACTATTAAACACCCGGACGAAATACGTGTAGAAGAATTAGTTGGTTCATTACAAACATATGAAATGACGTTTACTACTAACAATTCTTCTGGAAAGGCATCCACTTCTAAGTCTTCAGGTTATGCGTTGAAAACAACTAAGGAAGAAGACGCGGATACATCCTCCTCAGACGATGACGAGAACCTTTCTATGGAGGAATTTGAGAAGCAGCTCGCTCTCTTGACAAGGAAGTTTCGCCGCAACTTTCGAAGGGGTAATTCAAGCAAATCTCCATCCTTCGGAAAGTCGATCAAAGGTAAGGGTACTTCAAGTTACAAGTCAAGAAAGCAAGAGAACTTCTCAAAGGATAAGAAAAGTTCATAGGGACAACTACAATGCTTCAAATGTCGAGGCTACGGCCACATTGCAACGGAGTGTCCCAACAAGTATCCGGCAAAGAAGAAGGCGATGAAAGTCGTCACTTGGGATGACAACTCAACGTCAAATGAGTCGTCTTCAAGTGATGAAGAAAAGAGCTCCACGGCATTCCACGCGTCCATATCTTCACCCTTCATGTGCTTTATGGCAAGTACATCCGAGTCGTTGTCCAACTCCACTGTTGAAAAGATTGCAACGGACAACGAATCGGATGATTCGGAAGGTGAAGATTTTGCTTTAGCCTACCACAGACTTTTGAGGGATTCAAAGAAAGTGGCTAAGCAAAACAAGAGTTTGAGAGGGAGAGTGCATGATCTCGAAGAAGAAGCAAAAAGAGCAACTTCTCTCTCAAACGCTCTTGAAGTGGAAAGGGAAAATCTGATAAAAGTAAATGTTTCCCTTCAAGAGTCCAATGAGCATTTTGAGAAGGAACATACAAATCTGGTGGATAAAGCGAATCACTTCTCAAAGCTCTACAACGAGGCTCGACAGGATAACCTGGAAATGACAAAGACCATTTTCCAACTCAAGGATGACTTACAGCGATTCTCTTCAGGAAGGAGTAAGTTGGATAGACTTCTTGGTCTTGGTCAATCAAATCGGTTCGGCCTCGGATACACTCAAACTGGAAACAGTGCAAGTTCGAGTGGGACAGTTTTTGTGCCTCAGTCGGTATCTCCTCCTCCGACACCGGAATTCAAGACAAACAACGACAACAAACCTACTTCATCCTCTTTGGGGTCGTCAAGATCTAAGGTATGTTTTCGTTGTGGTGTTTCAGGGCACATAAGAAGATATTGCAAGACGGGAGTCAAATGCTCACCTCAAACATCTCTTGCAATGACTACCACGAAGGTGATTCCTCGGAAATCAATTCCAAATCAATTGAAAGAAATTGCAAGATTGGAGCTCAAAGATCAAATCAACCACATTTTGCAACTGCTACCAATAAGTTCACTCCCCGGAACTCAAAGAAGGATTTTTCTAAAGAAAAGGACATTGGTAGTACTTCAAACAAGACGATGACAAAAGAAAAAGATCAATCATACAAGACGTCTTCATCAAGGAAAACTTCTCAACCATTGCCAACATACTCCAAAACTCAAAAGGTTTGGGTATGCAAAGGTGAAACCCTTCCTTGTCTTTAATCGTTCTACGATTAAAATGTTGTGTAGTTTATGTAGACTATTTTTTTCTTTCTTTTGGCCTACTCGTCAACCATCTTTGGGAGGTAAATGGTATATTTTCTTATTGGTTGATGATTTCTCTCGGTATTCTTGGGTAGCATTTTTAAAAGAGAAAGCTGATACTTTTGATTCTTTTCACGAGATTTGCCTTCGTATTATGATTGAAAAGAATGAAAAGATCATTCGTGTTAGAAGTGATAGAGGTGGAGAATTCATTAATTCTAAATTCATTGACTTTTGTACTTCAAACGGTATTAAGCATGAATTCTCTGCACCCTATACACCTCAACAGAATGGTGTTGTCGAGCGCAAAAACAGGATTGTTCAAGAGATGGCGCGTGTGATGCTTCATAGCCGGAACCTACCGCTACATTTTTGGGCTGAAGCTGTGAACACCGCTGTCTATGTCATTAATCGAGTGTTTTTGCGCCCGGGAACATTAAATACACCATATGAACTATGGTGTGGTAGAAAACCCAACATCAAATATTTTCGCATCTTCGGGAGTCGGTGTTACATTTTACGTGACCGTGAAAATCTTGGAAAGTTTGACTCACGAAGTGTCGAAGGGATTTTCTTGGGGTATTCTACTAATAGTAGAGCATATCGAGTATTTAACTTGGAATATAAGACGATCGTAGAATCTATAAATGTTAAAGTAGATGAAGCTTTTCACTTTGCATCTGAAAAATCTACCCTCGATATCTCTCTAGATGATGATTCTCCTGCCGTTGCATCTTCTCATAATAATACTTCCAATATTAATGATGCATCTAATGGTTCTTCAAGTTTATCTAATGTGCAGGAATCATCTCATTTATCTCCGAGTACTCCGTCTCAACAAACGCTACGAATCTCCAAGGATCATTCGGAATCGAATATTATTGGAGATCCACAAGAAGGAGTTAGAACTCGGAGGCAGTTGGTTTGTGGATTCGCTTGCTACGTATCTTTAATCGAACCAAAGAACATAAATGAAGCTCTTCAGGATGACTACTGGATTAAAGCAATGCAGGAAGAGCTCCATCAATTTGAGCGAAACAAAGTCTGGGAATTAACGAAGCCTCCAAAGCAACATAATGTGATAGGTACCAAATGGATCTTCAAGAACAAGAAAAATGAGGATGGTACTATCATCAGGAACAAGGCACGATTAGTTGCTCAAGGCTACTCTCAAGTAGAAGGTATAGACTTTGATGAAACATTCGCCCCTGTAGCTAGACTCGAGTCCATTCGTATACTGTTTGCTATTGCTTGTCATTTTAAAATCAAATTATTTCAAATGGACGTTAAGAGCGCATTTCTAAATGGGTTTTTAAATGAGGAAGTTTATGTGGCTCAACCGAAAGGTTTTGTAGACCATAAACAACCTAACCATGTTTTTCGTTTGAAAAAGGCTCTTTACGGTCTGAAACAAGCACCGCGAGCATGGTACGAAAGGTTGACAAAGCACCTTTTGGAGAAGGGCTACACTCGAGGGGGAGCTGATAGGACTCTCTTTGTGAAGCATTATCAAGGCAATTTCATTGTAGTACAAATCTATGTCGATGACATTGTATTTGGCGCAACAAGAGATAATGATGCTTCTAAATTCGCGGAGACCATGGAAAGCGAATTTGAGATGTCCATGATGGGCGAATTGACTTATTTCCTTGGATTGCAAATTAAACAAAATGATGAAGGTATTTACTTGAGTCAATCCAAGTATGCAATGGAGTTGGTTAAAAAGTTTGATCTTGAAAATTCGAAGGATTTTCCGACTCCAATGGGAACTAGCCACAAGGGACTTGGAAGTGAATCACAAAGTGAGAATGTAGACGAGAAACTGTATCGAAGTATGATTGGAAGTCTACTTTACCTCACGGCTAGTCGCCCGGATATATCTTTTGGTGTTGGGATCTGCGCGAGATATCAATCTGCACCAAAGGAGGTTCACCTGAAAGCGGTGAAAAGGATCATCCGGTATATCAAAGGATCAATTAATTTCGGAATTTGGTATCCTATGGGAACAAGTTTGGATATTGTTGGATACTCAGATGCCGATTGGGCAGGATCAGTGGATGATCGGAAAAGCACGAGTGGTGCATGCTTCTATCTTGGCCATTGCCTTGTTGCATGGCACAGTAAAAAGCAGAATTGCATAGCACTCTCGACTGCCGAAGCGGAATACATTTCAGCTGGAAGTTGTTCAACTCAACTCATTTGGATGAAAAGCGTACTGAGCGACTTCCGGATTTCAGCATCTTCGGTAACAATACTTTGTGAAAACACAAGTGCAATTAACATTTCTAAAAACCCTGTGTTGCACTCTAGAACAAAACATATTGAACTTAGATATCATTTTCTTAGAGAGCTAGTTGAATCAAATATTCTTCAACTTTCATATATTTCAACTGAGGATCAATTAGCTGACATTCTAACAAAACCGTTGGATCAAAAACGTTTTATTCATTTGCGAAAAGCAATTGGAATGCTTTCCTTGAAATAAACTTCTTTTTGAAACCTTTGCTTAGGATAGGTTTTGTTTTTGTTTTGTTTTGTTCATTATCTATGTTTGTACATAGGACATTAATTGAGCATAGATCATAATTGACTTTAATTGCATCTTTTCGCACATTTAGAAATTTATTATGCTTTTGCCATCATAATATTTCACTGTTGCAATGATCATTTATGTTAATTAAATCATCTTCTGAGTGATCAAAGTCAATTTCTCTCTCTCAATGATCTCTTGGTATAGTCATTATCTTATTTGACTGCTTAGTCGAGTATGAAATCGAGATCAATTTTTGGTTGAATACTTTATATCTTAAATAATTGATAGCCAATTGAGGGGGAGTCAAAGAAAGTAAAATGCTCAAAAGATGTGGAAAGAGTTACATCCCAATGAGGAGTGTGAAAAGTACCACCACATGGAGGAAAGAGCTACCACCTCGGTCGTCCGAGTATTGTGTGCAGCTACCACATGTATACCAAGCATGGTTGTTCAAATTTTTGATTATGTAAAATGCATGTTGAAATACTTGACTCCGTCAAATTTCAAGGTTGGTATAAGGTGGGTTTTTAAAGAAAGATGCTCAAAGAGCCACTCTCTTCAACAGATTGTCTAGATACATTATCTACTATATTTGGGATTTCAAACATCTATTGATCTTTGTATTTCATTTTCTTTACTGAATTGATGATTTGATAAAGGCATTACTCTTAAGATCAAGTTAGATGTAATTGAAGGTGTTCAACTTTAAGGGATTTAATTTTTGTAAATTTTCGTTTCATTTTTGGATATTATTGATAGATTTGGCATAATCTAATTCTTGTTGTATGAAACGATGATTTTTGTTTAAAGTTGATACACATTTGTGCTTACAATCTTTTTCTGATTTTTCTTGAATTTCTCTGAAATTTTCTAACGAAAAGGTTGGAGCCGATCCGGATCGGGCAAGATGATCCGGATCCCGAACGCAGGTATTCTTCTGCGGGCTGACGATCCGGATTGGACCTGCCGATCCGGATCCCGAACGCAGTTTCTCACTACGGGTAGCCGATCCGGATCGCAAGCATGGTCTGATCCGGATCGCGGCTAGGGTTTTATAAAGAACAAAAGGGTTTTGATTTCTTTTACTCCAATCTTTTGTTCCAAAGTTTCCAGAGCTTCTCTCTCTAGATTTCACCCTTCTTGGAAGCTTTCAAACTCAAGTTCTTCAACTCCAAGTAAGTTTTATTGATCAAAATCTCGGTTTCTCACCGTTTTTCTCTATTCCTCCTCAAACGTGATGAAATTTTTGGATCAATTTTGTTTGTGGATGATTTTTGATCAAATTTCTTTTGAAATAAGAACTTTGGGTAGATTAGTTTTGATTATATGCTGGGTATTCTCCTGATTAACGGATTTTTAGACTTCGATTTCTAAAATTTCGGTTTTAGGGCATATAATAAGGATTTTCGAAAATCATGCAATTGATCTATTTTTAAAAGTCCTTTTGCAAAACTAATTTGATTCTTAGTCTCTCTACACGATAATGATTGTTTGGGTACAATTTTTCAAATTTTTGAAAATTAACAATTTTTTCGTGTTCTTGAGTTGTTGCACACAGGATTTCTTTTTCTCAAGAAACCAATAGCAATGGTGATCACTTGGATTGTTTTCCTACTTGCTGCCATGGTACATACGAGAGACACTGCCAAGAGGGCTAAAAAGGATGAAGTCAATTGGGATGAGTTATCAGATGATGAAACACATCCTGGAGAATCGCCACAGAAAACCTCTGTTGCATCGAAAGGGAAAGCCCATGTAGAGACATCAAAGGAAAAGGCTCCGCTCACTGCTGCGGAAAAAGGAAAAGCACCAATGACCTCTTCATCCATTTTCTTAAAAAGAAAAAGACTTGCTCGACGACCTGGACGAGCACGAGGTATTGAAATAAATGAACCATGTCAAGAGAACCCAAGGAATACCTCTCAAATTGACACTGAATCAGAAGACGAAGAAGATTGGGACACATTTCTTGACGAAGTACAACAAGGTATTGATGAAGAAAATAAGGTTTACCTAAAGAAAAAGAAGCTACTGAAGTCTTCCTCAATACTTAAGCAACAAGCAAAGAAAAAGAATGTGCCAAACAATGAACCCCTTGACAATTCACCTTCTTTGCCAAGACGATCTCCTCGGAATGAAGGTCACACTGCTCCGTCACTCGTCACACAACGTTCTTCAACTTCCAGAAGAACTGACCAAAAGGGAAACTTAGAGTCTTCCATAAAACAAGAACAAGATAAAATGGCTCTAGAACTCAGAAAAATGTCCAAGGACATACATCAGATGAAGCAAGAGTGTTCTACGATTTCGGGAATGCTTAAAGGAATTTTGAAAAAGCTGGGTTGCACGAGCTCTGAAGACTCCGCCTCAGTTGACTCAGATTCAGATGCCTGAATCGTCTGTCTAACAATTCTATTATACAGGAACTTCATATTTCTAACCTTTTCTTGTGCAGGTTTTTCAGTTTTTCTTTTTAGGACTTACTCTTAGTTCTAGTTCTTAAATTTCGGAACATTTTCGTTGGAATTTTTAACTCTCCTTAAATTTTTGTAATTTTGGCTTTGTTTGTGACAAAAAGGGGGAGAGAGTTTAGAGAACAATGAACAATGATGATGATGTGAAAATTTTGTATACATCAAGGTACAATGATGACTGAGAACTTGAACAATGCTGATGTGAAAATTTTGTATACATCAAGGTAAGTATCACTTCAACCTCAACTTTGGTTTTTATCTTGTGATTTGTGTGCATGTCTCTACTAACTATTCGACTAACTATTTGGGCATGTAATATGACTAACAAGTTGATGTTGGACTAACACTTTGTGACATTTGGTTTTTGATTGCATAGAAGATATGTTGATTTTTGACTATGATTCTCTTACATATCTGAATTCTCAAATGTCATGATGATCAGATAAACTCTATCTCTGTACTAGGTTTTGAATGCTAAATATTCTTGAGGTATCTAATGATCTCTTTTTGTCAAGAATAATTTCTTTGTGCAGAGAGTACAGATGTCTAAGTCTAGAGTCTGTTTTAGGAGTTTATCTCATGTTTTTAAATTTTTGGATCTCCATTGTAAATTTTTGTTGTATGGTGATAGCAACAAAAATATCTTTTTGAATTTTCTTTAGTGGATCTGTGTTTTGTCACGAAACCGCCAAAGGGGGAGATTGTTACGGAATTTGAGTTGGCGTAGTTTCGTGAAAGTCTCAAGTCTTGAAGATTGAAGGTGAAGAAAGTTGGATCATTTAACTCAATCTCAAGAAAGAAGAATTCAAAAGGATCAGGTATGTTTAACTAAAGATTTTGTGTGATCCGAATACTTCTTGTAGTGTAGAAACACTTGGAAGAATCTTTCATTGCATAAAAATCAAAAACTGGACTTGGGACATGTTCAGGATACGGATCAGGTTGTTCGATCCGGATCCCGAAGGTGGTTCGTTCATACACCAGTTCAATCCGGATCGTAGCCTCTCTTGATCCGGATCCCGAACACTGAGTTCACCATCTTCCTTGAACGATCCGGATCAGGCTTCGCAATCCGGATCCCGAACGTTGATGTTTGGTGAACTGTATGAACGATCCGGATCAAGCACTTCGATCCGGATCCCGAACCTTCGTTTTTCTGGAATTGCCTGACTCGTTACGACGATCCGGATCACAGCTAATCCGATCCGGATCGCCGTCCGTAAAATTTCCAGAAATGTTAGGTTTTTGATTCTTATCTCCTTCCTAGGGTTTCTAACCTATAAATAGACCCTATGACACTTTTTCTAGGGTTAATCCAAGGGAAGCCGATAATCCAAATAGCCGTCATATTCTTGTATCATCTTATACGGCTCTAGATCCACATATAGAGAAGAAAGGAAATCATTAGAGAATACTCTATGTTTCTTCATCTATATTGATTAGTTTGATTCTAGGTTTTCATACTCACATCTTGAGTTGAATCAAACTAATGAATACTTAGATGGTATTTCCGATCTATCTTTGATCTAAGTATTCGGCGGATCATCACCACCAAAAACAACGATTTACCCCAAAAATCGGCGCGTGGATTCGCGTGTCCTTGTGGATTCAAGGATCAACCGCTCTCGTGGATTCGGAGCGAGGCACGTTCGTGGATTCGAAGGGTGCTATTGGGTGAAGACCGTGGACTCGGTCGGACGTCGTGGATTCGACGTTGGACGCCGTGGATTCGGCGTTGGGCGCAGATCGTGGATTCGAGAAGCGTCGCGGAGCGAGCGGAGAAGATCCTCTAGGAGCGTATGGAAAAGGTTGAGTCGTAAGTGTGTACGGTAAATCACCTTGTACGTGTTTTAATTCTAGTGGATTTCTGCCGTGTTATCGGTCCCATGGTTTTTTACTCCGGTGATGGAGTTTTCCACGTAAAAATCTTGCGAGTTATTTTTTATTTCCGCATTGGGTTTTTATCGCAACGATTTTTGAGTGTTTATACGTTTACACCTATTCACCCCCCTCTAGGTGTTTTTTCCCCTATTTAGATCCTTATTACATATAACCCAACAGGTACCCTTCAACGAGCCAGACACGTGCATCTGCTCCTGCAACAATCAAACATACGTCCTAGCTCCTGTACAATCAAACATGCGTGCTTGCTCCTGCAACAATCAAATGTGCGCTTTCCTCTCGTGATTTTCCTTTACCCCTCCACGGCGCTCGTGCGGTACGTGAGCAGCCGTGAGAGGTCCCCAACAACACTAGGGTACACGGGCCGACATGCCATTTTTCCGGAAAAACACACCAGTGCGATGGCTAAACCGCGGGTGTGCGTGCAAGCAAACCTTGGGCTCAAAATGTGTGATATATGGGTGTGTCATACCCGAAGCGAACCGCAGTTGTAAGAGATATGAATAGTAACATGCTCATGCAAAACAGGGGTTAGATACGATTATGAAATATATGTTGCTTTATTCATGTCAAATCGTAATTTCTTTTACACCAGAACACCCACCTGAATAGCGCTTGGTCGGTACGCCCACAGTTGACCTGTCCCCACTCGATCGGCACGCGGACCTAGAAAGTCCCCAAGGTAAACATTAAGACCGAAGATTAGCGAAGGCAACATACACACGAACGTCTCAAAAGTAACAAGTGTTAAACGGGACACGACGCACACGGCGAAAACACAAAAGGAGTCGAGCGGCGGTGGCGACAGCAAGCCGCGCGCGGGCGCATGCCCTCGCGAGCGGCGCGGCGGCAGGTCGTCCCGCGCGGGCGGCGCGCGGCAACAGAGACCCCTGCGGCGCATGACCGCGCGGGCGCGGCAGCAGGCCGCCCCGCGCGGGCGGCGCCGCGCGGCAACAAAGCCCCGTGCGGGCGCTTGCCCGCACGGGCGCGGCGCGGCAGCAGGCCGCCCCGCTCGGGCGGCGGCACGCGGCAACAAAGCCCGTGCGGGTGGCGGCGCGCGGCAACAAAGCCCGTGCGGGCGCATGCCCGCACGGGCGCGGCGCAGCAGCAGGCCGCCCCGCGCGGGCAAGGCCCCGAGCGGGTGCATGCCCGCACGGGCGCGGCGCAGCGGCGCGGCAGCAGGCCGCCCCGCGCGGGCAAGGCCCCGTGCTGGCGGCGCCGCGTGGCAACAAAGCCCCGTGTGGGCGCATGCCCACACGGGCGCGGCGCAACGGCGCGGCAGCAGGCCGCCCCGCGCGGGGCCAGCGCCGCGGCAGCGGGCCGATCCGCGCGGGCGGCGCGGCAGCAACAAAGCCCCGTGCGGGCGCATGCCTGCACGGGCGCAGCGCAGCAGCAGGCCGCCCTGCGCGGGCAAGGCCCCGCGCGGGCGGCGGCGCACGGCAACAGAGCCCCGTGCGGGCGCATGCCCACAAGGGCGCGGCACAGCGGCGCGGCAGCAGGCCGCCCCGCGCGGGCGGCGGTGCGCGGCAACAAAGCCCCGTGCGGGCGCATGCCCGCACGGGCGCGGCGTAGCGGCGCGGCAGCAGGCCGCCCCGTGCAGGCGGCGCGGCTGCAACAAAGCCCCGTGCGGGCGCATGCCCGCACGGGCGCGGCGCGGCAGCAGGCCTCCCCGAGCGGGGAAGGTCCCGCGCGGGGAAGGCCCCGCGCGGGTGGCGGCGCGCGGCAACAAAGCCCCGTGCGGGCGCATGCCCGCACGGGCGCGGCGCAGCGGCGCGGCAGCAGGCCGCCCCGCGCGGACGGCGGCGCGCGGCAACAAATGTGACACCCCTGGAATTTGGATTAGTCCTATATATAAATGATATAATAGGACTAAATCTCTAACCCGGCTATAGCATTTTGGATGGTAGCAAAATCCAAGAGGAACATGAGAGTTAAGCGTGCTAGAGCTAGAGTAGTTCTAGGATGGGTGACCCCCTGGGAAGTGGGGCGTCACAACAAAGCCCCGTGCGGGCATGCGCTCGCATGCCCGCACGGGCGCAGGGCAGCGGCGCAGCTGCAGGCAGCCCCGCGCGGGCGGCGGCTCGCGGCAACAAAGCCCCGTGCAAGCGCATGCCCGCACGGGCGCGGCGCAGCGGCGCGGTATCAGGCCGCCCCGCGCGGGCAAGGCCCCGCGCCGGTGCCGCGTCAGCTGGCCGCCCCGCGCGGGCAAGGCCCCGCGCCGGTGCCGCGTCAGCTGGCCGCCCCGCGCGGGTAAGGCCCCGCGCGGGTGGCGCGGCGCAAACGAGCGCCCCGCGCGGGTGCATGCCCGCGCGGGCGGCGGTGTCACGCCCCGGGGTCGAAACTGCGACCCGGGCTCTCCAACAGATTCGCCACCTATGCCGTCCAGCATAAGCGAAGCGTCCTACCTGCAAAAAAGTACTACAGCTAAACAGATATAAGAGCTATAAATAAAAATCTGCTATATAACTAAAATCAATCACTGTACAACTGGAAATAATACAACAGTGTCCGCCTCCCAAAAAGAATAATAATAATACAATATCCTCAAATAAAAGCTCTGATCCCAACCGGGAGGTAACTCCAATAAATACATCAGTGTACAGTCTCTCAATACATAATATATCCTCACTACATCAGTCTCTCAAAAGAGGAAAAAAATAAAACAACTAATCTACTGAAGATCTCCTCTAAAGGGTACCGCTACTCTCCAACGACGGGTAGGGATCTAGCACGCGACTCCCTCGCCTCGAACAACCACCGCAGAATCCTCAACACCCGCTAAGACTCTGCAAAACAAGGGATAGGAAGGAAAAAGGAAGGGGAAGACCCCCAAAGGGTGTGAGAACTACACCGAAAAGGGAGTTCTCAGTGGGTACCACCGCCAGTCCTGACGGTCTGCCCACTAAATCCTCAAGATACGTAAAATAACCAAAGCCGTAAGGACTGAAATAAGGAAGCTGGAGACTCTCAACAGCTATCCTGCCTCTATCTAAATGCCCAAGATGGGAGAACCAACGAAGGGTATGCAACCACTAGCACATGAAGTGCACAATCGACCCAATCGATAGACCAGTAATCACTGGCACTACCTGCTATGCCTGCTATGCCAGCCATGCCTGCCTACTATGCCTGCCTTGCCTGCCTACTATGCCTGCCTTGCCTGCCTACTATGCCTGCCTTGCCTGCCTACTATCGAAATGCTCAAGAACTCAGCTGCGGGAATACTGACCGACTACTGACCGGTACGATCGCATCCCAAAATAGGTGACAGACCGACTACTAACCGGTACGGTCGCACCCAAAATAAGTAACATACCGGCTCCTGACCGGCACGGTCGCACACTAAATAAGTAACAGACCGGCTCCTGACCGGCACGGTCGTACACTAAATAAATGACAGACCGGCTCCTGACCGGCACGGTCGCCCACTAAATAAATGACAGACCGGCTCCTGACCGGCACGGTCGCACATTAAATAAGTAGGAAACTCCGGCCACTAGAGAAATCCGATAACCAATCTGGTGCAATAATAACCACCCGGTCGACCGCCCAAAGTCCGCGGTCGCCGCAATACCCTGCCACCAAGCCCAGCCTGTCCCATATCCCAAGAATCTGACTACACTATCTCAAACCCCCTGCTCGCGCCCGAGCAACATAGACCGCCTGACTAACAAAGGAGGAGAAAGGGAAAAGCATGGTTTCTCCTAAGTCAAGTTCTAATAAGTAGTGTAGCAGTAAAAGATGGCCTAACTAGATGACCATACAAACATGCTTTTGCCCTCAGAAACGATAAAAGTGGGTAAAACATGTAATAGCAAAGCATGCTAAAAAGTCCCTACTATGCTGTACTAATCTTACACAAGTAGGCTGATGAATAAACATGTACAAGAACTACATGATCTAGGCCATTCCTTGCTTACCTCTCGCTCGTATCGGTTGTACAACAAATATGTCGGTCATCAATCATAGAGGGGTGACAACCCCACAAATGCACTTATATTCGCCATAACATAAACACCTTATACAGGTACCACTATTAAGCTTACCCACCTGAAGCGCTTAAACCAAGGTAAACCTGAAGTCGATGAAGAGCGCAGACGCCCACGGTCCAAATTCTGCCGAAACTGCATCCTCGGTACATGTCGCGAAGGCCTCGGCTCCAACAGCTAAAAGTACCTCGAAATCAAAGTCTACAGATCCATCGGGTCCAGCAACACTTGTAAACACCCCTGGGTACAACAATAAGGTCCAACATTACACTTTTATTCCAAAAATATTCCAAGTATACAACATCAGAAAACAGCCCCGAAGATGTGCAGTTTTCACCTGCAGAACGGATTCTGAAAAATCCAATAAAATTACTGTCGCGTTCCTCGCGTCGATACTTTCGAAACGAGTACCTGCACGTCAAATTCCGAGCCCCGTAGGCCGAGTTACAAATTCCACAATACAGGGCGCTCACAAACACACAACCACACAACTGTATTTCCTTGCACAGATAAAGGGCGAAAAATATACCTTCGGGAAAGCTTCAGAAAAATCCACTAAAAATACTGTGACAATCCTCGCGTCGAGTAGATGAAAAAAGTGTCAAGCATGTCGCCATACGATGCCCGGTTGCGGAGATATCGCCGAAAAACCACGCCGCTGTCCAAATCTCCATCACAGAAATGGGGTCACAGTAAGCTCGAACAAACACCTCAAAAACCGCAGAATGAGGGAAAGCTGAAAATACCTAGATCGTAGATCTGTCCGTCGCACATCCAGCGGCGAAGAAATCACTCGAAAAGGTGGTCGGAGTAGGCCGGGGGAGCTCGCGTACCGAAACGCGACGAAGGGGAACCCAAATGGACGAGCGTCGCGCCGCGCCGTAAAAATGGAAACCTCGATAAGCGTGCCACCAAAAATCTCAAAACTTTGCAGATGGATGTAGAATAGCTCGGGGATCATCTTTGCTGAAGGTGCCATGGCGAGAGGAGGCTCAGAAATGCCAGAAAAAGGGGAAAGAAGGAAGCTCGGATCGCTTTTATAGGCTCCAGAAACAAATCAGAAAATACCGAACAAGTCTGGATTTCCGGGCGCAGGGCAACTTTCGGGCGCGCACAGTGTTGGGCCAGCCCAACACTGTAGCCGCCCGAATCTCCCGCAGGCCTCCACGTCGCCCGCCAAACAGGCGACAGCAAAACCCGCCTCCCGCCGAACGACACGTGGACCAACGAGTGGTCGACACGTGGCAGCCACTTAGTCAACACGTCTCTGCCGCGCCCACGTGCGCGCTGCCAGCGCCGCCTGCCAGGCACGCGCCCCGAGGCGGCCGCACCTGCTCCGTGGACCGAGTGCACGTGGACCGGCCAACCGGTGTGCGCCACGTGTCCCCCAACCGGTCCACCATACACCCGCCTTTCCCCGTGGACCGCGCCCGCTGCGCCGGCCCAACCGGGAGCCGCCACGTGGCTCGCGTCCGGTGCACGCCTCCGCGGTGGACTGCGCACCTGCCCGCGCCTGCCCCGCCGCGCTCCGCCGCTGCCCGCCGCCGCACGCCGCCGGTGCCGGAACAATACCAAGAAGCCTCAAAAATTGCGCGCATCATCCGGGCTCCGAAAAATACAAGTGAATAGTCCATTTTCATCGTTTTCGCGCGCTGAATCCAAATCCGAAGTCCATTTTGCCAAATTCCAACTCTAAAAATTGCCGAAGGCATCCGGGAAGTTGTTCTTTTGTCCAAACTTCGCGCTGAGCCCAATTTTAATATTCATTGCGCGCAAAATCACTTCTAAGCATTCGACGGGGTCCACCGATCACCCACGTGATCCATTTAACACACTGAGCCCATCACTTGTGTCCAATTGGCGCCCAAATACCACTGACACGCCCCATAGGCCTCCAGGAGCTGCTGGTCTACCAGTAATCTCGTCGTGGGGATCCGGGTCCTCACAGGCGGCGCGTCAGAGCGGCGCCCCGTGCGGGCGCAGGCCCACACGGGTGGCGGCGTGGCGCAAACGAGCGCCCCGCGCGGGCGCATGCCCGCGCGGGCGGCGGCGCGGCAGCGGCGGCGGCGGCGCGACGATGACTGCTTCATCCACCCCCAACGACAAAACAACCACGAAGAGAAAGGGAGGAGGAGCAAGAACGCTCACCTAGGTCACGGTGGGGAGGACGGCGGATCTTCCCTTCCGTCTCCGGTCCCGATGCACTGCGCGGCTGGATCTCTCCTCTCCCCTTCACGGGTTCATTTTCTTTTCAAAACTTTTCGAACTTTTGAAATCCCCTTCCCCCTATCTCGTTCCCCCCCCCCCCCCCCCAAAACGTTAAAGAGCCGAAAACAATTAAGAGAACAGTCGTCTAAAACCCACGAAACCCTAGCTAGCGGATCAGATCCACTGCTTCCTCGAAAGTCATGCAAATCACAATGCACGAATCTCGGTGCACTTTACAGTCACCGAGAGCTTCAAACCCCCATTCCGGAAGATCCGTAAGTCCGGTTTCAGATCCGATCGCACCGCCGTTCATCATTTTTCGAACTCTAACCCAAAAAAATACCAACGTGCACCAAAACACAACTCACCAAAAGTCGTTAAGAAATGGCACCTACAACTAACATTAAACGACAAGGGTCCCCAATGACACTAGAAAAGTTAGGATACTACAGAGGTATTTAGAGCTGAATTGGCCTTTGGCTGCTTTTCCGAATTTTAGAAAGGGTTTTGGGCCAAACAGAGGTTGGATTTAGATTCAGCGTAGAAAAATGGTTAAAAACGGCTTTTTGCTTGTATGTTTCTGAGTCCGGATGCCCAAAAACGGACTCCCGAAAGTTTTCAGTAGATTCTGTTGCATGGGGGGGACTGTAGACCGCTGAAATGCCACGTGGCGGCCTATCATTGGTCGGCTTGCAGCGCTTGGTCCACATAGCGGCGCGGCTAGGTGTATAGACCCGGCGCGGGACACGTCGCGCTGCCGGATTGGCCGGCTCTTGATTCGCGGTCTATAGAGAGGGGCGTGGCGGTGCGTTGACCGGGCGCAGGGACAGGTGGCAGCGTCTCTTTGGCGGGCTCACCGAGCGCGGTGCATGGAGGTGCAGGCGGGCGCCTCGGGGCGCGTGCGTGGCAGGGCTGCCAGGCGGCGCCTGCCCGCACGTGTGGCCGGTCACCGCAGGGGACATGTGGCGCCCCGCTATTCGCGGGCGCCACCTACCCCCGCTGACCGCCGCGGACACGTGGCAGCACCCGGCTGTCCCGTGTTCGGGACACATGTCAATCCCAGGTTAATCCGGGCGCTCCCTGCGGGGGATTATTCCCGCGGATTCGGGCGCCCGAATCCGGTCCGAGCGCCCGAATCCGGGGACCCATCCGGTATTATTGGAATTGTTTTTTTGGGCCTATAAATAGGCCCGAATGACTTATTTCTTCTCTTTTCCTCATCTTCTGGACTGTTTCTCACAGTGGCTCCTTCAGCAAACTTCATCCTCCACCTGTGCTGCAGCCACTGGAGGTTTTTTGGGATTTTAGGAGGCAAGTACTTCGAGGTCTACAGCATTTCGGCGCGTCGCGACGTTTCTTCACCGGAGATCTTCTCCGTCGCGTTTCGGTGCGCGGGCTCCCCCGGGCTACTCCGACCATCTTTTTGGATGATTCTTGCGTCGTTGGCTTCACGACAAGGCTATGATTTTTATATTTTTGGTTCCCTCTCATTTCGAGTTTTTCTTTGAGTTTCTGAGCCTTCTTGTGACCTCTTTTCTACGGGGAGTTGTTGGACAGCACCAGAGTGTTTCGAGGATTTCTCCGCGCTCGAGCATCGAATTGAGGCGTGCCAATACTCGTTTCGCATATGCGCATCGCAAGGAACGACATCGTGATTTCTCTGGGATTTTCTGAGGCTTTGCCGAAGGTGAAAATCCCATCTTTTCTGGGCGGAGTGCTACAGATTTTGTGCTTGTGGAGTTCGCGCTCACCGCATTGCTTATTTTGTAACTTGGCCTACAGGACTCGGATTGAGGCATGCAAGTACTCGTTTCGATCAGCTCGACGCGGCGATCGCAGTGGTGATTTTTTTGGATTTTTCTGAGTTCTTCTCGTAGGTGAAAACTGAGCTTCTTCAGGATTATTATTTTTTTTGGATAGTGTTTAAGTGTGGAATTGTATGTTTAATTGGGCACCGTTTGGACACTTTTGCAGTTATCACGGCGGGCGACCTCCTTCTTGGGCGAGAGTGTATTTTGGACTTGGATTTAGCGATTGAGGTGGGTGTTGTTGTGAACCTTTTATTTTTGACTACCCACTAGGCGTATTGGAGTAATCCCTATGTTAATGTGTTGATTGTACCCTATTGGATGAATGTTGCATGCTTGTATGAGATTAAGGTCATTATGTTGTACTTCCCTTCATGCGGATTTGGTTATTGAAAGTGGTGATATCATGCTAGAAGGAAGGCTAATTATACCTTGTGAGTAATTATGTATGTGGTATAGGCAGGCATAGGTTATTTTAGTACTTAATGTTCTTATGCAATTATTAATATCTTGGAATAGCATGCCCTAATAAATGTAGAACATCGATACGTATTCCTTTTGTATCATCTTGGGACATTTGCATGCTTGCATGGACATCTAGATAGGCCACTTTTTTCTGCTACACTATCATGGTGGAACTTGACTTAGGAGAAATCTTGTTTGCTTCTTTTCTCCTTAATCATTAGTCAGGTAATTTATGTTGCTCGGGTTCGAGCAGGGGTTTAGGATAGTGTAGCCGAGACTTCGAGTCTGGGACAGGTTGGATTTGATTGGGACGGCAGGGTGTTACGGCAACCGCGAATATTGGGTGGTTGACCAGAGGTCGGTTATGGGTTTATGGATTGTTGGGCATTATGGCAACCGCAGATACTGGGCGGTTGACCAGATATGTACTATTGCATCAGATTAGGCATCAGATTTCTCTAGTGGACGGAGTTTTCCACTTATTGAGTACTATTGCATCTGATTGAGGACCGGGGTTTTCATTAGTGGATGGGTTTTCCCACTTTGGTCAGAGTCGTGATCCAGTCCTGCCGTTTTATGATACTTATGATACTTGTTACTGAGATACTTTACTCGTGTGGGTCGCTCCCCTCGAGTGGCACTCCGGAGTGTGCGACAGACAGGCTTTGAGTCATTGAGACTCCTTCTTTACATCGGTGTTATGCGTTGGCCAGCATACCCGATACAAGAGGCACAGCAGGCAGTACCAGTTCTTACTGGTCCATCGATTGGGTTTATTCAGGCAGGCATGTTAGATACTGATGCATACATTTAGCTATTCTTTTTGGCTCTGCATTTAGAGGCATATTAGTGGTAGCTTTTTCATCAGTAGTTATATTCATAGCATACCACCTCTCTTTCCTTTCCACCTCTGGTTGTCCTAGTGGGCTTGTTAGAGTTTGAGGCTTAACCCACTAGGGGAGGCTACTGTTTTTATAGTAGTTCTCACCCCCCCATTGTCCTTCTTCTTTTTGTTCTCCCCTATTTTGCAGAGTCCTCTGCGAGAGTAGCTGGGCCATTTTCGGCAGATTGAGGTAACAGGATAGCGGACTAGATAGTCGTCTACCCCGTCTGCGAGCATAGCAGTATTTTGATTGCATCCCTTATACACCCAGACAGTTGTATTTTCTTTTATTTTGGGTCTGGCTTCGGCCAGCTGGTTGTATTTATTTGGTGAGCTGGGAGAGACATATGTACTTATTTGAGAGTTATTGTACTTTTATTTCCAGCTTTGGTCTGAGATATATTAGCTTTAGTTCAGCTATGTTTTTATGCTCCTTTATTATATCTCTTATATCTTAGCAGGTTACCAGCGCTTCGTGTACACGGGAAATTTCGTGTGCACTGCGGATCTGTAGATGGGCCCGGGTTCTGGTTTACACCCGGGGCGTGACACACACGAACGTACCTCGCTTCGAATTCACGAAAGCGGTAGAACCTTGAATCCACAAGGCCACGCGAATCCACGCGCCGATTTTGGAAAATCGTTGTTTTCTTGGTGATGATAATCCTCCGAATACTTAGATCAAAGATAGATAAGAAAACACCATCTAAGTATTCATCAATTTGATTCTACAAGAAATAAGAGTTTGGAAACCCTAGAATCAAATTGATCAATAGAGATGAAGAAACATGAAATTAATCGTGTTTTCCTTTCTTCTCTATATATGTGGATTTTGATTATCTCCATTATTTGGATTAACCCTAAAAGATGAAAATAAGGGTCTATTTATAGGTTAGAAACTTTTGAAAAGAGATAAGCATCAAAAACTAACTTATCTGGAATTTTCATGCTCGACGGTGCGGACTGGATTTGTCTGATCCGGACTGTCGTCTTTTGACATAATTTTTCCAAAAAAATAAGTTTGGGGTCCGGACTGGAATTCCCTGATCCAGACTGTTCATGCGATTTCAGCAAACACATAGTTCGGGGTCCGGACTGACTCGGGACTGTTCCGGACTGGAATTACGCATGAACTCAACTCTGTTCGGGGTCCGGACTGAAATTCCCTGATCCGAATCCTGAACACTCAACTTGTCCAGTTTTTTATTTTTATGCAATAAAAATTCATCCTAGTGTTTCTAAACTATAAGAATGTATTCGGATCACCAAAATTATTTAGTTAAACGTACCTTATCCTGTTGAATTCATTCTTCTTGAGATTGATGTATATGATCCATAATTCTTCATCTTCAATCTTCAAGACTTAGAACACTTCACGAAATACGCCAAAACAAAATCCTTAACAATCTCCCCCTCTGGCGGTTTCGTGACAAAACAAAATTCCACTTAAAAAATTCAAAAAGATATTTTTGTTGCTATCACCATACAACAAAAATTTACATGAATGATCTAAATAAATACAAGAGATAAACTCCTAATACAAACTCTAGACTTAGACGCTTGTACTCTCTGCAAAAGAAATAATTCTTGACAAAAGAAATTGTTAGATACCTCAAGAATTTAAACATTCAATAAGCAATCAGAGAGATAGAGTTTATACTCCTTATGACATTATTTATCAGATATGTAAGAAAGTCGACAGTCAAAGATTCACATATCATCTAATCATTAAGAGTTCAAATGTCATATCACAATAATTAACAAGTTCAAAGTTATGTCAGTTATCAAGCAACTTGTTAGTAATATTGCATGCCCAAATAGTTAGTCAAATAGTTAGTAGTGGCATGTACAAGTTCAACTTACCTTACCTTCAACTTACCTTCAAAGTTCAATGTTCAAGGTTTCAAGTTCAAACTTTGCTCAAAGTTCTATCTATTCTATAGTCTCTCCCCCTTTTTGTCACAGAAATTCAGCCAAAATGAAAAAGAAGGGAGTGGAAAGTTCACAAAAACTAAAAACCTGCAAAAGAAATAGTTAGAACAACAAAAGAAAATGATCAGTTGGAGTCGTTGTCGTCAGAACTGCTACAACCAAGCTTGAGGAAAATTTTCTTGACCAATTTGGCAAGAGATTTGTATTTCTTCTTCATTTCCCTTTGGGTGGCAGTAATCGCTGCAAGGTCTGTAGAGATCCGATTCTGTTCAATCGCAATCCGCTCTTGTTCCGACGATAACCGTTGTTGTTCACGGTAAATTGACGTAACAGAGGCTTCGTCCTCTGATGGCTAAAAGGTCCAAGACCTGTAGCTGTTGCTTGTGCTGCTGTTGCTGCTGGCGGTGCTGCTGCTGATGGTCGCTTGCCTCGAGGAGGTGTTCGTGTATCATCTAGCTTCTTAGGGTGTGACTTCACAACCGTTGTGTCGTTGATGGTCCCCAAGCTATGCATGTAACTTGACGATCGAATATCGACGTCAAATTTTCTCAAAATCCGCATAATGATCATAGGGAAAGGAAATCTTTCTGTTTGATGAGGATGCTCCACATATCGAGCCATCCTGTTCCAGATGATGTAAGGAATGTTGATATTCAAGTCCTTCGCGACAGTAGGATGTCCCAAGAGATACAAAAATAACATGCGATCCCATCTTAGGACTTTGGTTTGCATGTTCGGTAGAATATTGTAACAAACAATAAAGTTCAAAAACCAATACTCAGGTCGAAGTTCTTTTGAAAATATTGAATTTTCAGTTGAACTAGTATCGGGCATGCAAATCCCATCCATGACCACTCTCCAAAGTGTTGTCGTCAAAATTTCAGCCTTCATATAGTGCTTGACATCCAGTCTTACTTTTATTCCAATTACTTCTCTGATCAACTGTGGAGTAATTGTCAAGTGAACGTTCCGAACCGTTGTTCGAAACTCCAGTGGACTGCCTTTATTGTCCTGAAGGTTGTTAGCACATAGATAAAAGGTTCTCACAAGATAAACACAATAACCTGTTGACTCAAAAAGTTGCAAATGGGAGATAGCCCAACTCTATCAAAAAGACGACCAAAAATCGCAGATTGATCTCGAAGAGCCGCGGCATTGACATGTCGTTCTCCGATGCATTCTCTGTTTTCAAATGCCTTCATCCTGTCCGTGCTAATATGAACAAAATCCTGTGGAGGTGGCTCACTCGCAAGTGGCTCGTTAATTTCAATTCCACGTGCTTGACCTCTCTTCCTTGCAACACTCTTCCTTTTCATGGAAGTTGATTGCATAGGAGCTTTTCCTTTCTCGGCGGCAGTAGGCGGAGTCTTCGCCTTTGCAGTAACTGGGGCTTTGCCCTTCGATGCCGCTGCAGCCTTTGCTGTGATTTCTTCAAGGACTTTGTCCCAGTTCTCAGATTCAGTGTCGAATCATCCACTGAAACTAACTCTCCTTCCTCTTGCGTCTTTCTTGCTCTCTTTAGCTTGTTAGTTATCCTAGTGCTCACAAGTGCAGTGATGAACACAATCAACCAAGCAAAT
Source organism: Tillandsia leiboldiana (assembly GCA_029204045.2). NCBI lineage: Eukaryota > Viridiplantae > Streptophyta > Magnoliopsida > Poales > Bromeliaceae > Tillandsia > Tillandsia leiboldiana. The sequence goes on from CM055070.1 coordinate 30,125,280, forward strand.
GCCATTTGAAAGATTTTCAAAGATCAATCTGTGAGCAAGAACTCAAAAACATGAAAAAAATTGTTTAATTTCAAAAATTTTAAAAATCAAACCCAAACAATCTTTATCATGTATAGAGACTAGGAATCAAGATAGATTTGCAAAAATAATTTTAAAAATAGATCAATCCCATGATTTTCGAAAATTCCTAAAATTTGCTTCAAAACCGAATTCTTAGAAATCGAAGTCCAAAAATCCGTTAATCAAATGAATACAAAGCATAGAAACAAATCTAAGGTGTCCAGAGTTCTTATTTCAAAAGAAATTTGATCAAAAACCGTGCAAAAATGAAATCATAGCATGAATTCTCTCACGTTTTCATAAACATAAGCAAAAATAGTGAAAAAAAGAGTTTTGATCATAAGAACTTACTTGGATCGAGTGAAAACTAGTTGCAAAAGATCCAAATCTCCTTGATTCTATAGAGAGAAACTCTAGGAAGCTAGAAACAAAAGTTTAGAGAGAATAGAATTCGAAAAACCCTTCGTTTCTATTAAAACCTAGCCGCAGTCCGGATCGGGTTCGAGTTCAGTCCGGATCGGCTACCCGCAGAGAAATCCCAGCGTTCGGGATCCGGACTGAGTCAATCCAGTCCGGACTACCTGCAACTTTTTCTTCAGAAAAATTTATAAAAGTTTCAGAAAATTCAGAAAAAGTATGTAAGCATTCTTGCATATCAACTTAAACAAACAGTATCGTTTCACATCAAAAGAAATAGATTATGCTAAATCTATCATTAATACTCAAATAATGAAACAAAAATTTATCAAAGTTATATCCTCTAAAGTTGAGCAAGTACTAACATCAATCATGATCTAATGAGTAATGTGTTTATCAAATCATCAATTGAATAAAGAAAATGACGCACAAGGATCGATAGGTGCTTGAAATCCCTAATAAATTAGATAATGCTATCTAGTCAATATGTTTTAGGGAGTGGCTTTTTGAGTATCTTTCAATTTGAAATCCCACCTTTTACCAAACTTGGAATTCGACATAGTCAAGTATTCCAAAAAATATTTTATCTAATAAACAATAAATCACCATGCTTGGTAAAACATGTGGTAGCTGCACACAGTACTCGGACGACCGAGGTGGTAGCTCTTTCCTCCATGTGATGGTAGCTTTCACACTCCACTAAGGGATGTAACTCTTTCCACATCTTTTAAGCATGAAACAATAAATACTTCCCCTCAATTGACTATCAATTATAAAAGATATTCAGTATTCAACCAACAATTGATCTCGTGTTCATACTTATTTCAATTATCAAATAAGATAAAACTACACCAAGAGATCATTAAATGAGAGATTGACTTTGATTAATTAAAGATGAAATAATTGATATAAATGATCAATGCATCAAGAGAGTTATAATGATATCCAAATCATAATAAAATTTTCAAAACATGAAAAGATGCAATTAAAGTCAATTATACTAATGCTGAGTTAATGTTCTATTTCACAAACAAAAAGTTCACAAAACACAAAACAAAACCTACCCTAATGGTTCAAAAATTGTTATTTCAAAGAAAGCATACCAATTGCTTTTCGCAAATAGATAAAACATTTTTGATCCAAAGGTTTTGTCAAGATATCGGCTAATTGATCTTCAGTTGAAATATAAGAAATTTGTAAAGTGTTTGATTCAACTAGCTTTTTAAGAAAATGATATCTAAGTTCAATGTGTTTTGTTCTTGAGTGAAACACGGGATTTTTAGAAATATTTATGGCACTAGTGTTTTCACAAAGAATTGTTACAGAAGTCGCAGGAATGCGAAAGTCGCTCAAAACACTTCTCATCCAAATCAATTGAGTCGAACAACTTCCCGCTGAAATGTATTCCGCCTCGGCTATAGAGAGAGCAATATAGTTTTGCTTTTTACTATGCCATGCAACAAGATAATGGCCAAGGTAAAAACATGCACCACTCGTGCTCTTTCTATCATCCACTAATCCAGCCCAATCGACAACCGAATATCCTATTATATCAAGAGATGTGCCCATAGGATACCAAATTTCGAAATTTACTGTACCTTTGACGTACCAGATGATCCTTTTCACCGCTTTTAGGTGAATTTCCTTTGGTGCTAATTGATATCTCGCGCAAATCCTAATATTGAAAGAAATATCCGGGCGACTAGGCGTAAGGTAGAGTAAACTTCCAATCATGCTTCGGTAAAGCTTCTCGTCTACACTTTCTCCGTGAGATTCACTTCCTAATCCCTTATTGCTAATTCCCATAGGAATCGAAAAGTCTTTAGAATTCTCCAATGCGAATTTCTTGACCAACTCCTTCGCATACTTGGATTAACATAAATGAATGCCATCATCACTTTGCTTAACTTGCAATCTAAGAAAATACGTAAGCTCGCCCATCATGGACATCTCAAATTTGCTTTCCATCGTCTCTGCGAATTTCGAAGCATTGTCGTTTCTTGTAGCTCCAAACACAATGTCATCCACATATATTTGTGCTACAATGAAATTATCCTAAAAATGCTTCACAAAGTGTGTCCGATCTGCTCCCCCTCGAGTATAGCCCTTTTCCAAAAGATATTTCGTTAATCTTTCGTACCATGCTCGTGGTGCTTGTTTTAATCCGTAAAGAGCCTTTTTCAATTGAAAAACATGGTTAGGTAGTTTATGATCAATGAAACCTTTCGGTTGAGCAACATAAACTTCCTCATTTAGAAAACCATTTAAAAATGCGCTCTTAACGTCCATTTGAAAATGTTTTATTTTAAAATGACAAGCAATTGCGAAAAGTATACGAATGGACTCGAGACGAGCAACCGGAGCGAAAGTCTCATCAAAGTTTATACCTTCGACTTGTGAATAGCCCTGAGCAACTAGACGTGCTTTGTTCCGAATAACGGTACCATCTTCATTTTTCTTGTTTTTGAAAATCTATTTTGTACCGATGATATTTTGTTGCTTCGGGGGCTTCGTTAATTCCCAGACTTTGTTCCTTTCAAACTGATTAAGCTCTTCTTGCATTGCTTCAATCCAATAGTCATCTTGAAGAGCTTCGTCAACATTCTTTGGTTCTATCATGGAGACAAAACATGCGACTCCACATTCAATCTGTCTCTGAGTTCTAACTCCTTCTTGAGGATCTCCAATGATGTTTGATTTCGGATGGTCCTTGGAGATTCGAAGCGTTTGAGGTAACGGAATACTCGGGGGTATTTGTGATGATTCCTGCACATTAGATAAACTAGAAGAACCATGAGATGCATCAAAATTTTCAGAAGAATTATCATGCAAAGATACAATATCATTAGCAGGAGATCCATCATCAATAAATATATCAGGAGTAGATTTATCAGAAGAAAAATGAAAAGCTTCATCTACTTTAACATTGAAAGATTCTATCATCGTTTTAGACTCAAGGTTAAATACCCGATATGCTCTACTGTTTGTAGAATAACCCATAAAAATTCCTTTATCACTTCGAGTGTCGAATTTTCCAAGATTTTCTCGATCGCATAAAATGTAATAACGACTCCCAAAGATACGAAAATATTTTATGTTCGATTTTCTACATAACCAAAGCTCATAGCGGGTATTCAAAGTACCCGGGCGCAAATATATTCTATTGATCACATAGACAGCGGTGTTAACTGCTTCAGCCCAAAAGTGTAACGGAAGTTTCTGGCTATGAAGCATAACACGCGCCATCTCTTGTACAACTCTATTTTTGCGCTCGACTACACCGTTCTGTTGCGGTGTATAAGGTGCAAAGAATTCATGCTTTATGCTATTTGAAGTGCAAAAATTAATGAATTTTGAATTGATGAATTCTCCACCTCTATCACTTCGAACACGAACGATCTTTTCATTCTTCTCAATCATAATACGATGACAAATCTCATGAAAAGAATCGAAAGTATCCGCTTTCTCTTTTAAAAATGCTACCCATGAACATCTAGAGAAATCATCAACCATGAGAAAAATATACCATTTTCCACCCAAACTAGGTTGACGAGTTGGCCCCATTAAATCCATATGCAATAATTCTAGCGGCTGTTTGGTTCCCACGTGGTTCAAGTTCCGGTGTGTGGCTCTGGATTGTTTTTTCTTTTGACAACCTCCACACATAATATTTTCTTTAAATGACAATTTAGGAACACCTCTAAGCACGTCTTTATTAGATATTCTAGATAGTTCCTTAAAATTTATGTGACCTAGTCTTTCATGCCAAAGTGTTTCATTATCAAGTGACACTAGGTTACAATGTTCAGAAAATTTATTAGGAACTACATAGCAGTTATTTTGAGATCTAACCCCTTTCAAAAAGAATGAATAGTTTTCGTTAGTTACAATGCATTCAACAGAAGAGAAATTAACTGAAAAACTATTATCAAACAATTGACTAATGCTTATGAGATTAGTCTTAAGGCCTTCAACAAATAAAATATTGTTCAAAACCGGGCCATTTGGAATAGCAATTGTTCCTTTGCCAACTATTTTTGAAGATCGTCTATCTCCGAAAACTACAAGTCATCCGGAGGTTTTCTCTAAAGATTGAAAATAGTTTTTATCACCAATCATATGACGGGAACAACCACTATGCAGATACCAAGCGGAATTGTCATATGCATGTAGTGATGTATGAATGAAAAGACAAGAAAAAATTTCACCTTTGCACACCCAAACCTTACGAGTTTTGGAATACGTCGGCAATGATCGTGAAGTTGATCTCCTTGGTGAACGCGTCTTATATGTTTGATCACTTTTCTTTAAGTTCCATGACGATGTCGTCTCTGGTGGTGTACTACCATTGTTCTTCACCTTTGGATGGTTCTTGCGAAATTTCTAGTGGATGAACTTGTTGGTAGTTGTTGCAAGTTTTGCTTGATTTGTCCGGTTGACTCCATACTTGCAATTTGGTCTAATGTGTCCTACAAAACCACATGATAACATACCTTTGTAAACGTTGGTCCTAAACGAAATGAGGTAGGCTTGTCAACGTTGGCTGCGGTAATTTTCGTCGGAGGAGGAGCTATCGACTGAGGCACAAACTTCGTACCACTCGAACTTGGATCCTCACCGGTTCGAGCGTATCCAAGACCCAATTTGACCGAGACCAAACAATTTATCCAACTTGCTCCTTCCTGAAGAGAATGGCTTCAAATCTTCCTTAAGTTGGAATATGGTCTTTGTCATCTCTAATTTTTCTTGTTGAGCCTCGGAGTTAAACTTCAAGAAGTGATTTTCTTTATCCACCAATTTGATATGTTCATTCTCAAAATGCTCGTTCTTCTCTTGAAGGGAAGTGTTTATCTTGATCAAGTTGTCCCTTTCCTCTTCAAGAGAGTTTGAAAGAGAAGTTGACTTTTTAGATTGTTCTTCAAGATCTCACAATCTTCTTCTCAAACTTTTATTTTGCTTTGCCAATTTCTTTGAATCCTTTAACAATTTATAATAAGCAAAAGCAAAGTCTTCACATTCGGAATCGCTTAGTTCATCATCCGTTGCAGTTTTTTCATTCAAGGAGGAGATGGATAACGAACTAGAGGAAGTGCTGAAAAACACACGAAAGGTGAAGTTGTGGACGCAATGAATGCAGTGGCGTTATTATCCTCATCACTGGAAGATGACTCATCAGAAGTGGCAGTGTCATCCCACGTGACGGCTTGCATAACCTTCTTCTTTGACGGATTCTTGTTGGGACACTCCGTTGAGATATGGCCAAAACCTCGACATTTGAAGTACTGGATTTGTCCCTCGGTATTCTTCTTGTCCTTTGAAGAACCCTCTTGCTTTCTTGATTTAAAGCTTGAATTTCCTTTGCCTTTCTTGGACTTAACGAAGGATGATGGTTTGCTTGAATTTCCCATTCGAAAACTTCGACGAAATTTCCTTGTCAAGAATGTAATTTGTTTCTCGAAATCCTCCATGGATAGATTATCATCAGCGTCTGAGGAGGACGAATCCGCGCCTTCTTCCTTTGTTGATTTCAATGTAAAATCTGAAGACTTAGAAGAAGAGGAAGGCTTTCCAGAAGAATAGTTAGTAGGAAAAGTTATTTCATAAGTTTGAAGTGAACCAACTAATTCTTCTACTTTGATTTCGTCCGGGTGTTTTACTCTTTCAATGGCTGCGACCTTAGGGCGAAATCTTTCAGGAAGAGTTCTCAAAATCTTTCTTATAACTTTAGATTCTGGAATTTTCTCTCCCAAGTTAGCACATGTATTTACGATATCTTGCAATCGTGTATAATAATCTGTGAAAGATTCATTTTCTGCCATATGAATTGAATCAAATTTGCTCGTAAACATCTGCAGTTTTTGAATCTTCACTAAACTTGTACCCTCATGTGTAACTTGTAGAGTATCCCAGATTTCTTTCGCGGTCTCACATGCCGAGACGCGAGAGAACTCGGTTTGTGACAAGGCATTAAATAAAGCGTTAATTCCCTTGTCGTTGTAAGAAGAAGCATTAATCTCTTCCTTGGTCAATTTCGACCTAGGTTTGATGGTGACAACTGTCATGCCCCGGAACCCGGGCTCGCCAACAAATCCGTCGTGCACACGGAATTTCCCATGTACACGAAGCGTCGGTAACCTGCTCAGATATAAATGTACAATAAAAGAGCATAATACAGAGCTGAACTAAAAGAACTACATAATATCTCAGACTGGAAAAGAAATAAAAACTGTAAAAATACAATAAACTCCCAGCTCACCAAAATAATACACTCAGCTGGCCAAAGCCAGACCTCAAAATAAAAGTGAACTACTACAGTCTGAGTAAAACGGGTACAATATCTGTCAATTAGCAGCTCACAGCCTCATAGGAGATCTATCTACTCAGCAATCCCCTTACCTCGATCAGCTGCCGATGGCCCAACAGCTCCCGCAGAAGACTCTGCAAAACAAGGGAAGGAAAGAGAGAAAAACAACAATGGGGGTGAGAACCACTAGTAAACCAGTAGCCTCCCCCTGTGGGTAAAGCCTCAAACTCCGACGTACCTACTAAGTCTACCAGAGGCAAAGAATGAGGAAAGTGGTAAGCTATAAGACTACAGGAAAAAAAGGAACTACCACTAGTATGCCTCTAAATGCAATGCCAAAATGAATGACTGTAAGTATGCATCAGTAACCGCATCGGTCCAAATAAACCCAATCTAGCCACCAGTAAAAACTGGTACCGCCTGCTGCCGCTATCATCATCGTGCAAGCTGATCCGCGCCAAAGTGATAGCAATGAGTCAATGCCGTCCGGTACCCATTTGGTACCCCGCACGCTTCGAAGTGGCACTCGAGGGGAGCTACCCACACGAGGAAAGTATCAGTGTCATAAGTATTATAAAAGTAGGACCGGATCATGACTATGCTCAAGTGGAACAAATCCCTCCACTAATGAAACCCCGATCACCCAATCTGATGCAAAGATAAACATCCGGTCGACCGCCCAATGTCCGCGGTCGCCGCAATACCCCATAAGTCCAAATCTGATGCAATAACCAACATCTGGTCAACCGCCTAATACCCGCGGTTACCACAATGCCCCACAATCCACCATCTGGTAAAATAATCAATATCCGGTCAACCGCCTACTATCCGCGGTTGCCGCAATCCCCCCACCAATCCACAATCAACTACCACCTGTCCCAGACTCCAAAGTCCCGACTACACTATCCCAATCCCTTGCTCGAACCCGGGCAACATGAATCAAAAGTCTAAATGAAAAAGGAGAAAGGAAACAATCATGGTTTCTCCTAAGTCAAGTCCCAATATGATAGTGTAGCAACAAATAGTGGCCGATCTAGATGACCATACAAGCATGCATATGTCCTCATGAAAGATAAAAGAAAGTGTGACAAATAGTGGTTCCACATGTGTATCAATTAATAGCTCCGCATAGATATAACCATCATGCTAAAATCATTGTCCAACCACACATGTCTATAATCCACTAATTACCCTCAATAAATCATCCACCTATGCATGTCTAAAAGATCCTCAAGTGGTACCCTCCCACAAGACATTTCATATTATCCCAACATGAAAGTAAATTCCACATGCAAGGTTAAATGCTAATATTATGTCCATACAAACATGTATAAGTCCGAACCACTATCAGATTCCCACAATAGTATTTTTCATATGATAGGCTCACAATTATTTTAATTTAAGCATGCATGTCCATTAGGTGATCATTCAATATGTCCAATAAAAGGATCTCTCTAATATTCCTAGTGGGTAAACCGCAGTAAGAGGTAAGCAACAACCACCCACCTGGCACGCAAATCTACACCCAAAAAGCCTCCTCGCTGTCCACGGCCCTCTAATCCCGCAACTCACTGAAAACAGTGCACAACTGTACAGAACAATGCACCCGGTATAAATACAAGTCCCAAAAATACAGTATTTGCTGTTTTTCCAAACAGCTCGAAAAAAGAGGGATTTTCACCTCTGTACATTGCTCCGAAAAATCCAGAAAAATTACGGATGCGTTCCTTTCGACGAGTAGATCGAAATTGACTACTTACACGCCTTGATCCGATATCCGTAGCCCAAGATAGAAAATCAACAAGCCCATGCTGTCCAGGAATTCCATCACAGAAAATAGGGTCAAATGATGCCTCGGGAACCATGCCAAAAATCCAAAATGGAGCAAAACAATCAACACGAAAATCGAAGCATTACCTCTTAGGAACACACTGTCTAAGAAATCGCTGAAAAATTCCTCATGGTTTGCTCACAGCAATTTTCCGACTGAACTGCGACGGAAAATGGGCTTAAACTAAAAATCGTCGGAGCGCGCCGCGTCGCAGATAACTCGCAGTCGGCAACTCCAAAAATTCTGAAATTTCTAGGGGAGAGAGGGAACAGAGAGAGGAAAAATTTTCATATAGGTCACAAGCTCGGATTCTCTCTCTACACTTCGGAATGGCAGAGTGAAGAGGGAGGTGGAATTTATATTGGGCCAAGGAATCTTCGGGCTCCACACCAAATTCGGCCCAAACAGGAAACACCAAAACTGACCAACCAGGACGCGCCACGTGTCCTCCCAAAACAGGAAACATCCATGCACGGCCATTCAGAAGCCGCCACGTGTCACCCGGGAGCACGCATCCGGTCCCCGCGCCGGGTCTTCCGGGTCCTGTCGGCCAATCAGAGCGTGCCACGTGTCACAGACAAGCCGCCTTCTAGAAGCCGACCAACCAATCAGGAGCTGCCATGTGGCAAGCTCCACCTTCCGTGCTCCCGGTGCACGCCTGCCGGTGGACCAGCCCGGCTGCGCGCCTGCCCGCGCCGCACTCCGCCGCTGCGCCGCAGCTGCGCCGCCGTGCTCCGCCGCTCGCCGCTCGCCGCCGCCTTGCCGGAGTTACTGTTCCGGCGTGAACAGTAACTTTTGGCGAAAAATTTATGTAAATACACCATTTTGATCGTTTTCGCGTGCTGAGTCCAAATCCGCTGTCCATTTTGCCAAATTCTCATCCGAAATTTTGCCGAAAGCCCCCGGAAAACCCACTTGATCCGATTTTCGCGCTGGGTCCATTTCTGAGGTCCAATTTCGATACTACAAGCTCCATTACACTGTGTAAGCTTCCTGTAGTCACTGATAAAGCTGCAAAAGCTTCTACAAAAGTCCGGATCATCACAACAACATTGACAATAATCTCAGTAGGATATGACCATCCAAACTCAATTAATTGCCAAATCCGTTCATCGATGGAAATTAAAAACGCTCTGATGCATACTTGGCAATTTGCATAATTTGTTCCATCGAAGAACGATGGTGGTCTATTGATGTTTCCATCTTCAACCATTGTTTACAACCCTATTCCCGCTCTGATACCACTTGTGGGTTATGTTAATAATGGATCTGAATAGGGAAAAAACCACATAGAGGGGGGGTGAATAGGTGTAAACAATAAACACACCAAATCATTGCGTAAAAAATAACCCAATGCGGAAAATAAATAAAGTACGTAAGATTTTACGTGGAAAACTCCATCACAGGAGTAAAAAACCACGGGACCGATAACACGGCGAAATCCACTAAGATTAAAACACGTACAAGGTGATTTATCGTAACACTACGACTCAACCTCTTCCATACGCTCCAAGTAGATCTTCTCCGCTCGCTCCACAACGCTCCTCGAATCCACGATTTGGGTCCAACGCCGAATCCACGATGTCCAACGTCGAATCCACGACGTCCAACCGAATCCACGGTCTTCACCAATGTAGCACGTATCGATCACACAAACGTACCTCGCTTCGAATCCACGAAAGCGGTAGCACCTTGAATCCACAAGGCCACGCGAATCCACGTGTCGATTTTGGGAAATCGTTGTTTTCTTGGTGATGATAATCCTCCGAATACTTAGATCAAAGATAGATAAGAAAACACCATCTAAGTATTCATCAATTTGATTCTACAAGAAATAAGAGTTCGGAAACCCTAGAATCAAATTGATCAATATAGATGAAGAAACATGAAATTAATCGTGTTTTCCTTTCTTCTCTATATATGTGGATTTTGATTATCTCCGTTATTTGGATTAACCCTAAAAGATAAAAATAAGGGTTTATTTATAGGTTAGAAACTTTTGGAAAGAGATAAGCATAAAAAACGAACTTATTTGGAATTTTCGTGGTCGACGGTCCGGACTGGATTAGTCTGATCCGGACTGTTGTCTTTTGACAGAATTTTTCCAAAAAAACTAGTTTGGGGGCCGGACTGGAATTCTCTGATCCGGACTGTTCATGCGATTTCAGCAAACACATAGTTCGGGGTTCGGACTGACTGGGGACTGTTCCAGACTGGAATTACGCATGAACTCAACTATGTTCGGGGTCCGGACTGGAATGCCCTGATCCGGATCCTGAACACTCAACTTGTCTAGTTTTTTATTTTTATGCAATAAAAATTCATCCAAGTGTTTCTAAACTATAAGAATGTATTCAGATCACCAAAATTATTTAGTTAAACGTACCTGATCCTGTTGAATTCATTTTTCTTGAGAGTGATGTATATGATCCATAATTCTTCATTTTCAATCTTCAAGACTTAGAACACTTCACGAAATACGCCAAAACAAAATCCTTAACAAAAATAACGAGGTATTCAAATTTTATAGTCAAAATGTTGTTGAGTAACTCAAATCAAATAAATTAAAATATCACATAATAAAATTTAAATTTTAAAAAATTTGATAGCTAACCCAAAATGGTCTATACTTCAGGTGTGATGATCCGGACTCCCGCAGGAACTGTGCAACATTAAACAGTGACTGTAGGGAGCTTATTCGGTGAAACAGAGCTTGTAGAAACGAAATTGGACATTTAAATAGACTCGGCACGAAAATCGGAGCAAATGGGATTTTTCGGGAGCTTTCGGCAAAATTTCGGATGAGAATTTGGCGAAATGGACAGCGGATTTGGACTCAGCGCGCGAAAACGATCGAAATGGTATATTTACTTATTTTTTTCGGCAAAAAGTTACTGTTCATGCCGGAACAGTAACTCCGGTTGCCGGAATTACTGTTCCGGCGCCGGCAGCCACCGGCGGGCGGCGGAGCGCGGCGGAGCAAGGCAAGAAGCGGCGGCGCGCGGCGCGGGCAGCACGGGCAGGCCCGGGCAGGGAGCGCTAGTGCGGGGTCCATGGGTTTGCCGTGCACCGGGAGCACTGAAGATCCGTGTTGCCACGTGGCGCTTCCCCATTGGCCGGCCGGCTTCTAGAAGACATGTGGGAAGGTGACACGTGGCAGCACCCCATTGGCCGACATTTTCCGGAAAACCCGGAGCGCGGAGCAGGCACGTGCACCACGTAGACACGAGGCGATTTTTGAGTGGGCTTGCACAGGCTGTTTCCTGTTTTGTGGACGCGTGGCGCGTTTTGGTTGGCTCTTTTCGCTGTTTCCTGTTCTGCCCGGATCTCGTGTGGGAGATTCCCTGGCCCATTATAAAAAGGAATCCCCCTCCCTCTCATTCCCTACCTCGATTTCTATGCCGTAGAGAGAGAATCAGAGGTTGGGCCCTTTAGGAAAATTGTTTCTCTCTCTCTCTTCTCTCTCTCCTCAAAATTTCAGAATTTCTGGAGTTACTGTTAGCGGGTTATCTGCGACGCGGCGCACTGCGACGGTTTTCTTTTTCGGCCCATTTCCCCGTCGCAGTTCAGTCGAAAATTCCCTGTGGGCTAACCAGGAGGAATTTTTGGACGATTTTTGTGGCAGCGCGTTCCTAAGAGGTAAGGCTTCGATTTTCGTGTTGATCACTTCGCTCCATTTCGTACTTTTGGCACGATTCCCGAGGCCTCTTTTACCCCCTCTTTGCTGTGGAAATTTCTGGACAGCATCGACTTCTCCGATTTTTATTTTGGCGTAGGAGCATCAGATCGAGGCGTTTAAAGAGTCGATTTTGATCTACTCTTCGCGAGAAACGCAACCGTAATTTTTCTGGATTTTCCTGAGCATTGCTTAGAGGTGAAATCTCCTCTTTTCCCGTGCTATTTGGGATTTATATTGAACAGCTGTGCGCTGATTTGCAGGATCTAAGGACTGTGGACAGCTAGGAGGCTTGCTGGGGTGTAGTTTGAGCTGCTCGAGGTGGGCGGTTGTTGCTTACCTTATTTTTGACAAGCTCACTGGGATTATTATAACTCCCCTAAAATACAATTGATGAAAACCATTGGGACAAACTAACAGGACAAACTAACAGGACAAACTAACAGGACAATTGATGAGAACCATTGGGACAACTAACAGGACAATTGATGAGAACCGCTGGGAAGAACTCTCCTAAAATTTAATATAACCCCACAGATAACTTATATTGGGACACTGTGATTGGGACAAAGGCTATAATTTCGCATGCAATAACTTTTATAACAATCAATCTTTTTAAAATAAATATTTGACACTTTTCTACAGCTTTTAAATAATGGCATGCTTTCTTGCTCATTTAGTTAGCCACTATTTATTGCTACACTATCATCTTGGGATTTGTACATGTTTCATTGTTGTCCTGTGCATCCAGAGGCTTGTTGCTCAAGTGTGAGCAGGGGTTTGGGATAGTGTAGTCGAGATTGCATTAGACTGTGGATTTGTGGGGTATTGCGGTAACCGCGGACAGTAGGCGGTCGACCAGATGTTTATCCTTGCATCAGATTGGGGTTGAGTCTGGTTTATTGTGTTGGGTTATATGAATAATAGGATCTAAATAGGGGAAAAAACACCTAGAGGGGGGGTGAATAGGTGTAAACCATAAACACTCAAAAATCTTTGCGATATAAAAACCCAATGCGGAAAAATAAATAACACGCCGAGATTTTTACGTGGAAAACTCCAAACCGGAGTAAAAAACCACGGGACCGATAACACGGTGAAATCCACTAGAATTAAACACGTACAAGGTAATATACCGTACTCACAGACGACTCAACCTTTTCCATACGCTCCTAGTTGATCTTCTCCGCTCGCTCCAGACGCTTCTCGAATCCACGATGTGCGTCCAACGCCGAATCCACGGCGTCCAACGCCGAGTCCACGACGTCCGACCGAATCCACGGTGTTCACCCAGTAGTACGCTTCGAATCCACGAACGTACCTCGCTCCGAATCCACGAGAGCGGTTGCACCTTGAATCCACAAGGCCACACGAGTCCACGCGCCGATTTTGGGGTAAATCGTTGTTTTTGGGTGGTGATGATCCGCCGAATACTTAGATCAAAGATAGATAGGAAATACCATCTAAGTATTCATTAGTTTGATTCAACTCAAAATGTGAGTATGAAAACCTAGAATCAAACTAATCAATATAGATGAAGAAACATAGAATAAATCTAGTTATTTCCTTTCTTCTCTATATGTGGATCTGAGTCCGTATAAAAGATGACGGCTACTTTTTGGACTGACCCTAGAAAAAGAATTATAGGGTCTATTTATAGGTTAGAAACCCTTGGAAGAAGATAAGGATAAAAAACTAACCTTTTCTGGAGTTTTTACATGACGATGATCCGGATCGGAGATCGGCGATCCGGATTGCAGTAGCGAGAAAAACATATTCCAGAAAAACGAAGGTTCGGGATCCGGATCGAAGTGCTTGATCCGGATCGTTCATACAGTTCACCAAACATCAACGTTCGGGATCCGGATTGCGAAGCCTGATCCGGATCATTCAAGGAAAATGGTAAACTCAATGTTCGGGATCCGGATCAAGGGAAGCTACGATCCGGATTGAACTGGTGTATGAACGAACCACCTTCGGGATCCGGATTGAACAATCTGATCCGGATCCTGAACATGTCCCATGTCCAGTTTTTGATATTTATGCAATAACAAATCCATCCAAGTGTTTCTACGCTATAAGAAGTATTCGGATCACCAAAGATATTAAGTTAAACATACCTGATCTTTTTGAATTCTTCTTTCTTGAGAATGAGTTATATGATCCAACTTCCTTTACCTTCAATCTTCAAGACTTAGCCGAATTCACGAAATACGCCAACTCAAATTCCGTAACAATCTCCCCCTTTGGCGGTTTCGTGACAAAACATAGATCCACTCAAGAAAATTCAAAAGGATATTTTTGTTGCTATCACCATACAACAAAAATTTACAATGGAGATCCAAAATAAAATACATGAGTTAAACTCCTAAAACAGACTCTAGACTTAGACATCTGTACTCTCTGCAAAAGAAATCATTCTTGACAAAAGAAATCGTTAGATCCTCAAGAATTTTATATCATTCAAAAACCACATACAGAGATGAAGTTTATACTCATTGATTTACCATGACATTTATACATTCAGATATGTAAACTGATCATAGTTAAAACACCAACATATCTTCTATGCAATCAAAAACCCAAATGCCATGTTAGTGAACATCAACTTGTTAGTTATATTACATGCCCAAATAGTTAGTCGAATAGTTAGTCGAGGCATGCATTCAAACACAAATGAAAATCGAAAGTTGAAGTTCTACTTACCTTTCAAGTTGAGGTTATACTTACCTCTATAGTTTCAAGTTTTCTCAGTAACCATTGTATCATAGTATCATTGTTTATACTTCTCTCTCCCCCTTTTTGTCACAGAAATTAGCCAAAAAATACCAAAATGGAGAGAATGGTTAACAGTTCAAGTTCCACAAGTTTGAGAAACTAAAACTTAAAACTAAAAACTAAAACGTCAAAACCTGCACAAACAAAAGTAAAAAAAATGAAGTTCCTGCACAAGAAAAAGGATTAAACATATGCATAATAAACAGAAATTGGAAGGATACGGATTATTCAGACTCCTCTGAACTGATACAGCCAAGAATTTGGAAGATTTTCTTTAATCTCTTGTTCATTGATGACTGATTCTTATTTACCTTCTTTATTTCTTCCTTTACCTTAATGAGCTCATTTGATATACGTTCTTGCTCGTTGGAGAGCCTTTGCTGTTCTTTATAGATTGAGGTAACTGATGCATCATCATCAGAAGTTGATGGAGGTGCTTGTTGCGCTGGTTGGACTGGAGGAGTTGCTGCCGGTGCAGAAGTTGTCGCTTGTTGTTGTTGTGCTCGTTGTCGGTGAGGAGGTAATATGGGCTCGTCTGGCTTTGTCGAGAGAGACTTTACAATCGTTGTTTCATTGATCATTCCCAGACTGTGCATGTAGGAACTCGCATTCGTGCCAGCTTTAAATTTTCGAAGAATGCGCATGATGATCATTGGATAAGGTAGTCTCTCTGAAGGGTGAGCATGTTCCACATAGCGAGCCATCCTCGCCCAGATGGTGTAGGGAATGTTTAAGTTTGCTCCCATTGCTGCTGAGGGGTTTCCAAGAAGATAAATGAATAACATCCTATCCCACCGAAGAACCTTCGTGTTCATATTTGGAAGGACGTTATAACAAACAATGAAGTTTAAGAAGCGATACTCTGGTCGTAGTTCTTTTGAAAAAACGGAGTTTCCTGTAGACAGAGTATCGGGCAGACAGATGCCATCAACAACCACTCTCCAGGAGTTGGTGTTGAAAACTTGATTCTTCTGGTAATGAGCGCCATCAGCTCGGGCCGTCATCCCTAATACCTCTCCAATCAGTTGCGGCGTTACTTTAATCTTAACATTCTTGACCAATGTTTGAAAGTCTCGACGTCCGCTCTCCTGATCAACGAGATAACAAGCATTTTGATAGAACATCCTCACTGAGTGAAGACAATACCCAGTGGTCTCGGGGAAATTGCAAATGGGAGCAAGACCTGTCTTGTGACACCCCCGGAATTTGGATTAGTCCTCTATATAAATGATATAATAGGACTAAATCTCTAACCCGGCTATAGCATTTTGGATGGTAGCAAGATCCAAGAGGAACATGAGAGTTAAGCGTGCTAGAGCTAGAGTAGTTCTAGGATGGGTGACCCCCTGGGAAGTGGGGCGTCACAGTTGGTATCAGAGCCATTCACCAGCCGAAAATGTGATATGAGTCTCGGCTGAGCCAGGGTTATATAGCGGGTAGAGCGAGGCTCCCCGGCTAATGACCGTTGTGAGTGGAGTGCAGCTCCTCACAAGGTCGGCTAAGGCTAGCGAGACGAGTCTCACATCGCCTGGTGCTTGTGAGTGTGCTTGAGCCTGACGTGGACGTCAGGGCTTAAAGGGGGGAAGAATGTGACACCCCCGGAATTTGGATTAGTCCTCTATATAAATGATATAATAGGACTAAATCTCTAACCCGGCTATAGCATTTTGGATGGTAGCAAGATCCAAGAGGA
The DNA here is from genome assembly GCA_029204045.2 of Tillandsia leiboldiana. Taxonomy (NCBI): domain Eukaryota; kingdom Viridiplantae; phylum Streptophyta; class Magnoliopsida; order Poales; family Bromeliaceae; genus Tillandsia; species Tillandsia leiboldiana. The sequence continues at coordinate 30,142,039 of CM055070.1, forward strand.
ACATGAGAGTTAAGCGTGCTAGAGCTAGAGTAGTTCTAGGATGGGTGACCCCCTGGGAAGTGGGGCGTCACATGTCTGGTCATACAGAGTCCCAAATGCCGGAGATCTTTCCTTCAAGGCTTTGACATTAACATGCCTTTCGCCAATGCATTCCCTGTTTTCAAAGTCCTTTATCCTAGCTGAGCTGATAAAGTCTTGTGGAGATGGTTGCCTATCAACTGGTTGCTCAATGGAGATTCCTCGAGCACTCCCTCTTTTGCGAGCAACGCTTTTTCTTCTTGTCTTTCCAGAAGTTTCTTCCATTGGAGCTTTGCCCTTATCAGCAGTAGTAGGCGGAGCCTTCGATGTCTCCGCAGGCGCTTCTCCCTTTGAAGCAGTGGGAACAGTTGTTGCTTCAACTTGAAGCCCATCCCAATCAATTGATTCCGTTTCAGATTCCGTATCGGAATCATCTTTCGCTTTCTTCGCTTTCTTAGCCCTCTTGGGCTTGACAGTGTCTCTCGTGTGTACCATAGCAGCCAGAAGGAAAACGATCCACGTGATCACCATTGCTATTGGTTTCTTGTGAAAAGAAATCCTGTGAAGAACACCTCAAGAACACGAAAAAATTGTTAATTTTCAAGAATTAGAAAAATTGTACCCAAACAATCATTATCGTGTAGAGAGACTAGGAATCAAATTAGTTTTGCAAAAGGAAATTTAAAAATAGATCAATTGCATGATTTTGGAAAATTCCCATTATATTCCCTAAAACCGAAATTTTTGAAATCGAAGACCAAAAATCCGTTTATCTTGAGAATACCTAGCATATAATCAAAACTAATCTACCCAGAGTTCTTATTTCAAAAGAAATTTGATCAAAAACCATCCACAAATGAGATTGATACAAGAAATTCATCACGTTTTGAGGAGGAATAAGAAAAACTATGAAAAACCGAGATTTTGATCAATAAAACTTACTTGGAGTTGAAGAACTTGAGTTTGAAAGCTTCCAAGATGGATGAAATCTAGAGAGAGAAGCTCTGGAAACTTTGGAACAAAAGATTGGAGTAAAAGAAATCAAAACCCTTTTGATCTATATAAAACCCTAGCCGCGATCCGGATCAGTTCGTGATTACGATCCGGATCGGCTACCCGCAGTGAAAAACTGCGTTCGGGATCCGGATCGGCAGGTCCAATCCGGATCGGCTGCCCGCAGAAGAATATCTGCGTTCGGGATCCGGATCGGCAGGTCCAATCCGGATCGGCTCCAACTTTTTCTTTAGAAAATTTCAGAGAAATTCTAGAAAAAACCAGAAAAAGATGTAAGCACTTTTGTGTATCAACTTTAAACGAAAATCATCGTTTCATACAACAAGAAATAGATTATACCAAATCTATCAATAACATCCAACAAATGAAACGAAAATTTATAAAAATTAAATCCCTTAAAGTTGAACAACTTCAATTACATCTAACTTGATCTTATGAGTAATGCCTTTATCAAATCATCAATTCGGTAAAGAAAATGAAATACAAAGATCAATAGATGTCTAACATCCCCGATAAGTTAGATAATATATCTAGTCAATTTATTGAAGAGAGTGGCTCTTTGAGCATCTTTCATTAAAAATCCCACCTTATACCAACCTTGAAATTTTGACAGAGTCAAGTATTTCAACATGCATTTTAATTAATCAAACTTGAAAAACCTTGCTTGGTATACATGTGGTAGCTGCACACAGCACTCGGACGGCCGAGGTGGTAGCTCTTTCCTCCATGTGGTGGTAGTTTTCACACTCCTCATTGGGATGTAACTCTTTCCACATCTTTTGAGCATAAAACTTTTTCTTTGACTCCCCCTCAATTGGCTATCAATTATCTAAGATATAAAGTATTTAGCCAAATATTGATCTCGATTTCATACTCGACTAAACAGTCAAATAAGATAAAAACTATACCAAGAGATCATCGAGAGAGAAATTGACTTTGATCAAAACAAAGATGAGTTAATTGACATAAATGATCATTGCATCAAATGAAATATTATGATATCTAAGGCATAATAGATTTCTAAATATATAAAAGGATGCAATTAAAGTCAATAAAACTAATGCTCAATTAATGTTCAATGTCTAAGCATAGATAATGAACAAAAACACAAAAACAAACCTAACCTAAACAAGAGTTTCAAAAAGAGGTTATTTCAAGGAAAGCATTCCAATTGCTTTACGCAAATGAATAAAACGATTTTGATCCAAAGGTTTTGTTAAAATGTCAGCTAATTGATCTTCAGTTGAAATGTAGGAAATTTGAAGAATATTTGATTCAACTAGTTCTCTAAGAAAATGATATCTAAGTTCAATGTGTTTTGTTCTAGAGTGCAACACAGGGTTTTTTGAAATGTTTATAGCACTTGTGTTGTCACATAAAACAGTTACCGAAGTTGCTGAAATCCGGAAGTCGCTCAACACGCTTTTCATCCAAATGAGTTGAGTTGAACAACTACCCGCTGAGATGTATTCCGCTTCGGCAGTCGAGAGTGCAATGCAGTTTTGCTTTTTACTATGCCATGCAACAAGACAATGGCCAAGATAAAAACATGCACCACTCGTACTTTTTCGATCATCCACAGATCCTGCCCAATCGGCATCTGAGTATCCAATAATATCTAAACTTGTTCCCATAGGATACCAAATTCCGAAGTTTACAGTTCCTTTGACGTACCGGATGATCCGTTTCACCGCTTTCAGGTGAACCTCCTTTGGTGCTGATTGATATCTCGCACAAATCCCAACACTAAAGGATATATCTGGGCGACTAGCTGTGAGGTAAAGTAGACTTCCAATCATGCTGCGATAGAGTTTCTCGTCTACATTATCACTAAGAGATTCACTTCCTAATCCCTTATTGCTAGTTCCCATAGGAGTAGGAAAATCTTTAGAATCTTCTAATCCGAATTTCTTTATGTAGGTTTTTATAGGATCCACAATGATCTAAATAGGTACTATCAAACAACTAGAGGGGGGGTGAATAGGTGTAATACTTAAAAACTCTGTGGTGACCCGGATCTTTGCAGGGCTTCTACAGTGTGTCCGGCAGCTTCTGGAAGCCTACGTGGCATGTCGGCGATGTTCGTGCGCCAATTTGGACACAAGTGATGGACTCGGGGATTAAAACGGACCACGTGGGTAACCGGAAGACCCCGTCGGATGTTTAGAAGTGTTTCCGCGCAAAATGGATAGCAAATTTGGACTCGGCGTGAAATTCGGATAAAAAATACCTTTCCGGGAGCCTCCGGCAAATTTTAGGATTGGAATTTGGCAAAATGGACGCCGGATTTGGATTCAGCGCGCGGAAAACGGTCAAGATGGGCTATTTACTTGATTTTTTCGGAGCTTGCTACAGTGTTTTTACTGTTCACGGCCGGAACAGTAGCTCCGGCGATCGCCGGCGGCAGCAGGCAGCGCCGGCGGGCGGCGGCGCGGCCTCGGGCAGGCGGCACAGCGGCGGCGCGCGGCGCGGGCAGGGCGCGGGCAGCGCGCAGGGGCGCGGGCAGGCGGGCGGTCCACGGCGGCGGCCGTGCACCAGGGCGGTGCCACGTGGCGGCTGCTGAGTGGATGGCTCACAGCGAGCGGTCTACGGAATATTTTTGGTGCACGGTAGACCGACAGTGGGACACGTGGCCGTTTTTGATTGGTTGGTGTCGTGCACCCGGTCCACGGTGCAGGGTAGTTACCTCGGGCCGCGTGCGCGCGCGGGCGCCATGCCGCGCTGACGCCGCGCACTGTGCGCGGTTGACTCTTGGAGGGGACACGTGGCGGCCTTTTAGTGGGCTTCTACGGCTGTCCCCTGTTTCGGGGACACATCGGGAATTTTTCATTTGTTTTCCTTCTTGTTTGGCATAGTCATCTCCGAGCTCCATTCTTCTTAGTTTTTGCACCACCTCGAGCCCCCATCTCCCCGAGCTCCCTTCAGTGAAAATTTTCATCTTCGAGTTCCGGTTCTTGCTGCAGAGTTTGGGAATTTCTGAGTGCACGTATCCTGAGGTTTTGGATTTTACGGCGCGGCGCGACGTTTCCTTCCCGATGTCCCCCTTCGTCGCAGTGGCAGTGTGATGGCTCCCCTGGGCTACCTCGACACTCTTTTTCTACGATTTTTGCGCCGTTGGCTTCACGACAGGTAGGGCTTCATCTTTCATTTTGATCGCGCAATCTCATTTTGACTCCTTGGCACGGATCCCGAGGCATTAATGTGACCCCTTTTTCTGTGAGGGATGTGAGGACAGCATCGGAGTATTTTGGCCATAACTTCATGCACGAGCGTCACACGGAGACGAGCTTATACAACTTTTTCATCTACGGATCGCAAGAAATGCGCTCGTATTTTTCTTGGAATTTCTTGAGATTTATTTCGAGGTGAAATCTCTGTTTTTCTCTGTGAACAGTGCACAGTTTTTAGCACAGATTTTGTATGAATATACCCCCCCTTGCCGAATTTATAACTTGACTTACCGGACTCAGATTTGGACGTGCAAGCTACCGTTGCGAAGCTATCGACGCGAGGATCGCTGTGGTATTTTTCTGGGATTTTTCTGGGCACTTTCTGCAGGTGAAAATTTAGCAGTTTTGGGACAGATATTGTATGTGATTATAAGAGCATTATTTGGGAGCCTAAGTGTGTTTAGTGGATTTTGTATTGTACCAGGAGTGTTACGGGTGTGCTGAACTTGTTGGAGCAAGGGTTTGCAGTTTCTGGTATTTTCAGCTGTACGGGTCCGGACAGTTCGCACTTCAGGTGGGTGGTTGCTTTACTCCTCTTTTCTGATATACCCACTAGGAATATTAGAGTGATCCCCTTTATTGGACATGTTGAATGGTCACCTAATGGACATGCATGCTGAACTAAATAATTGTGAGCCTATCATACGGATAATATCTTAGTGGAAAACGTGATAGTGGTTGGAACTTACACATGCTTATGGGAATATTATTGGCATTTAACTTAGCATGGGAGATTTACTTTTATGCTGGAATATTATGATATGTCTTGCGGGAGGGTACCACTTGAGAATATTTTGGACATACATAGGGGGATTGTTTATATGATGGTGATTAGCAGGTTATAGACGGGTGTGGCCGGATTATGATTTTAGCGTGATGATTATACCCAGGTGAAGCTATTAATTGATACACTGGTCGAACCACTATTTGTCACTTTTTCTCCTATCTCTCATGAGGACATAGGCTGGCTTATTTGGACATTTTGTAGGGCCATTTCTTATCGCTACACTTTATGTTGGGATTTGATTTAGAAGAAACCTATTTGCTTCTTCTCCCCCTATTCTTAGTCAGGTGACTATTTGTTGCTCGGGTTTGAGCAGGGGATTGGCATAGTGTGGCCGGGGCCTGGATTTTAGCTTCCGGAGTATTATGGCTACCGCGGATAGCAGGCGGTGGACCCGATGTTATATGTGGGACATGTTTGTGATCATGGATGTTGTTATGACCCCTACTTTTGATTACCCACTAGGCATTGTAGTAACTTCTATGATTAGAAGGCTGATTAATAAATTGTGGGCTTGGGCATGAGGTTTAGACAAGCACAGGTTATCTCTTATTTACTGTCCTTATGCATTTATCAGCATGCTTTAGCAAGGTAAGATCATATCGATATCTGCTTTATTTTATGTATATCATCTTGGGACATTTGCATGCTTGTATGGTCACCTAGATAGGCCACCTTTTTCTGCTACACTATCATGCTGGAATTGACATAGGAGAAACCCTTTTTATTATTCTTTTCTCTTTTTATTTGAGACTCAGGGTATTTGTAGCTCGTGCGCGAGCAGGGTGGATGGGATAGTGTAGTCAGGGTCTTGGGTTTTGGGACAGGCTGGGTATTGCGGCAACCGCGGACATTGGGCGGTTGACCGGAGATTTCTTATGCATCAGATTGGGTATCAGGTCTCTTGTGGATGGGTTTTCCCACTTTGATCAGAGTCATGATCCAGTCCTGCGATATTGAGATACTTGACAGAGATACTTGTGATACTGATGACAGAGATACTTTACTCGTGTGGGTCGCTCCCCTCGAGTGCCACTTGTTAGGGAATTTGAGTTGGCGTAGTTTCGTGAAAGTCTCAAGTCTTGAAGATTGAAGGTGAAGAAAGTTGGATCATTTAACTCAATCTCAAGAAAGAAGAATTCAAAAGGATCAGGTATGTTTAACTAAAGAATTTGTGTGATCCGAATACTTCTTGTAGTGTAGAAACACTTGGAAGAATCTTTCATTGCATAAAAATCAAAAACTGGACTTGGGACATGTTCAGGATCCGGATCAGGTTGTTCGATCCGGATCCCGAAGGTGGTTCGTTCATACATCGTCGCAATCCGGATCGTAGTCTCTTGATCCGGATCCCGAACGTTGAGTTTACCATCTACCTTGAACGATCCGGATCTTGGTTCGCAATCCGGATCCCGAACGTTGATGTTTGGTGAACTGTATGAACGATCCGGATCGTAGTCACATGATCCGGATCCCGAACCTTCGTTTTTCTGGAATTGGCTGTTTCGTTGTGACGATCCGGATCCTAGTTATCACGATCCGGATCGCCGTCCGTAAAAATCCAGAAATGGCAGGTTTTTGATTCTTATCTCCTTCCTAGGGTTTCTAACCTATAAATACACCCTATGACTCCTTTTCTAGGGTGAATCCACATAGCCGTCATTTTCATATAACATCTTATACGGCTATAGATCCACATATAGAGAAGAGAGGAAATCATTAGAGAATACTCTATGTTTCTTCATCTATATTGATTAGTTTGATTCTAGGTTTTCATACTCACATCTTGAGTTGAATCAAACTAATGAATACTTAGATGGTATTTCCGATCTATCTTTGATCTAAGTATTCGGCGGATCATCACCACCCAAAACAACGATTTACCCCAAAAATCGGCGCGTGGATTCGTGTGTCCTTGTGGATTCAAGGTTCAATCGCTCTCGTGGATTCGGAGCGAGGCACGTTCGTGGATTCGAACGGTGCTATTGGGTGAAGACCGTGGATTCGGTCGGACGTCGTGGATTCGACGTTGGACGCCGTGGATTCAGCGTTGGGCGCAGATCGTGGATTCGAGAAGCGTCTGGAGCGAGCGGAGAAGATCCTCTAGGAGCGTATGGAAAAGGTTGAGTCGTAAGTGTGTACGGTAAATCACCTTGTACGTGTTTTAATTCTAGTGGATTTCTGCCGTGTTATCGGTCCCGTGGTTTTTTACTCCGGTGATGGAGTTTTCCACGTAAAAATCTTGCGTGTTATTTTATTTTCCGCATTGGGTTTTATCGCAACGATTTTTGGAGTGTTTATACGTTTACACCTATTCACCCCCCTCTAGGTGTTTCTTCCCCTATTTAGATCCGTATTATATACGACCCAACAAGTGGTATCAGAGCGGGAATAGGGTTGTGAACAATGGTTGAAGGTGGAAACATCAATCGACCCCCTTTCTTTGATTGAACAAATTATGCGTACTGGAAAGTACGGATGAAAGCCTTTTTATCTTCCATCGACGAAAGGGTGTGGCATTCAATTGAATCAGGATGGACTAATCCAACTGAACTTATCTCTGATGTTCACACCTTAAAACCTAGGTCGAAATGGACCAAGGAAGAGTTTGAGTTATCCTCTTACAATGGCAAGGGAATTAATGCTATTTTTAATGCCTTATCTCAAACTGAATTCTCTCGCGTCTCGGCATGTGAGACTGCGAAAGAAATCTGGGATGTTCTCCAGGTTACACATGAGGGAACTAACCTCGTGAAGATTCAGAAACTGCAGATGCTTACGAGCAAGTTTGACTCTATTTTGATGGCAGAAACTGAATCTTTCACGGACTACTATACACGATTGCAAGACATCGTAAACTCATGTGCTAATCTGGGAGAGAAGATTCCAGAATTTAAGATTGTAAGAAAAATCTTAAGAACTCTTCCTGAATGATTTCGCCCAAAGGTTACTGCCATTGAAACTATTAAACACCCGGACGAAATGCGTGTAGAAGAATTAGTTGGTTCATTACAAACTTATGAAATGACTTTTAATACTAACAATTCTTCTGGAAAAGCATCCACTTCTAAGTCTTCAGGTTATGCGTTGAAAACAACTAAGGAAGAAGACGCGGATACATCCTCCTCGGACGATGACGAGAACCTTTCTATGGAGGAATTTGAGAAGCAGCTCGCTCTCTTGACAAGGAATTTTCGCCGCAACTTTCGAAGGGGTAATTCAAGCAAATCTCCATCCTTCGGAAAGTGGAACAAAGGCAAGGGTACTCCAAGTTACAAGTCAAGAAAGCAGGAGAACTTCTCAAAGGATAAGAAAAGTTCAGAAGGACAACTGCAATGCTTCAAATGTCGAGGCTACGGCCACATTGCAACGGAGTGTCCTAACAAGTATCCGGCAAAGAAGAAGGCGATGCAAGTCGTCACTTGGGATGACAACTCAACGTCAAATGAGTCGTCTTCAAGTGATGAAGAAAAGAGCTCCACCGCATTCCACGCGTCCGTATCTTCACCCTTCATGTGCTTTATGGCAAGTACGTCTGAATCATTGTCCAACTCCATTGTTGAAAAGAATGCAATGGACAATGAATCGGATGATTCGGAAGGTGAAGAGTTTGCTCTAGCCTATCACAGATCTTTACAGGATTTAAAGAAACCGGCTAAGCAAAACAAGGGGTTGAGAGGGAGATTGCAGGATCTCGAAGAAGAAGTAAAAAGGGTAACTTCTCTCTCGACCGATCTTGAAGTGGAAAGGGATAGTTTGATAAAAGCAAATGTTTCGCTTCAAGAGTCCAATGAGCAGCTCAAGAAGAACTATATAGATATGGTGAACAAAGCAAACTACTTCTTGAAGCTCTATGGCGAGGGCCGACAGGAAAGACGGGAAATGACAGAGACCATTCTCCAACTCAAAGATGACTTACAGCAATTCTCTTTAGGAAGGAGTAAGTTGGATAAACTCCTTGGTCTTGGTCAAACAAATCGGTTCGGCCTCGGGTACACTCAAACTGGAAACAGTCCAAGTTCGAGTGGGACAGTCTTTGTGCCTCAGTCGGTATCTCCTCCTCCGACATCGGAATTCAAGACAAACAACGACAACAAACCTACCTCATCCTCTTCGGAATCGTCAAGCTCAAAGGTATGTTTTCGTTGTAATTTTGCAGGGCACATCGAAAGAAATTGCGAGATTGGAGCTCAAAGAACAAATCAAACCACATCTTGCAATTGCTACCAATAAGCTCACTTCCCGGAATTCAAGGAAGGATTTTTCAAAAGGAAGAACATTGGTAGCACCTCAAACAAGACGATGACAAAAGAAAAAGATCAATCATACAAGACGTCGTCTTCAAGGAGAATCTCTCAACCTTTACCGACATACTCCAAAACTCAAAGGTTTGGGTATGCAAAGGTGAAACCCCTCCTTGTCCTTAATCGTTCTACGATTAAATCTTGTATAGTTTGTGTAGACTATTTTCTTTTCTTCCTTTTCTTTTGGCCAACTCGTCAACCATCCTTGCAAGGTAAATTGTATATATATTTTTTTTTTTTTTTTTTTTTTTTTCTTATTGGTTGATGATTTCTCTCGGTTTTCTTGGGTAGCATTTTTGAGAGAGAAAGCTGATACGTTTGACTCTTTTCATGAGATTTGCCATCGTATTATGATTGAAAAGAATGAAAAGATCATTCGTGTTAGAAGTGATAGGGGTGGAGAATTCATAAATTCAAAATTCATTGACTTTTGTACTTCAAATGGCATTAAACATGAATTCTCGGCACCCTATACACCTCAGCAGAATGGTGTTGTTGAGCGCAAAAACAGGGTTGTTCAAGAGATGGCGCGTGTGATGCTTCATAGCCGGAAATTACCGCTACATTTTTGGGCTGAAGCTGTGAACACCGCTGTGTATGTCATTAACAGAGTGTATTTGCGCCCAGGAACCTTGAATACACCATATGAGCTGTGGTTTAGTAGAAAACCGGATATCAAGTACTTTCGTATCTTCGGGAGTCGATGTTACATCTTACGTGACCGTGAAAATCTTGGAAAGTTCGACTCTCGAAGTGATGAAGGGATCTTTTTGGGTTATTCTACGAATAGCAGAGCATATCGAGTATTTAACATTGAATCTAAGACGATCGTAGAATCTATAAATGTTAAGGTAGATGAAGCTTCTCATTTTGAATCTGAAAAATCTACCCTCGATATCTCTCTAGATGATGATTCTCCTGCTAGTGCATCTTCTCATAATAATACTTCCAATATTAATGATGCATCTAATGGTTCTTCTAGTTTATCTGATGTGCAGGAATCATCTCGTGTACCTCCGAGTACTCCGTTTCAACAAACACTACGAATCTCCAAGGATCATCCGGAATCGAACATCATTGGAGATCCACAAGAAGGAGTTAGAACTCGAAGGCAGTTGGTTTTGCGGACTTGCTGCTACGTATCTTTAATCGAACCAAAGACAATAGATGATGCTCTTCAGGATGACTACTGGATTAAAGCAATGCAGGAAGAGCTTCATCAATTTGAGCGAAACAAAGTCTGGGAATTAACGAAGCCTCCAAAGCAACATAATGTGATAGGTACCAAATGGATCTTCAAGAACAAGAAAGATGAAGATGGTACTATCATCAGGAACAAGGCACGACTAGTTGCTCAAGGCTACTCTCAAGTAGAAGGTATAGACTTTGACGAAACTTTCGCCCCTGTAGCTAGACTCGAGTCCATTCGTATATTGTTTGCTATTGCTTGTCATTTTAAAATCAATTATTTCAAATGGACGTCAAGAGCGCATTTCTAAATGGGTTTTTAAATGAGGAAGTTTATGTAGCTCAACCGAAAGGTTTTGTAGATCATAAACAACCTAACCATGTTTTTCGTTTGAAAAAGGCTCTTTACGGTCTGAAACAAGCACCGCGAGCATGGTACGAAAGGTTAACAAAGCACCTTTTGGAGAAGGGCTATACTCGAGGGGGAGCTGACAGGACTCTCTTTGTGAAGCATTATCAAAATAATTTCATTGTAGCACAAATCTATGACGATGACATTGTATTTGGTGCAACAAACGATAATGATGCTTCTAAATTCGCGGAGACCATGGAAAGCGAATTTGAGATGTCCATGATGGGCGAACTGTCTCATTTTCTTGGATTGCAAATTAAACAAAATGATGAAGGTATTCACTTGAGTCAATCCAAGTATGCACTGGAGTTGGTCAAAAAGTTTGATCTAGAAAATTGTAAAGATTTTCCAACTCCAATGGGAACTAGCCACAAGGGACTTGGAAGTGAATCACATAGTGAGAATGTAGACGAGAAACTGTATAGAAGTATGATTGGAAGTCTACTTTACCTCACGGCTAGTCGCCCGGATATATCCTTTAGTGTTGGGATTTGCGCGAGATATCAATCAGCACCAAAGGAGGTTCACCTGAAAGCGGTGAAACGGATCATCCGGTACATCAAAGGATCAATTAATTTCGGAATTTGGTATCCTATGGGAACAAGTCTGGACATTGTTGGATACTCAGATGCCGATTGGGCAGGATCAGTGGATGATCGGAAAAGCACGAGTGGTGCATGCTTCTATCTTGGCCATTGCCTTGTTGCATGGCACAGTAAAAAGCAGAATTGCATAGCACTCTCGACTGCCGAAGCGGAATACATTTCAGCTGGAAGTTGCTCAACTCAACTCATTTGGATGAAAAGCGTATTGAGTGACTTCCGCATTTCAGCATCTTCGGTAACAATTCTTTGTGACAACACAAGTGCAATTAACATTTCTAAAAACCCTGTGTTGCACTCTAGAACAAAACATATTGAACTTAGATATCATTTTCTTAGAGAGCTAGTTGAATCAAATACTCTTCAACTTTCATATGTTTCAACTGAAGATCAATTAGCTGACTTTTTAACAAAACCTTTGGATCAAAACCGTTTTATTCACTTGCGAAAAGCAATTGGTATGCTTTCTTTGAAATAATCTTCTTTTTGAAATCTTTGCTTAGGATAGGTTTTGTATTTGTTTTTGTTTTGTTCATTATCTATGTTTATACATAGGATATTAATTGAGCATAGATCTAATTGACTTTAATTACATCTGTTCACACATTTAGAAATTTATTATGCTTTTGCCATCATAATATTCATTGTTGCATGATCGTTTATGTTAATTAAATCATCTTCTAAAGTGATCAAAGTCAATTCTCTCTCTCTATGATCTCTTGGTATAGTCATTATCTTATTTGACTGTTTAGTCGAGTATGAAATCGAGATCAATTTTTGGTTGAATACTTTATATCTTAAATAATTGATAGCCAATTGAGGGGAGTCAAAGATAATGTAAAATGCTCAAAAGATGTGGAAAGAGTTACATCCCAATGAGGAGTGTGAAAACTACCACCACATGGAGGAAAGAGCTACCACCTCGGTCGTCCGAGTATTGTGTGCAGCTACCACATGTATACCAAGCATGGTTGTTCAAATTTTGATTAAGTAAAATGCATATTGAAATACTTGACTCTGTCAAATTTCAAGGTTGGTATAAGGTGGGATTTTAAAGAAAGATGCTCAAAGAGCCACTCTCTTCAAACAGATTGTCTAGAAATATTATCTACTATATTTGGGATTTCAAACATCTATTGATCTTTGTATTTCATTTTCTTTACCGAATTGATTATTTGATAAAGGCATTACTCATAAGATCAAGTTAGATGTGATTGAAAGTGTTCAACTTTAAGGGATTTAATTCTTGTAAATTTTCGTTTCATTTTGGATATTACTGATAGATTTAGCATAATCTAATTCTTGTTGTGTGAAACGATGCTTTTTGTTTACAGTTGATACACCTTTGTGCTTACAATCTTTTTCTGGTTTTTTCTTGAATTTCTCTGAAATTTTTCTAAAGAAAAAAGTTGGGGCCGATCCGGATCGGGCAAGGTGATCCGGATCCCGAACGCAGGTTTTCTCCTGCGGGCTGACGATCCGGATTGGACCTGCCGATCCGGATCCCGAACGCAGTTTTCTTTTACTGCGGGTAGCCGATTCCGGATCGCAAGCTCGGGAGGATCCGGATCGCGGCTAGGTTTTTATAAGGAACAAAAGGGTTTTGATTTCTTTTACTCCAATCTTTTGTTCAAAAGTTTCCAGAGAGCGCTTCTCTCTAGATTTCATCCCTCCTTGGAAGCCTTTCAAACTCAAGTTCTTCAATTCCAAGTAAGTTTTATTGATCAAAATCTCTGGTTTTTCACCATTTTTCTCTTTTCCTCCTCAAACGCACGAATTTCTTGGATCAACTTTGTTTGTGGATGTGTTTTTGATCAAATTTCTTTTGCAAATAGAACTCTGGGTTTTAGTTTTGATTATATGCTAGGTTTTCTCCTGATTAACGGATTTTTAGGCTTCGATTTCTAAAATTTCGGTTTTAGGGCATATAATAAGGATTTTCGAAATTCATGCAATTGATCTATTTTTAGAAGTCCTTTTGCAAAAACTAATTTGATTCTTAGTCTCTCTACATGATTATGATTGTTTGGGTACAATTTTTCCAATTTTTGAAAAACTAAGAATTTTTGTGTTCTTGGTTGGTTTCACAGGACACCTTCTTTATCTCAAGCATTTTGTTCATGGGCATTAATTCAGTGAGGGGTTCTCTTGGTTAATCCTTCTCCTGGTTCAATGATGCACCAAGTACATCTGTTAAAGGGAAACAGATGATTCACTCAAAACAAGACAACTAACGCAGGGAAGACAGCTCAGACTATGATGATGACGAAGGGGACGAATTTTTCAAAGATGTTAAAAGGAAGATTGATGAGCGGAAAACAGGAAATTACCAAAGGAAAAAGATTAATGAAATCTACTCAACAACCAAAAATATACGAGACGGAAAGACGTCAATGGATGGAGTGAAAATCAGCCTAGTGGGCCTCTCACCAGAGCTCGCTCACTCTCTGGAATTCTACAAACTGAAAATCCATGGGTTAAGGGACCGGATGCTCCATCTGCATCTACACAGCATCCATCACACTACGAAGAGACAGGCTACAGACGCTGATGTGTTGAAATCGCTTCGACAGGAACAACAAAGACTGTCTGCTGAACAAGAAAGAATGTCGAAGGAACTTCAGCAACTTTCCTCTAAACAGAAGAAGATCAAGAAGAAGTGCTCAACTATTTTCGACAATGCTTAAGGGATTTTGAGCAAGCTCAGTTGTACCAGCTCCGACTCCTCCGACTGAACTGCACCTTCCTTTTTCTTTTTTGTGCAGGATTTTGATTTAGGGTTTAGTCTTATACTTACTTTTAGCTTAGTTCTCAGGTTTTACGTTTTATTGGAACTTTTTCACTCTCCTAAATTTCGTAGTCTTAACTACATTTTGGCTTTGTTTTGTGACAAAAAAAAGGGGGAGAGAGTTGGTGAGAACTTTGAACAATGATTGATGTGCTGAACATCAAGTAAGGGAACTGAACATTGATTGTGAACATCTTGATGATGAAGATTTTGTATACCCAAGGTAAGTATTATCTCAACTTCAACTTTTGGTTTTATCTTTGTGATTGAATGCATGCCTCGACTAACTATTTGCTAACTATTTGGGCATGTAATATAACTAACAAGTGATGTTCACTAACAAGTTTGTGACACTTGGTTTTTGATTGCATAGAAGATATGTTGGTTCTTAACTCTGATCAATTACATATCTATATATATATTAGTTGTCACAAACATGTTCAGACATTTGGTTATTTACGTGCAAAGAAGATATGTTGGTGTTCTTAACTATGATCAGTTTACATATCTGAATATAATGTCTGGTAAGTATAAATGAGTTTAAACCTTCATCTCTGTTTGTGGTTTTTGAATGATACAAAATTCTTGAGGTACTAACGATTTCTTTTGTCAAGAATGATTTCTTTTGCAGAGAGTACAGATGTCTAAGTCTAGAGTCCTGTTTTAGGAGTTTAACTCATGTATTGTATTTGGATCTTCATTGTAAATTTTTGTTGTATGGTGATAGCAACAAAAATATCTTTTTGAATTTCTTTAGTGGATCTAGGTTTTGTCACGAAACCGCCAAAGGGGGAGGGGAGATTGTTACGGAATTTGAGGTTGGCGTAGTTTCGTGAAAGTCTCAAGTCTGAAGGATGAAGGTGAATCGAAAGGGATCATTTAACCAACCTCTCAAGAAGAAGAATTCAACAAGGATCAGTATTTTAACTAAAGAATTGGTGTGATCCGAATAATTCTTGTCGTGTAGAATAAACACTTGGAAGAATCTTTCATGGGCATAAAAATCAAAAAGGACTTGGGACAGTGTTCAGTATCGGATCGGTTGTTCGATCCGGATC
>CM055070.1:30157536-30255207 GCA_029204045.2 Tillandsia leiboldiana
AATTTCTCTCCCCCCAGATCGTCCCAACGATCGTGGATCTACAGCGCCTGCCGGTGTACAATGCTTCGTACGGCGCCATCTGAATGCTCGCTTGGTAGCTGTTGTTGTATGCGAACTCTGCAAGGGGTAGGTAGTGCGACCATCCGTCTCCCAAATCCAGTACGCACGCGGCGAAGCATTGTCCTCGAGTATCTGAATCACCCGCTCGATTGCCCGTCCGTCTGGGGTGAAAGGCTGAGCTGAAGTGTAATTTGGTCCCCAAGGCTCGTTGTAGGCTCTTCCAAAAGTTTGAAACGAACCTCGTGTCCCTGTCCGAGGTGATCGCGTTGGCACCCCGTGCAGCCTCACAATCTCGCTGAGGTAGACTTGAGCCAGCCGGTCGCGTGTCCAGGTCGTGTGGATGGGTAGGAAATGAGCTGACTTCGTTAACCGATCCACGATAACCCAGATGGCGTCGTGTCCCTGTTGCGAACGTGGGAAACCGGTGACAAAGTCCATTGTGATTTGCTCCCATTCCATTCGGGCACGGGTAGGGGTTGAACTTCCCCGCCGGCCGTTGATGCTCGGCTTTCACCTGTTGGCAAATCAAACAGTGGGCTACGAACAGCGTCACATCTCCCTTCAATCTTGGCCCACCAGAAGGTCTGTCTGATATCCCGGTACATCTTGGTGCCCCCAGGGGTGCGCCACGTAGGGGGCGCTATGTGCTTCAGTCAGGATTCCTTCTTTAGATTCTGGCAGATCAGGCACGTAGATCCGCCCCGGAACCGAGGGTGCCGTCCGTTTCCCACCGCAAAGTCTCCCACTCTGCTCCGGTTGAGTCCTATCTCGTTCCAGCTTGCAGCTGTGGGTCCGCACCTTGGCCTTCTCGAATCCTCTCAATAGGGTCGGCAGCGACTGTTAAGGTCAACAGTCGCTCAACCGTCCCTGCTGGTACCACTTCCAACCTCAGTCGCGAAAATTCCGCGATCAAGTCTCATCTGCTGCGTGATCGTGCCCGCCGAAGTTCCTTCTGCTTGTCCCTTCCTGCTTAGAGCATCGGCTACAACATTTGCTTTTCCCGGGTGGTACTGAATGGTTAAGTCGTAATCCTTCAGTAGCCTCCAACCACCTCCTCTGCCGTAGGTTAAGCTCCTTCTGGTGTGAAAAGGTACTTAAGGCTTTGGTGGTCCGAGAACACGTTGCAATGCAACACCGTAGAGGTAGTGCCTCCATAGTTTCATGAACGAAGACCACTGCGGCAAGTTCCAAGTCATGGATCGGGTAGTTCTGTTCGTAATCCTTGAGCTGCCTTGAAGCATAGGCGATGACTCTTCCTTGCTGCATATAGTACTCCTCCCAGCCTATTCGCGATGCATCGCAGTAGACTTCGTAGTCTTCCCGGGGGTTGGTAAGGCAAGCACAGGCGCTCTTGTCAACCGCTTCTTAAGTTCTTCAAAGCTCTCTTGGCATTGGGCCGTCCAAAAGAACTTTTACTCCTTTCCGGTTAGGCGGTTCAGAGTGGTCGCAATCTTCGAGAAACCCTCTACGAAACGTCTGTAGTATCCCGCAAGGCCCAAGAAGCTGCGCACCTCTGTCACCGTGGTCGGCTGGGGCCAGTCGGTCACCGACTCCACCTTCTTGGGATCCACTGCGACTCCTGCTGCTGAAATGATATGCCCCAGAAACCCCACCTTGCGAAGCCAAAATTCGCATTTCTTGAGTTTTGCGAATAGCTCCTGCTCCCTAAGAGTTTGTAGAACTGTTCATAGGTGCTCCTCGTGCTTCTCATCGGTGGTGGAGTAAATTAGGATGTCGTCGATGAAAACCACTACGAACTGATCCAGGAAGGGTCTGAAAACTCGGTTCATCATGTCCATGAACACCGCAGGGGCATTGGTAAGCCCGAATGGCATTACCGTAAACTCGTAATGGCCATACCGAGTCCGGAACGCCGTCTTCGGAATATCTTCGTCTCGGACTCGGAGCTGGTGGTAGCCCGACTGCAGGTCGATCTTTGAGAAGACAGTTGCACCCCGCAGCTGGTCAAAAAGGTCATCAATCCTTGGTAGGGGATACTGTTTTTCACTGTGACTTTGTTGATTTCCCGATAGTCGATGCACAAACGCAAGCTCCCGTCTTTCTTTCGTACAAAGAGTACAGGCGCGCCCCAAGGGGACACACTTGGTCTGATAAACCCCCTGTCCAGGAGGTCCTCTAGCTGCGCCTTAAGTTCCTTCAGCTCCGCGAAGGGCCATCCTGTAGGGGGCCTTCGTGATTGGTCGTGTGCCGGGTGGAAGCTCAATAGGAAGTCAACTTCTCTCTCGGGGGGTAACCCAGGTAGGTCGGCCGGAAAGACATCTGGGAAGTCCCTCACCACAGGGATGTCGGGGAGTGCCGTGGAGGATCCGCGGCCAGGGCCACCGACACCAAGTAGGCCATACACCCGCCCTCAACCAACTTCCTGGCTCGGGATGCAGGAATCATGGAAGAAAAGGAAACGCTCTTGCAAGCCAAGTACACGTTCTCCGGAAAATCGGGGTACATTAGTCGCACCTCGCGCTTCTCGCAGTCTATGACCGCAAGGTACCACGTGAGCCAATCCATTCCGAGCACTACATCATACTCTTTCAATGGAATGACTACCAGATCCCAGGGGGCACGGAAGCCTTCCCATCCATATAGGGCAGGAAGGCACCATGTTGCGTGCCTCCAGGGATCCCCCCGCGGGTTGTGAACGGTCATCAGACTGGGTAAGGGTCTCAACTCAAAATCATGGGTCAGTGCGAAGTCTCGAGACATAACGAGAGGGTCGCTCCGGTGTCAAAAAGGGTTCTAGCGCGATAAACGGAAGCAAGAGTGATACCTGCGACGACGTGCTCAGACGGGTGTGTCTCCTGCTGTCCCATCGCGTAGACGCGGCCTCCCGAAGGTGGTGGCTTTTCCCCTATAGATCGGGGTGCTGGCGGTCTGGGGGCTGACGTCATTGGAGCTTTCCCTCGCCCTGCGTGCTGAGGTGAGGGCACGGAGGCTGCAGAAGATGCGGTGCCTTGGTTCAGGGGACAGTTGAAACGGAAGTGTCCCTGCTTGCCACATCGGAAACAATGGTCCTGTCTCTTGGAGCAATCCATCACTCGGTGCGCCCCGCCGCAGATCACGCAAGAGCGATTTTCCGAGCGTTGTCCCTCTCCTGGCGCTCCCTTGGCTCCCTGTTGGGGCCTCCACCGCTTAGGAGGTCGATTCCCGCTGGAGGAACCCCCTCCCCCTGAGGTCATCTGGGTCCGCTTCCTGTCGTCTTGCTGGTGGGGGCCTTCCCTCCGGGCGCGCGTGACGGCAAAACCTCGTTCCACGATGGTGGCTCGGTCGACCACCTTCTGGAAGGTATGTAGGTCCGCCGCGTCCACCACTTGGAAAATGTCCGTCCTCAATCCATCCACAAACAGTTGTGCCTTATGGGATTCATCCCGAATGACGAACGAGACACAGTTCGCCAGTCTCACGAACTCCCTCTGGTACTCCATTACTGTTTTGGCTCCCTGCCTGATGTGGTTTAAGTCGTCCTCCAGTTGTTTCTTCACGCTATTGGTAAAGAACGCCCCGAATAGCTGCTGTTTAAAGGTAGTCCATGACGGAAGGGTAGCGCCCGACGCAGAGTCGGGGCGTACAGTCTTCCACCAAATGCGGGCATTCCCCTCGAGTAAGTGGGCGGCCAGGGGGACCCGCTCGTGGTCTTCCATCAATAGGTCCTCGAACAACTTCTCCATTGTATCTACCCATTTCTCCACGACCCAGGGGTCTGTCGTGTCCCCCTCAAACGTTGGCGGGTCGTATTTCTTGAAGTCGGCCAGGTTGGCGCGTACGCGGTCTCGCTCGCTTGGTAGATTCGCCCCTTCCTTCGCGACGTTGGCGGTCGCGGCGGGGGTGGGTACCACAAACCGTCACACTTGGAGCAATTCCGACGATTGGTGTCGCTGCCGGCCCTGCCGTTGCCGTCGAAGGGGCCACCTCCGGCGCCGTCGGTTGAGTTAAGGGCACCTCAGGCGCCGAGGCCCGGGTGGGGGCAACCCCTCCTTGGGTCTCCATCATCGGCGGTCCCATTGCCGGTGCCGCTGGCCCCGGGAGAGGGCCCGGGGCAACCTCCGCCGTCGCGGCGGCCTGCTGTTGCTGCGTCAGTTGGCGCACGTGGTCGTTCAGGGCTGCCAACTGTTCCGTCATCTCCTGTAGCTGCTGCCTTAGGAGCTGATTCTCCGCAGTCATCGCTTCCGCTGCGTCCGCCCCCGTGTCCTCGGCTGTGGATCTAGTCCTGGCCATGATCTGAACATTTGTACGAACCAGTTACTCCTAGTTTAAACAAAACGGCACGCCGCTAGTGTTGGCACTAAAGGGATAAAAGAAAGAGAACACTAATCTCCCCCCCCCCCCTTTTTGTCTCAACGAGCACTCGCATTTTATTTATCCCGTGTTCACTTTATTACTCAGTAGCCAGAGTATTGCGCCCGTGGATGTTAGGCCCCGACTGTTGTGGTTAAAGTTTCCCGCTCTGATACCATCTTAATCTGTCACGCCCCGGGGGTTAGCATCGCGCGGAAGAGGAGCCACCGATGCCCCTGGTTCGACCATATATTTTTTTTTTTTAAAACAATATTCCCCGGCACGTGCCTAGACCCGCCGCATACACAAATTCGCTCTACAAACGGGCAGAGTCTCCTTTGTATATGCACGGCGTCTCAACTATAAGGTGCCTCACAAGGCGTAGCACATACAATCTCTAACCACATCAGTTGGGGTCTTGTACACATACAACCATACAATTCACTTGATATTCTAGCATTCACTTAAAGCATAAAGGCCGGTGTTTTGAAAGGATAAATAATCACAGGGTTTTGAAAGCGGCATCCACACGACGCCATCGTTTATGAAAACATTTCGCAAAATACATAAATCCCATAAGGTTTGTAAAGCTTGGTGCCCACACGGCACCCATGTTTTAAAAGCAGTTTTCGCAAACGGTTTACTTTGCTTTTCATCGTTCAATACGGCCGAGTAAGAGAGAGCGTAGAATTCATTCAATTATTCAAAAGGAAAAAGGGCAACATCCACTTCGACCCCACGGGGGTGTCGCAAACCACAGCTAGCTATCATGAATAATAAAAGAAAAGGGAAAGAAGAGTCACTGTATCTGAAATCACCCAAAAATCAGATCAGCACCCTCGCGTCCTCACCGGCGCCCTAGCACTCGCCCCTGGACGAACCTGTCACGGTGTGGGAAGTTAGTGACTAGAAATAGCATGATAAGCGTAGATAAGCAATGATAAGGCAAACCACAAACACCGGAGCAACCATCCCTCCCAAGCATCATCCACCATAACTACACCCTGTATCAAAAATAACATCGGGCACCTTCCCCGATGCCCACCGCCGAGCACCTGCCTCGGCCGTCGAGCACCGACCTCGACAATACAGCTCACACCCCCCACCCATGGGGGCCCCCATTCCTAACGCCACCTTCGCGTGGGGTACACGGGTCAACGTACCACTTTTCCGGAAAAGCACACCCTTGCGGTGGCCAAACCGCGGGTGTGCGTGTAGCAAAACTTGAGCCTCAGATTAAGTATCATAGTATAACAGGGTTAGCGTAAAAACAGAAGGAGACTGATAATTCCACCTTGCCCCAACATGCTATTTCTAACAGTTAATCCCTATTCCCGAAATCCCCGGGAACGTACCCACCTTGTGTGCGTCGTCCTGCGTTCGTCCAGTCCGCGTCTGTGCACCAGTCGCCAATAGCGTCCCGCACTCCTGAAGGAACAAGGGCAAGTCAAGACTTAGAAGTCCGAAACTTACAACGACTCCCAACAGCGTGCGGCGGAGTTCTTCGCACAGCACCGGCCCGTGCGACGACCACTCTGCCTGGGCGCAGCCCCCGCGCGGCACCAGCCCGCGCGGGCGCGTTGCCCGCGGTGCGGGGCGACCCCGCGCGGCACCAGCCCGCGCGGGCGCCCCTCCTGCGGGCGGCCCCGCGCGGCCGGGCGCCGCGCGGGCGCGCTGCCCGCGGTGCGGGGCGACCCCGCGCGGCACCAGCCCGCGCGGGCGCCCCTCCTGCGGGCGGCCCCGCGCGGCACCAGCCCGCGCGGGCGCGCTGCCCGCGGTGCGGGGCGACCCCGCGCGGCACCAGCCCGCGCGGGCGCCCCTCCAGCGGGCGGCCCCGCGCGGCCGATCGCCGCGCGGGCGCGCTGCCCGCGGTGCGGGGCGACCCCGCGCGGCACCAGCCCGCGCGGCGCCCCTCCTGCGGGCGGCCCCGCGCGGCCGATCGCCGCGCGGGCGCGCTGCCCGCGGTGCGGGGCGACCCCGCGCGGCACCAGCCCGCGCGGCGCCCCTCCTGCGGGCGGCCCCGCGCGGCCGAGCGCCGCGCGGGCGCGCTGCCCGCGGTGCGGGGCGGCCCCGCGCGGCACCAGCCCGCGCGGGCGCCCCCTCTTGCGGGCGGCCCCGCGCGGCCGAGCGCCGCCCGGGCGCGCTGCCCGCGGTGCGGGGCGGCCCCGCGCGGCACCAGCCCGCGCGGGCGCCCCCTCTTGTGGGCGGCCCCGCGCGGCCGAGCGTCGCGCGGCGCGCTGCCCGCGGTGTGGGCGACCCCGCACGGCACCTGCCCGCACGGCGCCCCACCCGCGGCCGGCCCCGCGCGCAGCGGCGCGCGATGGCGCCGCCCCTTCTCCCTCCTCGTGACCAACAAAAGAAAAGGGGGAGATTCCCCCAAACGAAACGCATCCGACTCACCTCGATGTGCGGAAGAGGAGGAGAAAGAGGGATCGTCCGCTTGCCTCCTCCGTCTACCCTTGCCCGTGTGCTTGGTTACTCTTTGCCGGCGGCTACGAGGGAGGAAGAAGAAGAATAGAGGCGGCCACCAAAAGAAATAAGAGGAACCCTAATCCTCTTTCCCTCACGGCTATATTTATACTAAAAGGATTAGGGTTTACCTTAAAAGGTGCGCGGGTCCCAACACGGATCCCGAGGCGCCTAAGGGGGACCCCAACTTCGAGGATTAATTCTGGTCAGACCGGGAGTCGGAAAAATAAACCGATCGCGCCCACGCGCTCCGCTCCGCGAGCTCTACCGCCTAAAATTATCTGCGGGCCCCGACGGTCTGTCCGGAAAAACACCAAAAATGAGGCCCCTGGTCGGGCATTACGAGAAGAGAGTGACCAGAAGAGTTAAGGAAGGGCTGGGTCTTACACCACTTACCGCTAAAAACAAGTTTCGTCCCCGAAACTTAATCTTCCCCAGCGGCGAACAGGTCCGGGTAACACTCCCTCATCTTTGTCTCGGGTTCCCAAGTTGCCTCACGCTCTTCTTGATTGCTCCAAAGCACCTTCACGTAGGGAATTGTCCGACTACGCAGCTTTTTGTCTTCCCGGGCTAGGATTCGCACCGGTACTTCTGCGAAACTCAAATCCTCCTTGAGTTCAATCGCAGAGGCGTCAAGCACCCGCGAAGGGTCGGGGAGGTATTTCCGAAGCATGGATACGTGGAACACATCATGAACGCGGTCAAGGTTCGGTGGTAGGGCGAGGCGGTAGGCTACCGGGCCGATGCGCTCCAGAATCTCAAATGGCCCTATGTACCGCGGGCTCAACTTGCCCCTCAACCCAAACCGCTTCACCCCCTTTGACGGCGACACCCGCAGTAATACGTGTTCTCCCACCTGGAATTCCAAGTCGCGTCGTCTCCGGTCTGCATAGCTCTTTTGCCGGCTCTGGGCGGTCGCCAAACGTCGCCTGATGAGGCGCACCCTTTCCTCAGTCTCGGCCACCAGGTCCGGCCCCAAGAACTTTCTCTCCCCCAGATCGTCCCAACAGATCGGGGATCTACAGCGCCTGCCGTACAATGCTTCGTACGGCGCCATCTGAATGCTCGCTTGGTAGCTGTTGTTGTATGCGAACTCTGCAAGGGGTAGGTAGTGCGACCATCCGTCTCCCAAATCCAGTACGCACGCGCGAAGCATGTCCTCGAGTATCTGAATCACCTGCTCGGATTGCCCGTCCGTCTGGGGGTGAAAGGCTGAGCTGAAGTGTAATTTGGTCCCCAAGGCTCGTTGTAGGCTCTTCCAAAAGTTTGAAACGAACCTCGTGTCCCTGTCCGAGGTGATCGTCGTTGGCACCCCGTGCAGCCTCACAATCTCGCTGAGGTAGACTTGAGCCAGCCGGTCGCGTGTCCAGGTCGTGTGGATGGGTAGGAAATGAGCTGACTTCGTTAACCGATCCACGATAACCCAGATGGCGTCGTGTCCCTGTTGCGAACGTGGGAAACCGGTGACAAAGTCCATTGTGATTTGCTCCCATTTCCATTCGGGCACGGGTAGGGGTTGCAACTTCCCCGCCGGCCGTTGATGCTCGGCTTTCACCTGTTGGCAAATCAAACAGTGGGCTATGAACAGCGTCACATCTCCCTTCAATCTTGGCCACCAGAAGGTCTGTCTGATATCCCGGTACATCTTGGTGCCCCCAGGGTGCGCCACGTAGGGGGCGCTATGTGCTTCAGTCAGGATTTCCTTCTTTAGATCTGGCAGATCAGGCACGTAGATCCGCCCTCGGAACCGAAGGGTGCCGTCCGTTCCCACCGCAAAGTCTCCACTCTGCTCCGGTGAGATCCTATCTCGTTCCAGCTGCAGCTGTGGGTCCGCACCTTGGCCTTCTCGAATCCTCTCCAATAGGGTCGGCGCGACTGTTAAGGTCAACAGTCGCTCAACCGTCCCTGCTGGTACCACTTCCAACCTCAGTCGCGAAAATTCCGCGATCAAGTCATTCTGCTGCGTGATCGTGCCCGCCGAAGTTCCTTCTGCTTGTCCCTTCCTGCTTAGAGCATCGGCTACAACATTTGCTTTTCCCGGGTGGTACTGAATGGTTAAGTCGTAATCCTTCAGTAGCTCCAACCACCTCCTCTGCCGTAGGTTAAGCTCCTTCTGGGTGAAAAGGTACTTAAGGCTTTGGTGGTTCGAGAACACGTTGCAATGCACACCGTAGAGGTAGTGCCTCCATAGTTTCAGAACGAAGACCACTGCGGCAAGTTCCAAGTCATGGATCGGGTAGTTCTGTTCGTAATCCTTGAGCTGCCTTGAAGCATAGGCGATGACTCTTCCTTGCTGCATTATTTTGAGAGACTTATATATTGTGAGATTCAAACCTGTACTATTCGGAGTTGTACTTTTATATTTCAGTAGTTTATTTTATAGCTCTGATATTTGTATAGTTGTAGTATTATCTTTTGCAGGTTAGACGCTTTGC
Organism: Tillandsia leiboldiana; assembly: GCA_029204045.2. Classification (NCBI taxonomy): domain Eukaryota; kingdom Viridiplantae; phylum Streptophyta; class Magnoliopsida; order Poales; family Bromeliaceae; genus Tillandsia; species Tillandsia leiboldiana. The sequence goes on from CM055070.1 coordinate 30,166,791, forward strand.
CTATGCGGGGTTTCCCGTATGGGCGGCGGATCTGTTAGCGAGCCCGGGTCGCAGTTTTGACTCCGAGGCGTGACACCACAGCCCAACTCCACCAAGCCCACAGCACACCCTGTCCAAGCTCCCTGTCGCTCCACATAGTGAACAGGGCAACGCCTCGCTCCTCGACTCACGCATCATCCAGTTGCTCCTCATAGCTTAGAAAATAAGAGAGGAGGAAGGAAAACCAATACCAATCTCAAAATCCAAAGCCTAAGCCAAAAATCCAAAATCCGAGAAAAATCCGCAAAAGCTTGGAAAAAGCACCGTATGTTACGGCTTTTTGGTATTGGCACATTTCGTGAGTCATGTCAGTGTGTTGAGTCGGAGTCTTAAAGGGATCAAATTGTCAAATCAGCCTTCGAAGACTCTTTGAAGATTCAACATAAGCTCAAGATAACACTCAGGTATGGTTAATTAAACCATGGTGATTTAAGTTCATTTATAATCATTGGAATCAGGAAGTTATTGAAACTTGGTTTAGACTTGGGTTTAGGAACTTGGTTTTAACTAACAACTTGTTTTAAGTTTGGATTCCGGTACTTGGTTTGTTTTGGATAAAGTTTATCTTGGAAAAATTAGTTTTTACATTGCGTACCGGAACCACACTTGAAGTTCCTCTAACCCGACACAGAATTTTCTGTAAATTGCATTGCGTACCGGAACACGGACTCGCGTACCGGAACACAATAGAAAAATCTGTGTTTTGCACCATTGCGTACCGGAACACGATATTTGGTACCGGTACACAATGCCCTATCGGGATAAATTTACTAAACCGACTTTTATCTTTTTCCAAGGGTTATAAATAGATACTTAGGGTTTCCCAACGAGAGTGACTAATACCGATCAATTCAGAAACACTCGAGAGAAACCCTAGAGGCTGGTTTTTACCGTTCTTCTCTTTCGCCTCTTTTAGGTCAATTCGAAGGTTCTTTCAAGAACATATCTTTTATCGAATTGATCTAATCTTTGCTTAGAAATTTCTTCTACGGTTCCTCAATGAGAATCTAAGCAAAGGATCACCATCGAAGTCAATATTCTTATCGACTGAGTTTGCGTCGTGGATTCGATGTGGCATCGTGGATTCGGTGTGCTAAAGGCGTTTCGTGGATTCGAAACGTGTGCTCGTGGATTCAAGTGGCGTTCGTAGATTCGAACGTGTGCAGTGGGCGTGCAAAATCGGTGGAGCGCGAGGTCCAAGAAATTGAAGGAGGGGTTAAATCCGTGGAGACGGTAATCACCTTGTTATTCTTCTTTTCTTAGGGATTGTTATTGCGTGGATATCCAACCGGTCAGCGCAAGGTCCGAAGAAGCTGAAGGAGGGGTTTGAGTCCGTGGAGTCGGTAATCACCTTGTTATTCTTCTATTCTTATTGGATTGTTATTGCGTGTTGGTCCCGTGGTTTTTCTCCTGGATTGGAGTTTCCACGTAAATCTCGGTGTGCTGTTTTTATTTTCCGCATTGGTTTTTATTTTGCACTGAGATTGAGTTTTTAAGTATTACACCTATTCACCCCCCCTCTAGTTGTTTGATAGTACCTATTTAGATCCTTGTGGATCCTATAAAAACCTACAATTGGTATCAGAGCGGGTTTTAGGTTTATCTATCATGTTGGGTGAAAGTGGTAATATTTTTAGACCTCCTCTTTTTGATGGGACTAATTATGCTTATTGGAAAGTACGGATGAGAGCTTTTCTCATCTCAATTGATGAGCGAGTTTGGCAAACCGTGGAAGACGGTTGGGTGCATCCTGTTGAGGAAGTAGGAAATTCTACTACCCCAAAACCTCGCTCTAGATGGTCCAAAGAGGAATTTGAAAGATCTTCTTACAATGGGAAAGGTATGAACGCTTTATTTAATTCTCTTTCCTCGACTGAGTTCACACGAATTTCCGCGTGTGAAACCGCGAAGGAAATTTGGGATATTCTCAAAATTACACATGAGGGTACTAATCTTGTAAAAATTCAAAAGCTCCAGATGCTTACAAGTCAATTTGACTCTATTCATTTGGAAGAGCATGAATTGTTTACAGATTATTACACTAGACTTCAAGATGTAATAAATACATGTGCTAATTTAGGAGAAAATATCCCGGAGTCGAAAATTGTAAGAAAGATACTTCGGACTCTTCCGGAACGGTTTAGGGCAAAGGTTACCGCCATTGAAACCGTTAGTCATCCGGATGAGATGAGTGTAGAGGAATTAGTAGGTGCTTTGCAAACTTATGAAATGACTTTTCCTACTAATCAAGTTTCTTCCAAGTCTTCTTCTAAGCTTACAGGTATTGCATTCAAATCAACAAAGGAAGAAGATAGCGAATCAAGTTCCGACGATGAAATCTCTTTTGCCGATTTTGAAGAACAATTGGCGCGGATCGTAAAGAAATTTCGTCGGAAATTTTGGAAGAATCGAACCGATGGATCTTCATCCACGAAACCTTCTAAAGGATCATCGGGTTCTAAATCCTCTAACCTCAAAAGCTTTGCAAAACCTTCTAAAGAAAAAGAAAAAGATGATTTCGAAGGGGAAATCCAATGCTATCGATACAAAGGCTACGGCCATTTTTCAACGGATTGTCCTTCTCCGAAATCATATAAAAAGAAGGCTTTGCAAGCGAAAACTTGGGACGATTCTACTTCTAATGAATCGACCTCAAGTAAAGAGGAAAAAATCGTTGCTTCTCATGCCTCTCATTTTCCCTCTTCTAATAATTGTTTATCATCATTAGTCACTGACTCTACTCCTTTGATTTTGTATGAAACATCAACAACCGGCGGAGAGTCATCAAGTGAGGGGGAGTCGGACGAGGAAGAACTCATTGAGGCATATCAACAACTTCTTGCGGAATCTAAGAAGATGGCCAAACATATCAAGAAGTTGAGAAAGCAACGACTTGAAGATCAAAACAAGAATCATGCTTTAAAGATAAAACTTCATGATCTCGAGGAGGAACGAGAACGTTTATTGGTAAACAATAAAATCCTCCAAGAAGAGCGAAACCAATCGGAGACAAACGCTAAATCATATATGGACAAGATTGGTTTTCTAGAAAAACAGTTTGAGGATATTCATGTCACCAATCAAGCTTTGACCAAGCAAGTTCATCAACTTAAATCCGACATACAAAGGTTTTCAACCGGTTCCAAGAAATTTGATTGTATGTCCGGATTAGGTCAAACAAGCAAGGTTGGTTTGGGATTTAAGAAGGATCAAACTGTGCATGCTTCAAGTTCCACATTCAAATTGAGAGGAAGAACGTGTCACCTTTGTGGACTTGAAGGACATTTGGTGAAGAATTGCCCGAAAAAGAGAAAGAAAAATCCTTCGGCAACTTCATCTACGGGGCGGACTCAACGGACTCAAAAGATACATCAAGTCAAAGGAGTTCACTCAACCCACCAAAGGTCCGAGCCACCACATCAATCATACAAGTGGATCATTGCGAGGCAAAGACCTAAGGTGGATCAACAGTCAAAGCGGACAACCCCCGGCCACAACGAATCAAGACAACCCAAAATCTAGCAATTTTGGATTCAGAAAGGTGATATCTTTCCTTGTCTTAAGTTCTAATTAGCTTATGACTGTATGTAATGCTTTGATTGGTTTTCCCTTTATATTTTTTCTTAATCTTTGCATTACATGTGTTTTCAATGCTCTTGGTTTTATGTTTTGATCTTTAACAAAAGGTTTTTAATGAACAAGTGCATTGAATAAAAAAGGGGCTTCACGGTTATTCACTCCAAATTAATTTTATATGGATTATCAACTTTACTCCATAATCATAATCTTGAAGATACTTCATTATAGGAGTTTTTGATATTATAAGCATCAAATTTTAGAAATCATGTGTGATCTTTAGATGCTTAATCTATCTCGGTTGTGTGAATTCATTGTGATAAATGTGAGACAACCGATAGACTAAAATTTGGGATTTAATTCTTTCACGTAAGAGATTGCCTTCTTACAAGGGTAAATAATTGAATTATGAAAGATGTGGAAAGAGTTACATCCGAAAGGAGTGTGAAAACTACCACCACATGCTGGAAAGAGCTGCCACCCCGGTCGTCCGGTTTGTGTGTGAAGCTACCACATGTTATGGATGCTTGATAGTATTTTATGAGAAAATCTTTAGTTGAAGCATTTGGAGATTTATATGCAAAGCTCTTATTTTTTTTTGAACAATCTCCTGGTTGGTATAAGGTGGGATAGTTGAAAGATGCTCAAAGAGCCACCCTTAGGTATTTTAGTGCTTATCTCAATTTGAAAGGGTAGAATTCAAGATTGATGTCGTTTGGAAATCTCCGTAAGTCATCTTTGTAAATCCGTTACATCTTGATAGACTTTGGATCTCAAGATTATTTTTGATGACTTGTGTTTGATGAATATAACATGAAAAACGGTTTATAATGTTTTACCTTTATTTTTCATGAGTTTGGAGTAAATCTTTTTAATTTTTATAATTAATTGGATTGAATGACATCTATGTGAATTCATTGTTTTTCAAAGCACTTAAATGGATTTCTTGATTGTATACAAATCGGTATTTGAAAAGATTTCAAAATTTGGATTTATTTCAAGAAATTTTTGCTTTTTGGCCCTGTTGTTCCGGTACCTGCTTTTTAGTACCTGAAAATCCAATCCGGATTAGAAAATCCAATCCGGATCCCGAATGTGAAGTTTTCTGGTTTTTCACTTGCGTACCGGTACTACATTTTTAGTACTGGAACTACATTGCGGATCCGGATCCCCCTGCCTGTCAATCCGGATCCCGAACGATGGTTTTTCGGCTTTTACACTGCGTACCGGTACGCGACTTCTGGTACCGGTACGCGATCTGGGATTCCTTATATTCCGAGACTACAATGTTTTTATTTCATCTCTCCCACTTCAAAACCCTCCCTCTCTCTCTCTAAAACATCTCTAAGGGGTTTTTCATCAAGATCAAGTGATTTGTTGCTTTGATTTGTAAGTTTCTTCATTAATCTTGCTTACTTTTGTTTCAAAACCCTAGTTTTTAGGTTTTGATGTTTTATTTTGGGATTTTTTAGTTGATCCTTACTCCAAATGAAATCTCTTGCTTAAATCACTCTTAATTCATGTTTAGAACATATTTGGTTGCTTTCTATCTAATTAGATTCATGTTTCCATGCTTATTTGATTGAATCTAACATTTTCATGTGTTCTTGACATAGAAAAAATTGAGAATTAGGGCTTTTAATGCAAATGAATTTTAAATGATGAATAATCAATTGTGACATGTTTAGAATGTTTCTTAGACATGTTTAAGCCTTCCTATACGATCAAATCATAGTGCATTGTGTTCTTTGTAGGAAATGGCAATTTCATGGCTTCTTGCACTAGTGGTTTTGATGGCCACTGGAAGTGGACGTGGTCGCAGTTCTGGAAAGAAAAAGGCTACCAAGCGATCACTGAACGAGGATTCAACTAGCTCAGATTCTGAACATTCCTCAGAATATGAAGAGGAATCAGTTCAAGGAAAGGGGAAAGCACCTTTGGCTTCAAGGAAAAAGAAGGGTGCGGATTCTCCTCCGCGTAGAAGTACCGGTGGACCGGTAATACGCGAGCGCCCTCAACGGAGATCAAATGTTGATGAAAGTGAACCGCATGTGAGTGCAAAATGCCGTGCCAGATTTGCAAACCGCACATGCATTGGAGAGTGTAGAGTTATGAATCCCAAAGGATCTAAATAGGTACTATCAAACAACTAGAGGGGGGGGTGAATAGGTGTAATACTTAAAAACTCAATCTCAGTGCAAAATAAAAACCAATGCGGAAAATAAAAACAGCACACCGAGATATACGTGGAAACTCCAATCCAGGAGAAAAACCACGGGACCAACACGCAATAACAATCCACTAAGAATAGAAGAATAACAAGGTGATTACCGACTCCACGGACTCAAACCCCTCCTTCAGCTTCTTCGGACCTTGCGCTGACCGGTTGGATATCCACGCAATAACAATCCCTAAGAAAAGAAGAATAACAAGGTGATTACCGTCTCCACGGATTTAACCCCTCCTTCAATTTCTTGGACCTCGCGCTCCACCGTTTTGCTCGTCCACTGCTCACGTTCGAATCCACGAACGCACGCTTCGAATCCACGAAACGCCTTTAGCACACCGAATCCACGATGCCACGTCGAATCCACGACGCAAACTCAGTCGATAAGAATATTGACTTCGATGGTGATCCTTTGCTTAGATTATCAATGAAGATCCATGGGAAAAATCTCTAAGCAAAGATTAGATCAATTCGACAAAAGATAGATCTTGGAAGAACCGTCGAATTGACCTAAAAGAGGCTATTAAGAAGAACAATGAAAACCTAGCCTCTAGGGTTGCTCTCAAATGTTTTATAAAAAGATCGGCCGTAGCACCCCCGTTTTTGAGAAACCCTAAACGTCTATTTATAGTTTAGAAACCTTTGGAAAGAGATAAGAATCAAAAACATACCTTATCTGGAAATTTTCAGGACGGCGATCCGGATCGGATTTACTGCGATCCGGATCGTCGTAACGAGATTGACGATTCCAGAAAACCAAGGGTTCGGGATCCGGATTGCATTGCCCGATCCGGATCGTTCATACAAATCAGAAAACTTAACATTCGGGATCCGGATCGGAAATTGCAAGGATCCGGATCGAAGTCTTGTATGAAGCAACAACCTTCGGGATCCGGATCGCTGGCTCTGATCCGGATCCTGAACAAGTCCGAACACCAGTTTTTGATTATTATGCAATTAAAAGTTCATCCAAGTGTTTCTACACTATAAGAAAGTATTCGGATCACCAAAATTATTTAGTTAACCATACCTGATCCTTTTGAATACTTTCTTCTTGAGATTGATGTAACTGATCCACAATTCTTCAACTTCAATCTTCAAGATTCAAGACACTGAGTGTCAACTTGAGCTCTTGTTGAATCTTCTCTAAGTCTTTGATTGCTGATTGACAATTTGATCCCTTTAAGACTCTGACTCAACTCACTGACTTGACTCACGAAATATGCCAATACCAAAATGCCGTAACAATCTCCCCCTTTGGCAATTTCGTGACAAAACCCAAAAATACATAAAAGCGCTCAAGTCACTTATCTTAAACCAAAAATCGAAATTCAATGTTATCACCAAAACATTGATTTTCTTTGCGTGAAAGATCCAATAAATACAAAATTACATTTGAACCAAACAGTCCTAGAACATACTCTATGACTTAGGACTTGGAGTCTTAAAGTGATGTAATTCCTGCAAAACAAAACTCCAAACAAAATCAAACGTCAGTCGTTAGAAATTAAAATCCTACATTTGATTCATCCTTTTGGTTCTTTTGTTTTTCCCAGCTCTTTCAACCTTTCTTTGTCTCCCCCTATCTTGAGCATCTCTAACATGTTCTCCATGTTCTTGAGCATCTATGTTCTCCCCCTTTGTGGTACGATCATCATTTTCCGTTCTCCCCCATTTTTCCATTTTCGTTTCGTTTGTCCTCTCTTGATGATCTCATCTCCGTCATTTCTCTTCTCCCCCTTTTTGTCACAAATTGTCAAACAGTGAACATACTAGACAAAAGGAAATTACTAACAAAATTAGTTCATGGAGAAAGAGAGATAAAAGCTCAGTTCTGGTATATATAACAAAAATGCAGATTGCGTACCGGTACCAGAAAGCAAAAATTAAATAATTTCTTGAAACAAATCCAGATTTTAGAATCTTTTCAAATACCGATTTGTATTCCATCAAGAAATCAATTTAAGTGCTTTAAACAGTGAATTCACACAGATGTCATTCAATCCAATTAATTTCACAAAATTAAAAAGATTTACTCCAAAATCATGAAAAATAAAGGTAAAACATTATAAACCGTTTTTCATGTTATATTCATCAAACACAAGTCATCAAAAATAATCTTGAGATCCAAAGTCTATCAAGATGTAACGGATTTACAAAGATGACATACGGAGATTTCCAAACGACATCAATCTTGAATTCTACCCTTTCAAATTGAGATAAGCACTAAAATACCTAAGGGTGGCTCTTTGAGCATCTTTCAACTATCCCACCTTATACCAACCAGGAGATTGTTCAAAATATAAGAGTTTTGCATATAAATCTCCAAATGCTTCAACTAAAGATTTTCTCATAAAATACTATCAAGCATCCATAACATGTGGTAGCTTCACACACAAACCGGACGACCGGGGTGGCAGCTCTTTCCTACATGTGGTGGTAGTTTTCACACTCCTTTCGGATGTAACTCTTTCCACTTCTTTTAAAAAATCATTTATTTACCCTTGTAAGAAAACAATCTCTTACGTGAAAGAATTAAATCCCAAATTTCAATCAATCGGTTGTCTCATGTTTATCACAAAGAACTCACACAACCGAGATAGATTAAGCATCTGAAGATCACACATGATTTCTAAAATTTGATGCTTATAATATCAAAAACTCCTATAATGAAGTATCTTCAAGATTATGATTATGAAGTAAAGTTGATAATCCATATAAAATTAATTTGGAGTGAATAAACGTGAAGCCCTTTTTATTCAATGCACTTGTTCAGTAAAAACCCTTTTGTTCAAAAACAAAGTATAAAAACGAAGAGCATTGAAAAACATGTAATGCAAAGATTAAGAAAAATATGAAGGGAAAACCAATCAAAGCATTACATACAGTCATAAGCTATTTAGAACTTAAGACAAGGAAAGATATCACCTTTCCGAATCCAAAATCGCTGGATTTTGGGTTGTCTTGATTCGTTGTGGCCGGGGGTTGTCCGCTTTGACTGTTGGTCCACCTTAGGTCTTTGCCTCGCAGTGATCCACTTGAATGATTGATGTTGTGGCTCGGACCTTTGGTGGGTTGAGTGAACTCCATTGACTTGATGTGTCTTTTGATTCCGTTGAGTTCGCTCCGTAGATGAAGTTGCCGAAGGACTCTTCTTTCTCTTTTTCGGGCAATTCTTCACCAAATGTCCTTCAAGTCCACATAAGTGACAAGTTCTTCCTTTCAATTTCATTGTGGAACTTGAAGCATGCACAGTTTGGTCCTTTTTGAATCCCAAACCAACCTTACTTGTTTGACCTAAACCGGACATACACTCAAGTTTCTTGGAATCGGTTGAGATCCTTTGTATGTCGGATTTAAGTTGATGAACTTGTTTGGTCAATGCTTGGTTGGTGACATGAATCTCCTCAAACTGTTTTTCTAGAAAATCAATCTTGTCAATATGGGAATTAACGACCGTTTCCGATTGATTTATCTTTTCTTGGAGGATTTTATTATTATTCAATAAAAGCTCTCGTTCCTCCTCGAGATCATGAAGTTTAATCTTTAAAGCATGATTCTCGTCTTGATTCTCAAGTCGTTGCTTTCTCAACTTCTTGATATGTTTGGCCATCTTCTTAGATTCCGCAAGAAGTTGTTGATATGCCTCAACGAGTTCTTCCTCGTCCGACTCCCCCTCACTTGATGACTCTCCGCCGGTTGTTGATGTTTCATACAAAATCAAAGGAGTAGAGTCAGTGACTAAAGATGATAAACGATTATTAGAAGAGGGAAAATGAGAGGCATGAGAAGCAACGATTTTTTCCTCTATACTTGAGGTCGATTCATTAGAAGTAGAATCGTCCCAAGTTTTCGCTTGCAAAGCTTTCTTTTTATATGATTTCTTAGAAGGACAATCCATTGAAAAATGGCCGTAGCCTTTGCATCGATAGCATTGGATTTCCCCTTCGAAATCATCTTTTTCTTTTTCTTTAGAAGGTTTTGCAAAGCTTTTGAGTTTAGAGGATTTAGAACCCGATGATCCTTTAGATGGTTTCGTGGATGAAGATCCATCGGTTCGATTCTTCCAAAATTTCCGACGAAATTTCTTTGTGATCCGCGCCAATTGTTCTTCAAAATCGGCAAAAGAGATTTCATCGTCGGAACTCGATTCGCTATCTTCTTTCTTTGTGGATTTGAATGCAATACCTGTAAGCTTAGAAGAAGACTTGGAAGAAACTTGATTAGTAGGAAAAGTCAATTCATAAGTTTGCAAAGCACCTACTAATTCCTCAACACTCATCTCATCCGGATGACTAACGGTTTCAATGGCGGTAACCTTTGCCCTAAACCGTTCCGGAAGAGTCCGAAGTATCTTTCTTACAATTTTCGACTCCGGGATCTTTTCTCCTAGATTAGCACATGTATTAATTACATCTTGAAGTCTAGTGTAATAATCTGTAAACAATTCATGCTCTTCCATATGAATAGAGTCAAATTGACTTGTAAGCATCTGGAGCTTTTGAATTTTTACAAGATTAGTACCCTCATGTGTAATTTTGAGAATATCCCAAATTTCCTTCGCGGTTTCACACGCGGAAATTCTTGTAAATTTAGTCGAGGAAAGAGAGTTAAATAAAGCGTTCATACCTTTCCCATTGTAAGAAGATCTTTCAAATTCCTCTTTGGACCATCTAGAGCGAGGTTTTGGGGTAGTAGAATTTCCTACTTCCTCAACAGGATGCACCCAACCGCATTCCACGGATTGCCATACTCGCTCATCAATTGCGATGAGAAAAGCTCTCATCCGCACTTTCCAATAAGCATAATTAGTCCCATCAAAAAGAGGAGGTCTATAAATATTACCACTTTCACCCATCATGATAGATAAACCTAAAACCCTCTCTGATACCAATTGTAAGGTTATGAATCCCAAAGGATCTAAATAGGTACTATCAAACAACTAGAGGGGGGGGTGAATAGGTGTAATACTTAAAAACTCAATCTCAGTGCAAAATAAAAACCAATGCGGAAAATAAAAACAGCACACCGAGATATACGTGGAAACTCCAATCCAGGAGAAAAACCACGGGACCAACACGCAATAACAATCCACTAAGAATAGAAGAATAACAAGGTGATTACCGACTCCACGGACTCAAACCCCTCCTTCAGCTTCTTCGGACCTTGCGCTGACCGGTTGGATATCCACGCAATAACAATCCCTAAGAAAAGAAGAATAACAAGGTGATTACCGTCTCCACGGATTTAACCCCTCCTTCAATTTCTTGGACCTCGCGCTCCACCGTTTTGCTCGTCCACTGCTCACGTTCGAATCCACGAACGCACGCTTCGAATCCACGAAACGCCTTTAGCACACCGAATCCACGATGCCACGTCGAATCCACGACGCAAACTCAGTCGATAAGAATATTGACTTCGATGGTGATCCTTTGCTTAGATTATCAATGAAGATCCATGGGAAAAATCTCCAAGCAAAGATTAGATCAATTCGACAAAAGATAGATCTTGGAAGAACCGTCGAATTGACCTAAAAGAGGCTATTAAGAAGAACAATGAAAACCTAGCCTCTAGGGTTGCTCTCAAATGTTTTATAAAAAGATCGGCCGTAGCACCCCCGTTTTTGAGAAACCCTAAACGTCTATTTATAGTTTAGAAACCTTTGGAAAGAGATAAGAATCAAAAACATACCTTATCTGGAAATTTTCAGGACGGCGATCCGGATCGGATTTACTGCGATCCGGATCGTCGTAACGAGATTGACGATTCCAGAAAACCAAGGGTTCGGGATCCGGATTGCATTGCCCGATCCGGATCGTTCATACAAATCAGAAAACTTAACATTCGGGATCCGGATCGGAAATTGCAAGGATCCGGATCGAAGTCTTGTATGAAGCAACAACCTTCGGGATCCGGATCGTTGGCTCTGATCCGGATCCTGAACAAGTCCGAACACCAGTTTTTGATTATTATGCAATTAAAAGTTCATCCAAGTGTTTCTACACTATAAGAAAGTATTCGGATCACCAAAATTATTTAGTTAACCATACCTGATCCTTTTGAATACTTTCTTCTTGAGATTGATGTAACTGATCCACAATTCTTCAACTTCAATCTTCAAGATTCAAGACACTGAGTGTCAACTTGAGCTCTTGTTGAATCTTCTCTAAGTCTTTGATTGCTGATTGACAATTTGATCCCTTTAAGACTCTGACTCAACTCACTGACTTGACTCACGAAATATGCCAATACCAAAATGCCGTAACAGAGAGCGACACGTGAACTTTAACGAGCTATGTCGTGAGGTGCCAGACTTTGCAAGGCTTTTGGAACGAAGTCATATTCGGCCACTTGGCAGAGTTCAACCTAAGATGGGTTTTTGTGTGGAGATCATCAGGGAATTCTACATGCAAGGTAACATACTTCAAAAAGACCATGACACCGGAGCTTTCGTCTTTGAAACAACAGTTAGAGGCGTCAAGTTTGACATTACTCCAGCAGTAATTGGTGCAAACCTTGGATTAGCTGTTGACACTACTGGTCTTTATTACACTGATGGTAATTTCCTACATGATACCCATTGGGATATGGTTGTGAACTCTATTTGCAAGACAGGGACGCACACGAACAGATCATATGTGGAATCAAAGGACCTAAAACCAGAGTATCATATTTTGTCCTTAATTGTATGCTACAACCTATTGCCCACACTGGGGACCAAAAGGATTCGATGGGATCGATTGTTACTTCTCTTTTTCCTCGGTCACCCGGAAAGTGCAAATGGAATTAACACCAACATTCCATTTCTCATTTGGCAGCAAATGGTACATGTCATTGAAGGATCTAGGCAACGTGACCTTCTACCGTATCCAATCTTGATTACTAGTATACTGGAAGATCACGAAGTGGACATTTCTTGTGCCAAATATGATTATGGCTTGGGGGCAATTGATGGAATCACTTTAGCCAAGTCGATTAGCACTTTGAAGACATTTGGGCATACAAAAGCCTATGCAAGTGAAGCGACAGTGAGTGCACCACCTCGTCAAGAATCTCCTGAACCAGATGAGGTCATAACTCTTCAAACCTTGCATTGGGATGTTCGTTCATTAAAGCAAAGGATGGAGCAAAGGATGGAGCAAGGCTTCAAGAAACTTGAGGATGGTTTAAAGAAAAGCTTCGATATCCTTGGGTGCAAACAGGATGATGTGGTCACTGGAGCAACTGCACCGAGTACATCGCATGGACCAACATCACATGATGATGAGGATTCAAATGAGGATGAGTGATTTCTTTTCCTTCTTGTTTTTGGTTTTCAGTTTCTTTTCACGTTGTGATGAACAAGAACTCTAATCGTCTTGTAACTAAGAACTTATCCTCCTAGTATTTTTACTTTTTGTTTATATTAACTGTTTGACAATTTGTGACAAAAAGGGGGAGAACGGAAATGATGGACATATCATAAAAAGGGGGAGACAGAAAATAATGATTGCATCACAAAGGGGGAGAACATGGATGCTCAAGACAGGGGGAGAACATGGAGAACATGGATACTCAAGATAGGGGGAGATAAAGAAAAGATTGAAAGAGCCACAAAACAAAAAGCTGGAAAAACAAAAGAACCAAATGGAAGACGAATCAAATGTAGGATTTTAACTTCTAACGACTAACGTTTGATTTTGTTTGGAGTTTTGTTTTGCAGGAATTACATCACTTTAAGACTCCAAGTCCTAAGTCATTGAGTATGTTCTAGGACTGTTTGGTTCAAATGTATTTTGCATTTATTGGATCTTTCACGCAAAGAAAATCAATGTTATGGTGATGACATTGAATTTCGAATTTTAGGTTTAAGATGAGTGACTTGAGCGTTTTTATGTATTTTTGGGTTTTGTCACGAAATTGCCAAAGGGGGAGATTGTTACGGCTTTTTGGTATTGGCACATTTCGTGAGTCATGTCAGTGTGTTGAGTCGGAGTCTTAAAGGGATCAAATTGTCAAATCAGCCTTCGAAGACTCTTTGAAGATTCAACATAAGCTCAAGATAACACTCAGGTATGGTTAATTAAACCATGGTGATTTAAGTTCATTTATAATCATTGGAATCAGGAAGTTATTGAAACTTGGTTTAGACTTGGGTTTAGGAACTTGGTTTTAACTAACAACTTGTTTTAAGTTTGGATTCCGGTACTTGGTTTGTTTTGGATAAAGTTTATCTTGGAAAAATTAGTTTTTACATTGCGTACCGGAACCACACTTGAAGTTCCTCTAACCCGACACAGAATTTTCTGTAAATTGCATTGCGTACCGGAACACGGACTCGCGTACCGGAACACAATAGAAAAATCTGTGTTTTGCACCATTGGGTACCGGAACACGATATTTGGTACCGGTACACAATGCCCTATCGGGATAAATTTACTAAACCGACTTTTATCTTTTTCCAAGGGTTATAAATAGATACTTAGGGTTTCCCAACGAGGGTGACTAATACCGATCAATTCAGAAACACTCGAGAGAAACCCTAGAGGCTGGTTTTTACCGTTCTTCTCTTTCGCCTCTTTTAGGTCAATTCGAAGGTTCTTTCAAGAACATATCTTTTGTCGAATTGATCTAATCTTTGCTTAGAAATTTCTTCTACGGTTCCTCAATGAGAATCTAAGCAAAGGATCACCATCAAAGTCAATATTCTTATCGACTGAGTTTGCGTCGTGGATTCGACGTGGCATCGTGGATTCGGTGTGCTAAAGGCGTTTCGTGGATTCGAAACGTGTGCTCGTGGATTCGAGTGGCGTTCGTGGATTCGAACGTGTGCAGTGGGCGTGCAAAATCGGTGGAGCGCGAGGTCCAAGAAATTGAAGGAGGGGTTAAATCCGTGGAGACGGTAATCACCTTGTTATTCTTCTTTTCTTAGGGATTGTTATTGCGTGGATATCCAACCGGTCAGCGCAAGGTCCGAAGAAGCTGAAGGAGGGGTTTGAGTCCGTGGAGTCGGTAATCACCTTGTTATTCTTCTATTCTTATTGGATTGTTATTGCGTGTTGGTCCCGTGGTTTTTCTCCTGGATTGGAGTTTCCACGTAAATCTCGGTGTGCTGTTTTTATTTTCCGCATTGGTTTTTATTTTGCACTGAGATTGAGTTTTTAAGTATTACACCTATTCACCCCCCCTCTAGTTGTTTGATAGTACCTATTTAGATCCTTGTGGATCCTATAAAAACCTACACCTGTCCGACGTGATGGATGTCGGCACCCTATGCAACCTTACTATCTCGTTGATGTAGGTTTGCGCCAGTCGTTCCCGCGCCCACGTCGTGTGTATGGGCAGAAAGTGGGCTGATTTCGTCAAACGGTCCACGATTACCCATATTGCATCGTGTCCCTGTGACGATCTCGGGAACCCGGTCACAAAATCTATGGTAATCATGTCCCATTTCCACTCGGGCACCGGTAAGGGTTGCAATTTTCCAGCTGGACGCTGGTGCTCGTCCTTCACTCGTTGGCACACCAGGCAGTGTGCCACAAACCGAGTCACGCCTCCCTTCATTTTGGGCCACCAGACGGTCTGTTTGACGTCCTTGTACATCTTCGTTCCCCCGGGATGCGCTGTATATGGAGCGGTATGCGCCTCCCGCAGGATTTCCTCTTTGAGTTCCGGTAGATCCGGCACGCAGATTCGTCCCCGAAATCGTATCGTGCCGTCGGAGTTTACTGTGAAATCACCTTCTTGGTCGGCAGTTACTCTACTTCGCACCAGCTGGAGTTGGTCATCAGTCGACTGCCCCTCGAGAATTCTGTCAAGCAGGGTAGGTCTGACCACCAGTGTCAGAAGTTGTTCGACTGTACCCGCTGGTACTACTTCTAGTCTTAATCGCGAAAATTCCGCAATCAGACTATCTTGCTGGGTGATGGCACTTACCCCTGCCTTCTCGGCCTGCCCCTTACGGCTCAGGGCGTCGGCCACCACATTTGCCTTTCCCGGGTAGTAGTGGATCGTTAAATCGTAATCCTTCAGTAGCTCGAGCCACCGTCTTTGTCGCAAATTTAACTCCTTTTGGGTGAAAAGGTACTTAAGACTTTTATGATCTAAGTACACATTGCAGTGTGCCCCATACAGGTAGTGTCTCCAAAGCTTGAGGACGAACACAACCGCTACGAGTTCCAAATCGTGCACGGGGTAGTTTCGCTCGTATTCCTTGAGCTGCCTTAACGCATAGGCTATTACCTTTCCCCGTTGCATGAGTACTCCACCCAGTCCGTTTCGCGACGCATCGCAATACACTTCATAATCCTCCCCTTGTTCTGGCAGGGCGAGAATCGGGGCTCGCGTCAATCTATCCTTGAGCTCCACGAAGCTCCTCTGACATTTGTCCGTCCAGATGAACCTTTCCCCCTTTTTAGTCAAGCGGTTTAAGGGGGTGGCTATCTTGGAGAAACCCTCCACGAAGCGCCGGTAGTACCCGGCTAATCCTAGAAAGCTTCGAACCTCCGTCACCGTCGTTGGTTGGGACCAGTCCGTCACCGAATCTATCTTCTTCGGATCGACTGCGACTCCAGCCACTGAGATTACGTGCCCTAAGAAGCCAACCTCTCGGAGCCAAAACTCACACTTTTTGAGTTTGGCGTAGAGTTTCTGTTCCCGTAGGGTCTGGAGGACTGTGCGCAGATGTTCTTCATGTTCCTCGTCTGTACGGGAGTAGATGAGGATATCGTCGATGAAGACCACCACGAATAAATCCAGGAAGGGTTTGAATACCCTGTTCATCATGTCCATGAACATCGCCGGGGCATTCGTGAGCCCGAACGGCATTACTGTAAATTCGTAATGACCGTAGCGAGTCCGAAAAGCCGTTTTGGGGATGTCCTCCCCCTTGACCTGGACCTGATGATAGCCCGACTGCAGGTCAATCTTTGAAAACACCGTCGCCCCCCGGTAGTTGGTCGAAGAGGTCGTCGATCCTTGGTAGGGGGTACTTGTTCTTAACGGTGACCTTATTTATCTCCCGGTAGTCGATGCACAACCGGAGACTTCCGTCCTTCTTTCTCACAAACAGGACGGGCGCGCCCCAGGGTGACGCGCTAGGTCTGATGAAGCCCTTATCCAAAAGGTCCTCCAACTGTGCCTTGAGTTCCTTCAACTCCGCGAAGGCCATCCTGTACGGTGCCTTGGTGATGGGTTTGGTGCCGGGAAGTAGTTCAATAGGGAAGTCGACCTCTCGTTCCGGCGGCGCTCCGGGGAGCTCTGCCGGAAACACGTCCGAAAATTCCCTTACCACGGGACCGCTGATCCTTATCTGGGGAGCGGCCCTGAACTACCTATCGGCCCATTGGGTTCTCGGCTGCAAGGCATAGGGTGGAGCCTATTTATTCCTTGCATGGCCCTTAACGGGCCCCGAGTACACAAGGTTCTCCTATGCTTCGAACCTCGCCCGCGCACATCGGCCGGGGGAGGCTTCGCCTAGTACTTAAGGATTCTAGAGAGAGGGAGCGAGAGAGAGAGTCTAACAGGGGTAGCAGGTTAAGGTGTGACCGGTGCTCCTAATCTAAAAGGGAAGAGTGAAACCAAAAATTTACCTGCCGTTACTAGGTCTGGGACGTCGCGTCCTCCACTGCAGTATCCCGGGGAGCCCGTCCACAGAAAGACGGGCCTTGTGGGGTTCATCTCGTATAACAAACGGGACGCAGTTAACCAATCTTACGAACTCCCTTTGATATTCCATGACCGAGCGGTTCCCTTGTCTAATGTTCTTCAGGTCGTCTTCCAATTGCCGCTTGACGCTATCAGAGAAAAAAGCGTCAAAAAGTTCCTCTCTAAAGGCCGTCCATGTTGGTAGCGGGTCGTTTGTAGATGGGTCCGGGCGTACCGTCTTCCACCAGATGCGTGCATTCCCTTCGAGAAAGTGGACGGCTAGTGGAACCCGCTCGTGTTCCTCCATCAGTAGGTCCTCGAAGAGTTTTTCCATGGTATCTACCCATTTCTCGACGACCCATGGATCGGTCGTCTCTCCCTCAAAAGTGGGAGGGTCATGCTTCTTGAACCTAGTCAAATTCGTCCTGACCCTTTCTCGCGTCGTTCGTTGCTCCGTGATTCCTCCTACAGCGGCGGACCCCCCGAGAGTAGGGGTTGTTCCTGCCTCCCCAGCTGTCGCTCCCATCACGGGCCCCGTGGTCGTCGGAGTAGGTACATCCCTTGGGGATGGGGGCTGTTCCTTCGTCGTGCCACCCGTCCCTTGCGGTCCCTGTAGTAACCATGATTTTAAAATCCATAATTCAGGTTTAAATAATTTCCAGAATTATTTAAATAGCAAAAATTAGTAGATAGTAGTGCAACAGTGGCCCTAAAATGTCGACTTTTGATCGGGGTCTGATCTGGAAAATCCGAGATCACCATTGCGATCGTCTCGTCGAAACATAGAAGTTTCATATTCATATGTTTTCGATCCGACGGTCGGATCTTCCAGAAATCAGAAATCAAAAAGCGGGCCCCGCGACTTAAAGTGAATAGTAACCCTCGGTTTTTAATCCCTCGCTTTCACTAATGGCCGAACCACTATCTAGAGTTTTAACCTAGAGGTATGAGTAATGGATCCTAGCTATTTTCGACGTTCTGAGCGCAATGGCACTGACGGATTTCGCGTTTGGCGACCCGGGTGCATCGAAGTACGTGCCACGCGCTATATTGAGTCGAACTTTATGGAACGACTTTTAATCCGGGCGTCGAACGAACCAAACAAACACGCTACCTGACAGGTCTCGACGAGCCGGACGTCGTGGCGAAGTCCGCTTCGCAAAACGGCGACCGGATTGTCTCGAAATGCGTGAAAGGTGCCGAAAAAGCGGGTATTTTTGAAGAAACCTTAATATTTTATGTATCAAAATTAACAAGCTTAATTCACTAAGGTTCTGAATGCAATTGTGAGCTACAGCTGGGTCCTTAAGGCTTAGGGTTTCTTGTACAAGGGTTATTTTGCAAAATTGCAAAATCTAGCATTTATGCAAAGGTGTCTCTTGGTCTGCCCGTGGAGGTTACACGAGGTGGCTCTTGGGATTTCCTAACTCCCAAGAGTTATTCCTGATAAGCCTCGGATGCTGGGGTGGCCGAGGGAGATCACCCCATTGAGAAAAAAATCCGAGTGAGAGAGAAGGGTGAGGATTGGAGAGAAGTTGCTCCAACTAGGGTTCCTGGACTTCTGGGAGTTCTTCTGCTTCCAGGTGAGCAAACCCGAGCTTGCTGGAGGCTGCGCGTGGCCGTGGAGAGAACCGGCTTCTTCCTCATCTTCTCCAACTCCGGCGAGGTGAGTCCTATTGATCCAATGGTTTTTCAGACCCAAGACCTTTGGAAGTATCTTCCCTATAGCCTAAGGATTATTTCCAGACCACCCATGAAATGGGAAAAGCTCCGGTTGGCCGGCGGCCAAGTTGCACCGCCGGAGCTCCGCCCCGAGCTTTCTTTGCTTACGGCGATTTTTAATGAAAAGTAAAGTGATGGTCTTCTTCCTCTTGACCTGATCTTGCTTCCCTCCAAATTTGGAGTGTTTTGATGCTGTGTGGAGGTGGTGCGGAAGTGCCCTAGTTTGGGGAAGATGACCTCTTCGGCCGAGCTTGTTGCTCCGGCGCCGGCGAGGCTTCCCACCGCCGGCCACATGTACAGGAAGCTTTATTGAGTCGAGGGGTATCCACCCATGCTTTTGCATGGCAACCATGCAGCCCGAAATGGTGGGTGCCATGGTTGACCCGAGTTTGAGGCCGTTAATGGCGGCCGGCCGTCCGGCGATCTCCGACGACAGGGACATGGCCAGAGCTTCTCAAAAGCTTGCTAGAAAGCTTGTGGTGCTGTTCTTTGCACCTTAAAGCGGACAATAGCAAAGTTGCCATTGTTGAAGAAAGCTCGAAATGGAGCTTTGCTCCACCGCCGTCGCCGCCGTGTTTTGTTGCCGGCCACTGGCACAGAAAGTTTTCTTGAGTGATTTAGCACCTAGTTGGCCAAGTCATTTGATCCCAGATGCCTTAGGTTGCTGGTCACGAATTTCAAAGCAATGGAGTCATCTTCTCCACCTTGCCCGCAGCCAACCATGGGTGCAAAGATGCCCCAGGCTTGCAGGAGTTGTAGAGGAAGTTATGTGGAAACTTTCCTTCCAAGTTTGAGGGCTTAAGGTGCAGAATTGGCTGAGAACCAACTCGGGGAAGTTGTTGTGAAGCTTTGTATATATGGTGCATGCCAAGTGTTTGAGGAAATGTCTCAAAGAACTTTGAGGCAGAATTAAGCTTCAAGTTGTATATCAAACTTACTCAGGAAGGTCCCCTGAGCTTGATGCTCACTTCAGATCAATCTTGATCTGTGTGGACAAGTGGTTGGTGCATTGTGAACTTATGTGAGAGCAAGGGCTTGGTTCGGGTTGAACCAGCAAACCTGGGCTGCATCTAGGGCAAGCCCTGTGATCCTGGCATTATCCAGAGATGGTTTGATATAGAAAGTTTTGTCTGGAAATATGTGGATTCAAAGATGAGTCATAACCAAGCCTTAATGCAATAATTGATTAAAAACAGTGTTAGGGTCTGTTTGGAAAATTGTAAAAGTGTACTCCTGGGTATTTTGGGGTCACTGAACGCGATGCTCGCGTTAAAAACAGAGTTGGAAGTCTCGGAGAAACAAAAATGCAAAAAGGGCTATGTTAGAGGAGAGTTTTATGACCCGAAGTTTTCCTCGGGTTCCGTGCTGCCGCAAATTGGTGAGCACGGTGTTCAGCAAAATAAATGTCACCTGCTGGAAGTGACGGTTCGTTAAAATGAATTTCCAGTAAAAAGAACGAGCGAAAACAGTGCTAAAAAGAGGTTTTAAGTTGATTTGAAACTGTTAGATTAAAAGTTAAGTTAATTCCTGAACAATATGTTTAATTCAGGTCTGTTCGATCTACATCTGGTTTTCAAGTGATCTGTCGATACAAATAGTCGCCTGCGATTTATCAGGTGGGTTTAACTTCGGTCCGAGATCTTTTCGGCCCTCGGTGTACGGTATTGGTTGGACTCTTGTTTTTGGTAACCTAGTTTATCTTGAGCCTGTCTGCCTTTGGTTGCAATATATATTACTGTTAGTTGCTTTGACTGATTGGCCATTTCGTAGTTGCACTCCTATGCTTGATTATTATATTGATCTACCAATGCTTGAGCCTGCCTTCCTTTGATTCAGTTATTTGCTACGTCATACCTGCTTTATGCCTGATTATGATCTTCTTTAGTGATCTTTACCATATCTGCTGATTAGTTGTTTCCAGTGGTTATATTATTGCTCTACATATTGCCATGCCTGTTTGGTCATCTGATAGTTGAGCTACGCCTGTTATCAGTTCTATTCTGCCTTACAGGATTATTCTTAGTGCCTCTGGTATTTATATCTTATCTTGGAACATTTCCATGGTTGATGAGTAAGCCTGTTTGTCCTGTCGATCAAATGATACACTGCTGAGCACATAGATTTGTTTAACTGATGTTTTTACCGAGCTTCGTAGGGTCGCCGGAGTCTGTTCTTGTTTGATAGGACAAAGGAAATTGCTCTGCGAGGTTTGGAAACCCAAGCTTCGTAGTGTCGCCTGAGTCTGTTCTTGTTTGATAGGACGAGGGCAATGCTCTTCGGGGTGTGGACTTTTCAAAACAGTTTTCTTAAAAATATGTGTTTAAGTGTTGTATCATTGGGTTGGTCTGCATGATTGAGTTGAGTTTTTCGGTTGAGCTTATGCTGAGTTGAGATTTGCCTTTGTCTTGCATATGAGTTGAGATTCAGTTGATTTGGTTATTGCATCCCAGTGGGGATTTCCCGGCTTGTTGCCGATTACCCGGTCAGTGGACCGCCAGTTTGAGCATTTGCACATGATTCGCCCGCACCGTTGTTCTTCACGTACACTAGCGGACTGATCCCCCGTAGCGGTGTACTTTACCGGTAAAGTGGTTAGCTGAGGCAACCCGTGACCCTAGTTTGGGGAATGTCAACCAGGTGGTGCCAAGTGGGCAGCCTTGCCTGAGGTCTTGAGAAGGCCAATATGGTAGCTTGTGATTGGGTCTTTGTGTTTTCATCTATTTGATGCATGTGTTGTTAAGTTGCTTTAACATGATTTTTTGATTCTTTGATCTGGCTTCTAGTTATCTACCTATATTGCTGATTGTCCTAATTCCTTGATGCCTTGATTATAATCTCATTGTTATATTGCTGATTGTCCTAACTCCTTGATGCCTTGATTATAGTTTCATTGTTATCTTGCTGATTGTCCTAACTCCTTGATGCGTTGATTATCCTAATACATGTTTGTCCTGTTTTAAATTCTGGTAAAATTATCTACCATGCTCGTGCCCAGATTATAAGTTTTGCTTTCTTTACAGCACCAGTTATATATCTGCTTTACCCTAACCCCTGATTATTACTATCCTCTAGTATTGTATACCAGTAGGTACGATCTGCTATTTCTCGGCTCGTCGTGCCCACTGGGATACACTCCGGTGTGTCTCACACCCTCGGGTGACTGTTTTTCAGGCCGAGCGGGTGCTGGGATGTCGGGACGTGTTGGTGAGATTCCGTGTTAGATGTTGACCCTGGACAGCCGAAAGTTCATGTATTATTTGATGTTAAAGGAAAGAGTTGTAATTCAGATGTAAATAATTGTAAAGTTAATTGTAACTTTTGCATGTAGTTGTACGTAGTTAGTACTCTGATGATTGTTGCCAAGCTAGCCGTGCATATATAGAAAAGGCTCAATTCCATTGGGGATTGGGACTCTTCTATATATGTGGCGGTCTGTCATTGCCCTGGTTGTTTTTGCAACTCTGATTTAAAAAAAAAAAAAAAATTTATACACTAGTTTTTGGACTCGGGGCGTGACAGTCCCGTAGTGGGTGCGGTGGCTTCGGGCGGAGGGGTCGGATCGCGCTCGGCTGGCGCGGTTGCCTGTTGCTGCGTCAGGTGACGAACCTGCTCCGTCAGCGTCGCTAATTGCCCGGCCATTTCCCGCAGTTGTTGTCGGAGGAGCTGGTTCTCTGCGGTGGTCGGGGTCACTCTGTCCGCGTCCGCATTCTCGGTGGATTATCTAGTCCGGGCCATCGTCCGCTATAGACAAAGAAACCACGTTAACCCTAAGGTTATAACCCTAACACCCTGTCTTACGATTACACCTACATTACGTTCCCCTTTTCCCCGTACTCTCACGTACTACGCACCTATACCTTGGTTATCTCATGTCTAATTTGCTTGTGGTACCCTACACTGTGGATGTGGATCACGTCTACTATGGTTATGGTTGTTTTTCTCTGATACCATTTAATCTGTCACGCCCCCGGGGGTTTTTGAGTCTATCAAAGCGGAAAATTGCGTGTATCTTTTTTTTTTCTTCCTTAACAAGGTATTTTAAACCTCATCCCCGGTGCGTGCCAGACCGCCACATACACAAATTCTCCCTGCCCGCGGACAGAGTCTCCTTTGTATATGCACGGCGTCTCATTTACAAACATACATCAAACACCAACCATCAACCATACAATAGACATACATCATCAAGCGGATTATTAAAGCGGCATCAGTGTTTAGAAAGGATAAAGCCAGCGGTTGCAAAACCCGTGCCCACACGGCACTTCGTTTTGAGAAAACCTTTTCGAAGTCATTTGGTTTATCATGAAAACGTGCCGCATAAGAAAACATCACCAAAAGAACCGAAATATAAAAGTACACCTCATCCACAGCGCTAAGTAATACATGTCCACGAATATTACGACCCACAAGCAAATTAACTAAATTAAGCGTAAGAGAAATGAGATAATAAAAACCAAGTGTTCTGACTACGGTTCTCGCGACGCAGTCTCACCGCCCTCCCGGCTAACGCACCTCGTAACACCTGTCACGGAGTGGGTAATGTCAGTGACAAACAAAGTAGATGTCTAATATCAATAAGGAAATAAGGAGCAAACCGAATACACCGGAACCATTTCGCTAAAACCCTGCACATATTAAGCTGGGCCCCAACCCCAGATTTATCAATTAAATTGGGCACCAACCCCAGAATTATCAATTAAATTGGGCACCAACCCCAGAATTATCAATTAAATTGGGCACCAACCCCAGAATATTTGTCGGAGAGACTAAAGTCTCCCCTCGTGCGCAAACACCTACTTTGATGCTTTTAACCTCTTCGCGGTGCTGGTGTGCTATTTTCAGCGGGCGTGAAGAGGTCCTCACGGCACCCACACTTTTGTGAGGAACACGGGTCATAAGAGACCACTCTTCCGGAAAAGTACACCCATGCGGAGGCCAATCCGCCTGTGTACGTGCAGCATCCGAAAACGGATTTGCCGAGATCGGCGTGTCATGAGCACCTTCAATTGTTAGATAAAAACACAATTATGCGAAAGGTTAAACTGTCCATCTACTTTGTTAGATAAATTAAGAGCACTTTAATGACGATAGATGCACTTACTGCACTTGTTGCACTTATCGCAACCGTACCCACCTATTTGAAGAGAGATCGGAACACCCGAATCCTTCGCGCACCCCCGCTGCGCGTCTGGACCTAGAGAAAGTCCGCACGGATAACTATAGTCAAAAGCGCGTACTAACATCCGAAAACACAAGACCCAATTTACTCTTTTCGACAGAAAAGTCCAACAAAACTCAATCCTCAATCGGTAGCCCACTCGGGACGTCAATGGATAGACCAAGAAGGCCCCGGCGGCGAAAATGATGAGAGAAGAGACCCGACGGCGCGCCCCCGACAATTTCGTCGAGGCGCGGAGCGTCGGCGAAATCGGCACCCAACAAAATAAAACAGTGACCAAAAAGATCCCAAGTTGCCATGCCAAGAAAACTGCGGAGATTGTGATCCCAACGGCGAAGACGGCGCTCAAAACGGTGGAAAAACGGACTCAAACGGAGCAAATGAACTTCGGGCTGTCGGTTGGTGCACGGGGGCAACCGTGCACCGGGTTCACGGCGTCAGGCGGCGGCGGCATGCGCCGGGTGCATGCAGGAGGCGTGCACCGCGCATCTCGGGCCGGGCCGGTGCACGACCCGAGCGTGCACCGGGTCCTTGCCCTTCGGCCGCAAGCGCGTGCGCCGGGTGCACGCATGAGGCGTGCACCGCGCGCCTTGGGCCGGGCCGGTGCACGAAACCGTGCACCGGGTCTGGTGCTTCCGACGCTGCGGGCATGCACCGGGTGCTCGCCTGGACCCGTGGACCGTGCTGTACGGACAAGCACAGTAAACCCTAATTTCGCGGTTTTCTTCGCCGTTTTCGCTCCCGTTTCGCGATTTCTTCTCCGTTTTCGCTCCCGTGCGACTCCGGCGAAAACCCCGCGACCATGCTAGCGACGGCGGCGGCCTTCCGTTTAACAACGGCGGCGGTGGCCTCCCGTTAACCCACTATGTTCCAACGAAACATCCCCAAAAATCTCCGAATAAATCCGCGGTAAATCTAACGGCTAAACCGTTGATTCACGAACAACCAAAACATAAATCGGAACCCCGATCGAATTTTTGACCAAGTCCAATAAAAAGAAACTGACTAAAAATCATCGATTAAACTCGATAAAAACCATCGATCACCCTCGATCAAGAACGAGAATAAAACATGGATCAAAACCCGACGAAAATCCGCGATCGATGTACTAATTAATACGACCTTACGAGAACACGGAAAACCCCCGATTAATTCTACAAAAAGATTAACGACCACTAACCTCAATCTATCGGAATTAAAGAACCGATCTTGTTTCCTTTCGGCGTTGGAGACCCGGATCCGCTCCCCGTAGACGATGGCGTCTCGTTCTCCGATCTCCGGCACGTGAATCAGGGCGATCGGGTTCCTCCGCCTCCTCCTTCTTTTCCTCTTTTCTCCTCCGGTTAGGGTTCCGTCTTTTCTTTTCTTTTTCTCTTCTCACCGATTAGGGTTTTTATTTCTTTCTTTTCTTTTCTTTTCTTTAATCGGGATCCCTTATATAGTCGCACTTTATCTCTAATTAATTTCTCTTTAATTCGTACGTAAGAGAATTATTATTTTCCGTCTGGGATAATTAATTAACTAATTAATTATCCCCTACGAGATAACCCACCTTATCTCTAACGGGTGCAGGATATTTTGCACGGATTCCGATGCACGACTAATCACCGTATCACTTTGAATCCCGTTCCGGGGGATCCCGATATCGGATTTCAGATCCGATCGCACCGTCGGCTTTCTTTTTCCGCGCTCTATCGCAGAAAAATACTAGCACCCCACAATGGCCAACTTTTAAGAATTGAATAATTTTATTTCACTTAAAGGCTTAAATGACTACACGTAAGTCAAAAATACCCCGAAAGGCCGGATCACTACAGCCAAACCCCGCATAGGCGAAGCGTCCTACCTGCAAGAAAAGTACTACAGCTAACAGATATCAGAGCTATAAATGAAAATCTGCTGTATAATTAAAATCAACCACTATACAACTAAAAATAATACAACAATGTCCATCTCCCAAAAATGATAATCATACAATATCCTCATATACAAAGGTCGAGACTCAACCGGGAGATACCTCCAATAAATACACCAGTGTACAGGCTCTCAATACAAATCATATCCTCACTACATCAGTCTCTCAAAAGAGGAAATAAAACAACTAATCTACTGAAGCTCTCCTCTGAAGGGGTACCGCTACGCTCCAAACATGGGTAGGGATCTAGCTCGCGACTCCCTCGCCTCGATCATCAATCGCAGAATCGGCAACACCCGCTAAGACTCTGCAAAACAAAGGAGAGGAAGGAAAAAGGAGGGGGAAAACCCCCAAAGGGTGTGAGAACTACACCAAAAAGGGAGTTCTCAGTGGGTACCACCGCCAGGACCGACGGTCTGCCCACCAAGTCCTCAAGAGACAAAAATTAACCAAAGCCGTAAAGACTGAAATAAGGAAGCTGGAGCCTCTCAACAGCTATCATGCCTCTATGCCTGCTATGCCTGCCATGCCTGCCTATGCCTGCTATGCCTGCCATGCCTGCCATGCCTGCTATGCCTGCCTATGCCTGCTTTGCCTGCCAAGCCTGCCTATGCCTGCCTGCTATGCCTGCCATGCCTGCCATGCCTGCCTGCTATGCCTGCCATGCCTGCCATGCCTGCTATGCCTACTATGCCTGCCTGCCTGCTATGCCTACTATGCCTGCCGTGCCTGCCTGCCTGCTATGCCTACTATGCCTGCCATGCCTGCCTGCTATGCCTACTATGCCTGCCATGCCTGCCTGCCTGCTATGCCTACTATGCCTGCCTATGCCTGCTATGCCTGCCATGCCTGCCATGCCTGCTATGCCTGCCTATGCCTGCTTTGCCTGCCATGCCTGCCTGCCTGCTATGCCTACTATGCCTGCCATGCCTGCTATTCCTGCTATGACCTCTACCTAGTGCCACTAGTAAAACTGATACTGCCTGTTGTGCCTGCCAAATCGGGTATGCCAGCCTACGCATAACACCGATAGGGGATAGGAGTCTCAAGGACTCAAAGGTGCCTGCCAAATCGGGTATGCCAGCCTACGCATAACACCGATGGGGGATAGGAGTCTCAAGGACTCAAAGTAATAAGTATCATAGTAGAATAAATCAGCAGGACTGGATCATGACACTGATCTAAGTGGGAAAACCCAACCACTAAAGAAAGCCTCGGTCCTCAATCAGATGCAAAAGTACTCAAGTAGTGGGAAACTCTGTCCACTAGAGAAATCAGATACCCAATCTGGTGCATAAATAAATATCCGGTCAACCGCCCAATATCCGCGGTTGCCGCAAAGCCCCACAACTAATCCAACCTGTCCCAGACACCAAGTCCTGACTACACTACCCAGAACCCCTGCTCGAACTCGAGCAACACTGACCACTTGACTAACAAAGAAGGGGAAAGGGAAAGCATGGTTTCTCCTAAGTCAAGTTCCAATAAGTAGTGTAGCGGTAAAAGATGGCCTAACCAGATGACCATACGAGCATGCAAAAGTCCTTTACTTAACAATATGATTTCAGGTATTTCAGTTCTTACAAAATTTAGAGTATACTATTTTATGAATACTAATTGTAAGCCGGTCTCTATATACATGCATAAGATGTCCCAAGGTACATATCACGTGAAATAGTTTAGCAAAACATTCCCAGTGAGTTTAGACAAATATCCTTTGCAAGAATTAACATTCAATTCATATTTAGTCTCTAAAGATGTAAGAGCTTCCCATAGTCCAATTATGCATGCTATATCCAATTCACTAGTACACTAGCATTATCACATAAGACTAGCTCCAATATGCCTAGTGGGTTATCACAAGTAAGAGGTTAACAACACTACCCACCTCGAGCGCTAAATCCCTGTCCCAAAATGAAGTCCACGCTCGGTCCAAATGCTCACCGCAACACTGCGAAAAATTCCCCAAAAGAATATACACAATTAAATCCCTCAATGTTCACGAAAAACTATCCAAAACTTAACAGTTCAGAGTTTCCCTATTTTCACCTGCGAAAAGTGCTCTAGAAAATTCCACAAAAAATACTGTCGCGATCCACGCGACGAACCGGTCGAATCGAGTACCTGCACGTTCAAAACCAAGCCTCCTACGCTGAGATACAAATTCGGCAAGGGAAACACCCCAACAAAAACTGTACAGAAATTCTGAGCCAAGGATCTACAGAGAAAGGAGATTTTTACCTTCGTAAAATATCCAGAAAAATCTGAGAAAAATCCATGAGATTCCTTGCGAAATGTAGATGAGAAACGCCTCCTGAATCGCCTCGATCCGACGCCTGTGCACGAAGATACAGCCAAAACAATCGAGCGCTGTCTAAAACTCCGCGAAGAAAAATGGGTCACAAAGAAGCTCGGGAACCTCCAAAATCCACACGAAAATAGAGGAAACTCAAAATACCAAACTCAAAGCCCTACCTGTGGAGAGTCCAACAGCATAAGAATCGCCCGAAACAGGGGTCGGGAAGAGCCGGGGGAGCCTGAACACTGAAATGGGACGAAACGGGTCGCCGGTGAACAAGCGTCGCGCCGCGCCGCGCCGTAAAATAGCAAACCTCGAAAAACGCGCTCCTAGAAATCCCCGGGAAGCTCAGTTAAATTCGACTCAGGTGGAGGAGAAAATTTGCTAAAGGGCTCACTGTGGAAATCCGCTCAGAAAAAGAGCAAAAAGGGCCCCAAAGGCCCTATTTATAGACAGCCCACAACACCCCCCCCCTTGGCCGGATTCGGGCGCCAACAGTCGAGCGCCCGAATCCGCCAAGGCGGTCGCACGCCCCTGGTCCGACGCGCCCGGAAGTCTCCGGTGCTGCCACGTGTCCCCCGCACAGCAAACAGCTGTGCAAGGTGACTGGGCGCCTGCCGTGTGGCGGGGGGTCGCTGGAGGCGGTGCATGCGCCCGCCCCCTGGCCGGCCGACACATGGCCCGCACTCGAGTGCGGGCCATGTGCGCCCGACCAGCCGCACTGGCGCCCTGCACTGGCACGCGCCCCAAGGCGCCGCACCGCACTCCCGTGGACCGCGCTTTCGTGAGCCCGCGAATACCGTGCCGCCACGTGTCATACGCCCGGTCCACGAAGCAGCGCGCAATTCAGTGGGCCGCGCCGCGTGCGCCATCCACTCCGCGTATGCCACGCGTCCCGTCCCGGGTGCACGCCTCCGCGGTGGACTGCGCACCTGCAAGCACCCCGGTGCGCCTGCCCGCGGCCGCGCGCCGCCTGCCCGTGCCCGCGCCGCCGCAGCCCGCCGCCGTGCCGGTGCCCGCCGTACGCCGGAACATTACCCTGCCGCCTCGAAAATCGTGCCAAGTCATCCGGGCTCCGAAAAATATAAGTAAATAGCCCATTTTTACCGTTTTCGCGCGCTGAATCCAAATCCGAAGTCCGATTTGCCAAACTCCAACTCTAAAAATTGCCGAAGGCATCCGGAAAGGTGTTCTTTTGTCCAAACTTCGCGCCGAGCCCAATTTCAATATCCATCGCGTGCAAAACCACTTCTAAGCATTCGACGGGGTCATCTGACTACTCTCGTGATCCACTAAACACTCTGAGTCCTTCACTAGTGTCCAATTGGTGCACAAACACCACCGACGCGCCATATAGGCCTCCAGAAGCTGCTGGTCAACCAGTAATCTAGTCGTGGGGATCTAGGTTCTCACACGTCTAATGCTATTGTATGCATGTTTAGCATGCCTAGTTTATCTGTTGTTATAGCTGATAAAATCTGATAGTTGCCTAGAATATTTTTAGTATACTCTTGACACCATATGACACTAGATCGTATGGTTAGTTGACATCAGAACTGCATCTGAACCGTTTTAAAAATCGTTAAACTCGTTTTAATTAAAAACTAGCTTTAAAAAAAAATTTAAAACATTGAGATCGCCCAGGGGCGTTGGATAGGTTCAGAATGCATGTACCCTCGTGCCTGGGGACCGAGTGGATTTTTATTGACTCAGTGGATGGGTTTTCTAGTGTCTTGGGGGATTTGTGGGCTTTATCAAATTGAGTCGTGGAGGGTGTAGAACACCGGGATTTGGATGACGCACCGACCTTGCAGGATGGTGTGGTGCGGAGGAATTTGCCTTGGCTGTGTCCCACTTGTGTTTTCAGAGGAGTTCGGGTTGAATTGGATCCCCGCGGAGGCCTCTGCTTGTTTCGGGCTTTGTACGCGTTAGGTGACTGGTACGGGAAGCTCCGACACCGCTTTTGGTTGCAGAAAAATCGGGAAACACTTGGAGCAGGTGTACTTTTGATTTACAGCGAGGTTCGGGAGGTTCCGGACTGACGCGGAGGACCCGGAGGCAAAAAGCGAGTCGGAACTGGCATTTTTTGGAGCCGGTATTTGATTTGAGTACCCCGACTCAACGGTCGAGCTTTTTGAGGAGAAAAAGCTGTGGACACGCGTACTTTTGATTTACAGCGAGGTTCGGGAGGTTCCGGACTGACGCGGAGGACCCGGAGGCAAAAAGTGAGTCGGAACTGGCATTTTTGGAGCCGGTATTTGATTTGAGCACCCCGACTCAATGGTTGAGCTTTTTGAAGAGAAAAAGCTGTGAGCGCGTGTATTTTGGATTTACAGCGGAGCTCGGGAGGTTCCGGGCGGCGGCGGAGGGCCCGAGGGCAAAAAGTGAGTTGGAGTTGGGTTTTTGGAATTAAATTAATTAAGTTAATTAATTTATATAAAGCTTTTCTTTATAAAAACCCCACCCCTCCACCTCTGCAGCTTAAGGAAAAAGAGAAAGAAAGAAAGAAAAGGAAAGTGAAGAAGAAGGAGAAGAGGAAGAAGAGGGCTTTGGAGGAGGCTTCTCTTGGGCGTTTTCTTCTCCGAGCGTGGGCATGTAGCCGAGCGAGGACCGGCGTGCCGCGAGGAGGTTGGTTTATTTTATTCTATTTCTTCCTTTTTCACTATTTTCTTCTCCCCGGTGGCCGGAGCCGTGCGGCTAGTCGTCCGGCGCGTGGCCGGGAGGGGGGCGCTTGGGCGCCGCGCACAGCTGCGCCCTGCTGCCAAAGTGGGACAGCAGGGCGCCGGGCTGCACAGGGGCGGCATGGTGCCGCGCGGCCCTGCAGGCTGCGCGCTGGGCGCGCGGCACTGCAGGGGTGCCGCGCGGGCATCCCCTGTGCCGCGCGGCCTGGCAGGCCGCGCGGGGCGCGCGGCCCTGCAGGGGTGCCGCGCGGGCGGCCCCTGTGCCGCGCGGGCGGCCCCTGTGCCGCGCGGCCTTGCAGGCCGCGCGGGGCGCGCGGCACTGTAAGGTGCCGCGCGGGCGGCCTTGGGGCCGCGCGACCCTGCAGGCCGCGCGCTGGGCGCGCGGCACTGCAGGGGTGCCGCGCGGGCATCCCCTGTGCCGCGCGGCCTGGCAGGCCGCGCGGGGCGCGCGGCCCTGCAGGGGTGCCGCGCGGGCGGCCCCTGTGCCGCGCGGCCTTGCAGGCCGCGCGGGGCGCGCGGCACTGTAAGGTGCCGCGCGGGCGGCCTTGGGGCCGCGCGACCCTGCAGGCCGCGCGCTGGGCGCGCGGCACTGCAGGGGTGCCGCGCGGGCAACCCCTGTGCCGCGCGACCTTGCAGGCCGCGCGCTGTGCGCGCGGCACTGCAAGGTGCCGCGCGGGCCTGCGGGCCGCGCCCGTGGGCGCGCGGCCCTGCGGGGGGCCCCGCGCGGGCGGCCCTGTGCCGCGCGGGCCCGCGGGCCGCGCCCGTGGGCGCGCGGCCCTGCGGGGGCCCCGCGCGGGCGGCCCTGCGCCGCGCGGGCCTGCAGGCCGCGCCCTTGGGCGCGCGGCCCTGCAGGGGCCCCGCGCGGGCGGCCCTGCGCCGCGCGGGCCTGCAGGCCGCGCCCTTGGGCGCGCGGCGCTGCAGGGGCCCCGCGCGGGCGGCCCTGCGCCGCGCGGGCCTGCAGGCCGCGCCCTTGGGCGCGCGGCCCTGCAGGGGCCCCGCGCGGGCGGCCCTGCGCCGCGCGGGCCTGCAGGCCGCGCCCTTGGGCGCGCGGCGCTGCAGGGGCCCCGCGCGGGCGGCCTTGTGCCGCGCGGGCCTGCAGGCCGCGCCCTTGGGCGCGCGGCGCTGCAGGGGCCCCGCGCGGGCGGCCTTGTGCCGCGCGGGCCTGCAGGCCGCGCCCTTGGGCGCGCGGCGCTGCAGGGGCCCCGCGCGGGCGGCCTTGTGCCGCGCGGGCCTGCAGGCCGCGCCCTTGGGCGCGCGGCCCTGCAGGGGCCCCGCGCGGGCGGCCTTGTGCCGCGCGGGCCTGCAGGCTGCGCCCGTGGGCGCGCGGCCCTGCAAGGGCCCCGCGCGGGCGGCCTTGTGCCGCGCGGGCTTGCTGGGCGCCGCGCGGGCGGCTGGGCCAGCGCCGCGCGGCTGGGTTTTGGGGGCCGTGCAGCTGCGCCGCATTGGCCGCGCAGGCTGCGACTCGGCGACGCGCCGCGGCGTGTGTGCGCGATGGGTTTTCCGTGCAACGCGCGGCGTTTCTCGTCGCCGGATGGGTTTCTTTCGCCTTTGTGAGCGCGGTTTTAGCCGCATGTTTTTCTGATCCCGGTCCCTCTTCTTATCTCGCAGTTGTGGCATAGTGTTAGCTTCTCACGTGGCCGGTGGCGCGTGTTTTGCCGCGTGGAGCTGCGGGATCGCATCGGGACCTCCGTTTGGCGCACGGTTTTCGCGGATGGATCGCAGGTGGGTTGGTTTCTCCCAAGGAACTATGGATTGCCTTTTATGCTTCCGAATGCAAAGGTATCGTATCCTTACTATCAGGTATTTGCGGAACAGTCGTGCAAGTCGAGGGTTGTCGTTTCCGACTTGGACACGAGTGTTAGTCGCATCGTTAGAGTATACGAGTTGTACTGGCAGAGTTACCAGAGGGGTATAGATCACTGGCTGAGTTACCAGATGAGTAGATACCACTGGCAGAGTTACCAGATGGGTATAAATCACTGGTTGAGTTACCAGATGAGTAGATACCACTGGCAGAGTTACCAGAGGGGTATAAATCACTGGCTGAGTTACCAGATGAGCAGATACCACTGGCAGAGTTACCAGATGAGTAGATACCACTGGCAGAGTTACCAGAGGGGTATAAATCACTGGCTGAGTTACCAGATGAGCAGATACCACTGGCAGAGTTACCAGAGGGGTATAGTTCACTGGCTGAGTTACCAGATGAGTAGATACCACTGGCAGAGTTACCAGATGGGTATAAATCACTGGCTGAGTTACCAGATGTGTAGATATCACTGGCTGAGTTACCAGATAGATAGTTATGCCCTGGCCGAGTCACCAGGTGGTTACTAGAAGGGATTGAGGTGGCCTTCTAGTGTCTTGTAGAGTTCTAGCAGTCCCAGTGCGGGGGCGGAAACTATGGGCGCCTAAGCCTACAGCATGTTCTTGTTTGATAAGGGCTGTAGGGGGCGCAGACGTTCGTAGTTTCCAGGCCTCCCGTGAGAGAGACTGAGAACTTACTTCCAGCATTGCATTGAGACATGTAGCGATAGATTCATTTCCAGTTATCTATCTATCTATCTATCTATCTATCTATCTATTTGTGTTTTTGTCTCCAGCAGACTGAGTGGGTGTACCGTGGGGTTAGCTTTGGTGCCCACTGAGATCTGACTGTTGCAGTAGATCTCACACCCGCTGTGTTGACAGGTGTTCCTGAGGCGACCGTTCCAGGTTTGGCTCATTCGGAGCTTTCTGACCGAGGTATGCGCGTGGCTGGCTAGCTCCTACCCGAGTCGGTGGTGTCGGTGTAGTGTCTCTTGTACTTTTCAGTTTCCACTTTTGTACTTATGTTGGGGGTGCTAGTGGACTGGTGTACTTGGACTTTTCACCGCTTAGTGTTTCAGCTTCCTTTCAGCTCTGATACTTGTTAGCTATAGATCTCTTTTGCAGGTTAGACGCTTCGTCTGTACGGCAGTTTCCGTACAGACGGCGGATCTGTTGGCGAGCCCGGGTCGCAGCTCGACCCCGGGGCGTGACAGATTAGGTGGTATCAGAGCCTAGGAATATAGGTCGTTGGGGACTTAGAGACCCTAGGCTTTTGGCTGGACAGTGGGAAGACTGTCGTGTGAGTTGTGACCTTAGCGAGAGTCTTGTCTGAGGGTGTACCTCCCCCTGAGGATTGGGGTGAGTGACCTCGCATGTTATTTCTCTAAAGGTGATCGTGTTGGCTGCAGACAGCATGATGCTTTAGAAAGGTTAACATGGTTAGACTTTCGTTTGTTTGGGTCGAGAAAGTCTTGGTCCTAATGTTTTTCTGTTGCTGTGGTTTTTGGATGCTTCCGAGACGCCGTGCAGCGGCGAGGGCGTGTTGGACCCGGGATGAGGGGCTCGTATAGCGGAAAGCTAAATGGATAGAGCCGAGAGAGGCTTGAGAGATCCAGGCCCTAGCAGTTCTGGTATTTGAGGCGTTACGGCGCCAGGAGGAGTGAGAGCATGGAGCGAGTGATGCACATGCTTGGACCGAGAGCATCTCCCGGAGTATCGTCAGTAGTACCTCCGGCCGCGACTTTGTCGATTTCTGTTCCTGATCGCACCATTGATGGTGCGGAAGCAGCGAGAGGTTACTGATAGGTTGTGTACCGCATCCAGTTCCATCCCTTGAAGATTTCGGACCGAGTTGGAGCCGTGAGAGGCCGAGAACTGGAACGCTGTTATGGAAGATTTGTTCGAGGATTTGTTCATCCAGGATAAGCATCAGGGCGCTTGGTTATGTACTTTTCTTTCGGACGCCAAGAGAGCTGGTGGCGTCGGATTCGTCTTGTTGGACCATCGGGAGCGCAGTTGACGTTCTGGGGTGAGTTTCTGTGACAGTTGAGCGGTGTATCCCTGGTCGTCCAGGATGAGGCTTAGAGGTTGGTTGTGTTCGAGTGGGAACCGCCTCAAGATGACTATCTCTTTGTGCATTTTCGGCGATTGCCGACCTTGGATGCAGTGAGCGTGCATACGCGATGGATTGACCGAGGATCAGTGTTTCCGTCCGAGGGAGACGGTGAGCGGGGGATCAGCGTCGGAGTGAGAGCTCCGGCATTGCCGATTTTGCGATAGTCGCGGGATTCGAGGTTGCCGTGATTCCACCCTCTGGCTCAGGGGTCTCAGAGGAGACAGAGACCAGGAGGTTCTCGACAGTGCTCGCTTCAGCAGCAGTGCCAGGATGTGAGTTTCCCTGCTGCATGGGCCGCATTCTTCGTCAGGGTTGAGGATCGCGTTTCACCTGGTGTGGCCGTCGGGTTAGAGCTGCTTAATGCCAACGCCGTGTGTGCGTTTCGGTAAAGCGGGGGTACCTTCGTGTGGGCCAGTGTCAGGACTGATGGTTTTGCACGTTTGGATCGATTTTCAGATCACGTGAAGCACGTGGATGAGTGCTGCCTGTCCTGCCAGTGCAACTAGGACCTTGGATTGATCATCGAGATGTTAGTCCTACATCAGAGCTGGGGTGTTGATACGAGGTTGGATAGGAATCGGTCGTCCCAATTTACGCTATCATGGATTGTCGAAAGAGAAGACATTGACCCTCCGTAGACCTGGTCAGGAGGAGTGTATATTTTATAGCACGCGATGGGATATTTGATGCCCTGGCTGAGTTACCAGGAGGTTACCTGCCCCTGGCTGAGTTACCAGGAGGTTACTTGCCCCTGGCCGAGTTACCAGGTGGTTGATGCCCCTGGCCGAGTTACCAGGTAATTACTTGATTGGGACCGAGATCGAGACAGTCATTGACGTGGTTTGGTAACCGCGCCAACTTCGACAGCACCTCGTGGAGTATCAACCGTGAGACAGAGAGAGCTGTGAGCGCAGCTGCGAGATTTGACGGATCAAGAGGTCTCTGAGACCTAGTGCCTCGTCGTGGGAATACGACAGTGAGGATCCAGGCGGGTGTTACACCGTGGTGATGTCACGTTGTGGGTACACAACCGTGTGAGTTCTTGTAAGGTTCGAACTTGATTAGTCTCATCTTGTGCTTGGGCAGATGCCTTCGAGTGATTGATATCTTTATGGAACCTTACAGCCAAGGGCTGTGCCTGGATACTGATCCGGAATCAGTAGGGCAGATTGAGCGGTTTGCGTGGTCAAGTAGATTGACTAATGCCCTACTGATTTGAGAGCTGTCTTTTTCCCTGTTCTGGACGGGTTGGTGGTGTTACCATCTTGGGTTTTTGCTTACCTCCGAAGCGACTTGGAGCTTGAGGGGCTCTTGTGGATGGTGCTACAACTTCTATGGAGGAAGAAGTCGGTTGCCTAGCTTTGAGAGTTGCACTTGGGCATCGAAATTTTTGTGTTTAGGCCTTGTGATTCAGCCGCGTGAGCGACGGAGGACCCAACGAGGTGAGATACCGTTTGGATTGGGCCTGGACCCATGTTAAAGTCAGAGATCAGAAGCTCTTGGACTAGGCAAGGCCAGTGTAACTTGCGAGAGGCAAAGCTGAGGAAGATACCAGCATTGATCCGGATATTGCCGTGATAGTGAGGTCATGGAATTTTTTTTCTTGAATCCTCGAACCTAAAGTACTTGGGCACTCAGGAGGTCGGGTTGAGGTAACGCCGGTGGATAAGTTGCGCAAGTTATATGATTGCTTTATCCCGGCGAAGACTTTTTGTTCGACTACGCCCTGTTTTGGCGAGCAGTGTAACCCTAGGATTTGAGTGCCAGGACTGAAAGAAGGTTCTCGAGGTTGTAAGTTTTTCCCCTGTTAAGGGAGGTGATATATGTTTTGTAGACTGGAGCTTTGGTGGCTATGAAGCATCTGAGGAGTTTTGCCTTAAGGAGGCTTGAACTTCGGTTTTTGAGATCTCGAATCAGGGGAGACTACCAGCCTGAGAGTTATATATAGAA
This sequence comes from Tillandsia leiboldiana, assembly GCA_029204045.2. Taxonomy (NCBI): domain Eukaryota; kingdom Viridiplantae; phylum Streptophyta; class Magnoliopsida; order Poales; family Bromeliaceae; genus Tillandsia; species Tillandsia leiboldiana. Next base: position 30,203,929 of record CM055070.1, read on the forward strand.
ACGAGTTATGCGAGTTGTGGATCCTCGAGTTGTGATCAGGCTGGATGAGGCCTATTTGAACCCCGAAAGTTTTGTCTTGCTTTCCCTTCCTTGGTGATGGGCGAGGACTGCGTTATCCTCATCGACCGATGCGATTCTTGTTGGTGAAACCAAAGAATTTTGCAGTCGAATCATACCTTGGGGAAGGTTCAGTGTTGTCAGCATGAGGAATGTGAGTGACCACTTGAGAGCCTTGGGCAATCTGAGGATCTTCTATCCCTTTTGTTTTTGATTTACCCTCCTAAGTATGGATTTTGTTGGATTTCGAGGACGAAACCCTTTTTAAGGGGGGGAGAGTGTAGAACACCGGGATTTGGATGACGCACCGACCTTGCAGGATGGTGTGGTGCGGAGGAATTTGCCTTGGCTGTGTCCCACTTGTGTTTTCAGAGGAGTTCGGGTTGAATTGGATCCCCGCGGAGGCCTCTGCTTGTTTCGGGCTTTGTACGCGTTAGGTGACTGGTACGGGAAGCTCCGACACCGCTTTTGGTTGCAGAAAAATCGGGAAACACTTGGAGCAGGTGTACTTTTGATTTACAGCGAGGTTCGGGAGGTTCCGGACTGACGCGGAGGACCCGGAGGCAAAAAGCGAGTCGGAACTGGCATTTTTTGGAGCCGGTATTTGATTTGAGTACCCCGACTCAACGGTCGAGCTTTTTGAAGAGAAAAAGCTGTGGACACGCGTACTTTTGATTTACAGCGAGGTTCGGGAGGTTCCGGACTGACGCGGAGGACCCGGAGGCAAAAAGTGAGTCGGAACTGGCATTTTTGGAGCCGGTATTTGATTTGAGCACCCCGACTCAATGGTTGAGCTTTTTGAAGAGAAAAAGCTGTGAGCGCGTGTATTTTGGATTTACAGCGGAGCTCGGGAGGTTCCGGGCGGCGGCGGAGGGCCCGAGGGCAAAAAGTGAGTTGGAGTTGGGTTTTTGGAATTAAATTAATTAAGTTAATTAATTTATATAAAGCTTTTCTTTATAAAAACCCCACCCCTCCGCCTCTGCAGCTTAAGGAAAAAGAGAAAGAAAGAAAGAAAAGGAAAGTGAAGAAGAAGGAGAAGAGGAAGAAGAGGGCTTTGGAGGAGGCTTCTCTTGGGCGTTTTCTTCTCCGAGCGTGGGCATGTAGCCGAGCGAGGACCGGCGTGCCGCGAGGAGGTTGGTTTATTTTATTCTATTTCTTCCTTTTTCACTCTTTTCTTCTCCCCGGTGGCCGGAGCCGTGCGGCTAGTCGTCCGGCGCGTGGCCGGGAGGGGGGCGCTTGGGCGCCGCGCACAGCTGCGCCCTGCTGCCAAAGTGGGACAGCAGGGCGCCGGGCTGCACAGGGGCGGCATGGTGCCGCGCGGCCCTGCAGGCTGCGCGCTGGGCGCGCGGCACTGCAGGGGTGCCGCGCGGGCATCCCCTGTGCCGCGCGGCCTGGCAGGCCGCGCGGGGCGCGCGGGCCCTGCAGGGGTGCCGCGCGGGCGGCCCCTGTGCCGCGCGGCCTTGCAGGCCGCGCGGGGCGCGCGGCACTGTAAGGTGCCGCGCGGGCGGCCTTGGGGCCGCGCGACCCTGCAGGCCGCGCGCTGGGCGCGCGGCACTGCAGGGGTGCCGCGCGGGCATCCCCTGTGCCGCGCGGCCTGGCAGGCCGCGCGGGGCGCGCGGCCCTGCAGGGGTGCCGCGCGGGCGGCCCCTGTGCCGCGCGGCCTTGCAGGCCGCGCGGGGCGCGCGGCACTGTAAGGTGCCGCGCGGGCGGCCTTGGGGCCGCGCGACCCTGCAGGCCGCGCGCTGGGCGCGCGGCACTGCAGGGGTGCCGCGCGGGCAACCCCTGTGCCGCGCAACCTTGCAGGCCGCGCGCTGTGCGCGCGGCACTGCAAGGTGCCGCGCGGGCCTGCGGGCCGCGCCCGTGGGCGCGCGGCCCTGCGGGGGGCCCCGCGCGGGCGGCCCTGTGCCGCGCGGGCCCGCGGGCCGCGCCCGTGGGCGCGCGGCCCTGCGGGGGCCCCGCGCGGGCGGCCCTGCGCCGCGCGGGCCTGCAGGCCGCGCCCTTGGGCGCGCGGCCCTGCAGGGGCCCCGCGCGGGCGGCCCTGCGCCGCGCGGGCCTGCAGGCCGCGCCCTTGGGCGCGCGGCGCTGCAGGGGCCCCGCGCGGGCGGCCTTGTGCCGCGCGGGCCTGCAGGCCGCGCCCTTGGGCGCGCGGCGCTGCAGGGGCCCCGCGCGGGCGGCCCTGCGCCGCGCGGGCCTGCAGGCCGCGCCCTTGGGCGCGCGGCCCTGCAGGGGCCCCGCGCGGGCGGCCCTGCGCCGCGCGGGCCTGCAGGCCGCGGCCTTGGGCGCGCGGCGCTGCAGGGGCCCCGCGCGGGCGGCCTTGTGCCGCGCGGGCCTGCAGGCCGCGCCCTTGGGCGCGCGGCGCTGCAGGGGCCCCGCGCGGGCGGCCTTGTGCCGCGCGGGCCTTTAGGCCGCGCCCTTGGGCGCGCGGCGCTGCAGGGGCCCCGCGCGGGCGGCCTTGTGCCGCGCGGGCCTGCAGGCCGCGCCCTTGGGCGCGCGGCCCTGCAGGGGCCCCGCGCGGGCGGCCTTGTGCCGCGCGGGCCTGCAGGCCGCGCCCTTGGGCGCGCGGCGCTGCAGGGGCCCTGCGCGGGCGGCCTTGTGCCGCGCGGGCCTGCAGGCTGCGCCCGTGGGCGCGCGGCCCTGCAGGGGCCCCGCGCGGGCGGCCTTGTGCCGCGCGGGCTTGCTGGGCGCCGCGCGGGCGGCTGGGCCAGCGCCGCGCGGCTGGGTTTTGGGGGCCGTGCAGCTGCGCCGCATTGGCCGCGCAGGCTGCGACTCGGCGACGCGCCGCGGCGTGTGTGCGCGATGGGTTTTCCGTGCAACGCGCGGCGTTTCTCGTCGCCGGATGGGTTTCTTTCGCCTTTGTGAGCGCGGTTTTAGCCGCATGTTTTTCTGATCCCGGTCCCTCTTCTTATCTCGCAGTTGTGGCATAGTGTTAGCTTCTCACGTGGCCGGTGGCGCGTGTTTTGCCGCGTGGAGCTGCGGGATCGCATCGGGACCTCCGTTTGGCGCACGGTTTTCGCGGATGGATCGCAGGTGGGTTGGTTTCTCCCAAGGAACTATGGATTGCCTTTTATGCTTCCGAATGCAAAGGTATCGTATCCTTACTATCAGGTATTTGCGGAACAGTCGTGCAAGTCGAGGGTTGTCGTTTCCGACTTGGACACGAGTGTTAGTCGCATCGTTAGAGTATACGAGTTGTACTGGCAGAGTTACCAGAGGGGTATAGATCACTGGCTGAGTTACCAGATGAGTAGATACCACTGGCAGAGTTACCAGATGGGTATAAATCACTGGCTGAGTTACCAGATGAGTAGATACCACTGGCAGAGTTACCAGAGGGGTATAAATCACTGGCTGAGTTACCAGATGAGCAGATACCACTGGCAGAGTTACCAGATGAGTAGATACCACTGGCAGAGTTACCAGAGGGGTATAAATCACTGGCTGAGTTACCAGATGAGCAGATACCACTGGCAGAGTTACCAGAGGGGTATAGTTCACTGGCTGAGTTACCAGATGAGTAGATACCACTGGCAGAGTTACCAGATGGGTATAAATCACTGGCTGAGTTACCAGATGTGTAGATATCACTGGCTGAGTTACCAGATAGATAGTTATGCCCTGGCCGAGTCACCAGGTGGTTACTAGAAGGGATTGAGGTGGCCTTCTAGTGTCTTGTAGAGTTCTAGCAGTCCCAGTGCGGGGGCGGAAACTATGGGCGCCTAAGCCTACAGCATGTTCTTGTTTGATAAGGGCTGTAGGGGGCGCAGACGTTCGTAGTTTCCAGGCCTCCCGTGAGAGAGACTGAGAACTTACTTCCAGCATTGCATTGAGACATGTAGCGATAGATTCATTTCCAGTTATCTATCTATCTATCTATCTATCTATCTATCTATTTGTGTTTTTGTCTCCAGCAGACTGAGTGGGTGTACCGTGGGGTTAGCTTTGGTGCCCACTGAGATCTGACTGTTGCAGTAGATCTCACACCCGCTGTGTTGACAGGTGTTCCTGAGGCGACCGTTCCAGGTTTGGCTCATTCGGAGCTTTCTGACCGAGGTATGCGCGTGGCTGGCTAGCTCCTACCCGAGTCGGTGGTGTCGGTGTAGTGTCTCTTGTACTTTTCAGTTTCCACTTTTGTACTTATGTTGGGGGTGCTAGTGGACTGGTGTACTTGGACTTTTCACCGCTTAGTGTTTCAGCTTCCTTTCAGCTCTGATACTTGTTAGCTATAGATCTCTTTTGCAGGTTAGACGCTTCGTCTGTACGGCAGTTTCCGTACAGACGGCGGATCTGTTGGCGAGCCCGGGTCGCAGCTCGACCCCGGGGCGTGACAGAGGGTTTTCCGATCTAGACATGATTATGGGATAGTTGGGCATTCGAGTTTCTGATTTGTTTGATCGTGGATTATAGCCTGCATGTGCCGCTTATTGAGCCAGATGTGACACGCTTGTTCCTCGGTGGAGTCGCTCCCCTCGAGTTGCTGCTCCGGATGCGATGATGATGATGCGCCTGATGAGGCTGCTTTGCGTGGTATTGTGATTGTCCGATTGGACACCCTACGTTGATACACTAGGGGGCGCAGGCTTGACTGGACCAGATTTGGCAGTTAGTGAGATTGGGTTGATGTGAGCACCTGGTGAGCGAGTGGATGCATAGCATGTTCTTAGTTGAGTACTTTCCTTTGAGCATGATACTTGAGGCATATTAGCTGTAGTTTCATTTTAACTTTTCATATTACCTGTTTACCTATTATATTGCCTCCAATAGACTTAGTGGGCATATCGTGGATGTTGGCGACGGTACCCACTGAGAACTACGTGTTGGTGTAGTTCTCACACCCGCTGTGGTGACTGATTTTCAGAGATAGCTGTTCTAGCTTCGGTTCGAGCGGAGACAGCATATCGAGGTAAGGGCGTGGCCGAGTAGTTTCTTACCAGCTTACTTTGAGAGTCAGAGGTAGATGTACCCTGTATGTGAGATTTTATTTTGTACTGGACGGTCTGAGAGATGCGATGTATCTTTTATCATGGTGGGAGATGACTATGTATTTTAGATTTTTGTATATTCAGATGTTCAGTTTTTTATTCTGTAGCTATTTATTCTTATTTCAGCTCTGATACATGTATAGCTATAGATTTGACTTTGCAGGTTAGACGCTTCGTCTGTGCGGGGATTCCCGTACAGATGGTGGATCTGTTGGCGAGGCCGGGTCGCAGTTTCGACCTCGGGGCGTGATACTATAGCTATACATGTATTAGAGCTGAAATAAGAAAATAAATAGCTACAGAATCATAAACTTGACATCTGAAAATACAAAATCCAAAATATATAGTCATCTCCCACTATGATACAAGATATATCATAAGTCTCAGACTGTCCAGTACAAAATAAAATCTCTCATACAGGGTACATGTATCTCTGACTCTCAAAATAAAGCTGGTAAGGAACTACTTGGCCACGCCCTTACCTCGACCTGCTGCCTCTGCTCGAACCGAAGCCGAAACAGCTACCTCTGAAAATAATACACCACAGCGGGTGTGAGAACTACACCAACACGTAGTTCTTAGTGGGTACCGTCGCCAACATCTACGATATGCCTACTAAGTCTACTAGAGGCAATAAAATAGGTAAACTTGAATATAAAAGCTGGAATGAAAGCTACAGCTACTATGCCTCAAGTATCATGCTTAAAGGAAAATACTCAACTATGAACATGAAATGCATCCACTCGCTCACGAGGTGCTCACATCAACCCAATCTCTTTGACTGCCAAATCTGGTCCAGTCAAGTCTGCGCCCCCTAATGTATCAACGTAGGGTGTCTAATCGGACTATCACAATATCACGCAAAGCAGCCTCATCAGGCGCATCATCATCATCGCATCCGGAGCAGCAACTCGAGGGGAGCGACCCCACCGAGGAACAAGCGTGTCAAGTCAGGCTCAATAAGCGGCTCCTGCAGGCTATAATCCACGATCAAACAGATCCTAAACTCAAATGCCCAACTATCCCATAATCATGTCTAGGTCAGAGAACCATCCACGACTCAATCTGATATTGCCCACAAAACCCCCAAGACCCCCAAGACACTAGAAAATCTATCCACTGAGTCAATAAAAATCTACTCGGCCTCCATGCATGAAGGTACATGCATCCCGAACCTATCCAACCCCTCTGGGCGATCCCAATGTATAAAAACTATTTTTAAAGCCAGTTTTTCATTAAAACGAGTTTAACGATTTTTAAAATGGTCCAAATGCAGTTCTGATGTCAACTAACCATACAATCTAGTGTCAAAGTCTCAAGATCATACTAAAAATATATGGGGCTTAGGTTTATCATTCTGTAACTTTCTAGGCAACTATCAGATTTTACCAGCTATAAAAACAGCTAAACTAGACATGCTAAACATTCATACAATAGCATTAGAGGGCATTCCACAAAGTTTGGAAGAATTCCAACCCACCTGGATCACTATCCACAGGCCAAGCCGAGGTCGGTGAAGCACGGAGTCGCTCTCTATCAAGAATCAACCGGAACAGCACCTCGGCACTCGGTCGCGCGCACCTCTGCCCAACGTCCAGGGAAGTCCCTAGGAGCTCTCAGCACACTCCAAATACCTCAGGCTAGGTCCCTCTAACTCAGGTCAACACCAACACCAAACCCACAACACGCACGCTCGCTCTCCGTCGGCTCCGCGCAATGAACAGAGCAATGCCACGCTCCTCAGCCCACACAGCACCCAGCTTGTGATGATCCGGATCTCCGCAGAGCTTTTGCAGTGTGTTTAGTGGCTTTTGGAGGCCTTTGTTGTGGGATGGAGATGGTTGTGCGCAAATCGGACCTCAGGATGGGACCCAGTGCGAAAATTGGATCAAGTTTGCCTATCCGGATGCCTTCGTCAAATTTTAAAAGTGGATTTTGGCAAAACGGAGACCGTATTTGGATTCAGCGCGGAAAAATGTTGGAAAACGGCTATTTGGCCACGTGGGGAGCTGTGGACCGGGGGATGGACACGTGGCATGCTCGGATTGGCCGGCGCACCAAGCGCGGTCCACGGGGCTGCCACGGGCAGGCGGGGTAGGTGGGCGCGGCAGGGGGGCAGGTGGGCGTGGCAGCGCGGGCAAGCACGTGTGGTGGGCGCGCCACCACGTGTTTGGCGGGCGCGAACCACCCGCCCACGCGATTGGGACACGCGGCGCGGCCCGGTTGGCTAGGCCTTGCTGCCCCGTGTTCTGGGACAAGTGGCGTGCCCGGATTAATCCGGGTGCATTGCACCACATCCCCTATTCGACGTCCGATTCTCACGGGCGCCCGAAAACGTACCCAGAAGTCCCAAATTCAATTTTTTTGGATTTTTGCCTATAAATACGCTATCCTCTCCCCCATTTTCGGGATTTTGGAGATTTTTCTTGGAGCTCCCTTTGGCAGAGCCCGTCCTCACACTGTCCACCACCTTTTGAGGGATCTTGAGGATTTTAGGAGGCCACGACATCGACGATTTCAGTGACTCAGCGCACTTCGACGCTTCTCTGATTTTGTCTTTTACCGTCAACGTTTTGTCCGTGGACTCTCCTGAGCTGACCCGTGGGAGTTTTCAACCGATTTTTGCGGCGACGTTTTTAGGAGAGATAGATCTTCGATTTCCGTATTTATTGTTCCTCACCATTTTGAGTTTTTATGGGGTATTTCGGAGCATCTTTAAACCCCTTCATTTCCGTGGATCTTTCTGGATAGTAGAGCTTGTTTGATTTTTATCTTGGTGCATGGTTGTCGGGTTTTAGCCTATGACGACTCGATCGACATCTACACTTCGCAAGGAATGCAGCCGTATTTTTTCTGGATTTTTTTGAGGTCTCTACGAAGGTGAATACTCTCGGTTTTTGGGACTGTTGCGCAAAACAGTAAATGCAGATTTTTGAGAGTGTAACTTTTGCGGCGTTCGATTTGTGATGCAGTTTTTGCGGCAATTTTAGAGTTCCGCAGGGAAAGGGAAAGTTGGATGTTATCGTCACGATCGAGGTGAGCATTTTTTCTTTTGTTCCCAGCTGAAAATTATGTTCGAATTGGCCTCCACTTCATCTTGACATGCTCGCTGATTTTGTATGGGATTTTGGACAGCACTTCAGTGTTTTGGTTGCTGCCGCCAATCCGGGAGGAGTTTTTGGCTGATTTTTGTTGCGTTGGAATCTTGAGAGGCTGAGGAACGTGCACGCCAAGTTTCGGCTCGATCAAACCCTGGATCGTTGTATTTCAGGTGGGTTGGATTTTCCTCCAAATCGACGGACTGTTTTCTAATTCTATCTTGTAGTGGACATGCATGATAGATATGCTGGTTGAGATGCATCCAAGGTAGAGTTAGTGACTTATTTATTGGTCGAGATATGTGCATGATAAAGTTGGGAATTATTTATTGATTAGGATCTATGCATGCTAGAGTTAGCATTTTAAGTATTGGTTACGTTGTATGTTTAATTATGGAACCTTGACTAGCACCCCGTCATATGTTTGCATGTTTAACCAGACTAGCAAAGAACCCTCACTTGGGCTAGGTTCTTTTATGTTTTAGACATCCACACTTTACATCCTTACTCCTTGGACATAGTGTTCTCCTCGCCTGAGTAGTGGGCCGAGTAATCGAGATTTCTTTTAGTGTGGGACGCATGTTGCGCTCGTGCCGGGGGGCCGAGTGGAGTCTGGTGGTTGAGGTTAGTTTGGTGCTGGTGTCGGGAGCCGTTTGAGTAAACGATGGTCCCGGGTCGTTGAGTTTTCTCTAGTCTTTTTGTCGTCACTGTGTTCGTGGTAGTAGGGTACTGGTGATAGCAGGACCCTGAACCCAGACTGTTTTGGACACATACCCTATTTCAGTAAATTGATGTTTTCCTTTCGAATTTCGAAGGGTCACCGTAGCCTGTTCTTGTCTGATTGTGTGAAGGCATTAGCCCTCTAGGGTTTGGAAAATAAAAGTTATTTTAACTGATTTTCTTAAAGAACTAAAATTCATTAAATTGGGCTTCTTAAATCAAAATGGTTTTTGGTAATAAATGTCATCTTTTCTTGCAAACTTTTCCACCCGGGAGGGTTGAGTGATCTAGGTTCAAGGGGCTGTTTCCTTGTTTTGGGATGAAAGCTACGGGGGCTGTGCCTAGAACCTGTTCTTGTTGATAGGGTTTTAGGTGCTAGTCTCCCGAAACTTTTGGACCCTGATTGGTTCCCTTCGGATGTTTTACCGAGGGAGCTAATTTTTCGAACTGTAAGGGGTCAAGAACTTCGAAAGGTTGAGCCTGGAGTCTGTTCTTGCTTGATTGGGGTTCTAGGCACCGACCTATCGAAATTCTCTGACCCTTATGGTGTCGATCAGTTCTGTGTCATCGGTGAGTTGGGTGTTCTGTTTTGGGAGCCGGTTGGGCTGATGGTGGTCCCGAGCTGTGGAGTGTCTCCGGCTGATGTTGTCAGTGTTGAGTTATTGTGGTCGATCTGATTGATCATGGATTTGGACTATAGCCTGCATGAGCCATATTGAGCTCGACACAAATGCGCGAATACTTTTCTCGGTGGGGTCGCGGCCCTCAAGTGCCGCTCCGGAGTTGGGCCTATTACTTTGCTATCACGACTTGTCGACGCAGTCGGTGTGGGACGCCCTACGTAAGTCCAGTCCTCCGTGGATGTAATGGCAGTAGGTGGGCGTAGGTTTGACTGGATCCTATGTGGTAGTCAGTGTAATTGGGTTGATTGAGTATATTGGGTTAGAGTCGATGCATCATTTTCATCTGTTTCACCCATTGAGCATTATAGATAGAGGCATAATAGCTGTAGATATCTTTCCAGCTTATCTTTTCATTATTTCAGTTTGCCTGTTATCTTATGCCTCTAGTAGATTTAGGGGGCAGACCGTTGGTCTTCGAGACGGTACCCACTGAGAATTACATGACGGTGTAGTTCTCACACCCTCTGTTGGTGACAGATTTTTCAGAGTCATCTATCCCTGTTCCTACTCCTGTTGCTGCACCTGCTGATCGAGGTAAGGGAGTCGCGAGCTAGTTCCCTACCCGTCATTGGAGTGTAGTTGTACCCCTTTTTGGAGCTTTGTAGTACAGTCTGTTGGATTATTGTAGTTAATACCTTTTGAAAGTTTTATTTGGAGAGACTTATGTATTGTGTGGATCAGATTGTACCATTTTGGACCTGTATATTTTATTTCAGTAGTTTATTTTATAGCTCTGATATTTGTGTAGTTCCAGTTTTATCTTTTGCAGGTTAGACGTTTCGTCTATGCGGGGCTTCCCGTATGGGCAGCGGATCTGTTAGCGAGTCCGGGTCGCAGTTTCGACCCTAGGGCGTGACACAGGTGCTCCACTCAGCACACGGAAGAAGAAAAGAGGAAGGAAAAACCAATTCCAAGCTCAAAAGCCAAAGCCTCAGCCAAAAACTAAAATCCGAGAAAAATTTGAAAACTCGAAAAAAGCACCGTACTCACCTCCGATGCCGAACTCGTAGCGCAAGCTCCAATCTGAGCTTTCCTTGACAGGACAAGCTCTCCTCCAAGCTCACGATCAAAATCCGAAGCTTCGCGTCAAAGAAAATACTCCAATCGCACAGTGGAAAAGCTACTGCGAAGCTCCAAGGTGCAACAATGGCGGCTGCTGCTGCTGCTGCTGCTGAGTGAGGAAGAAGAAGATGGAGATAGAGAAGGAGTAGATGGTGATGGAATATATGTAGACCACTCTCTCCCATCCCTCTAGCATCACACATGCGCCTGCAAGTACACCATCATGTTAGCTGTTGAGAAATCCCGCGAAACAACCAGAAACACTAACCTGTCCGCGCGAGAAAAATCATGTTTCAGGCGCCCTAAAACTAGGATCGGGCGCCCTAAACTAGGATCGGGCGCCCTAAACCACGGCACAGTAACCCTCGGGCGTGTCGAGTTATTATCGATCCACAAGGATCTAAATAGGTACTATCAAACAACTAGAGGGGGGGTGAATAGGTGTAATACTTAAAAACTCAATCTCAGTGCAAAATAAAAACCAATGCGGAAAATAAAAACAGCACACCGAGATTTACGTGGAAACTCCAATCCAGGAGAAAAACCACGGGACCAACACGCAATAACAATCCACTAAGAATAGAAGAATAACAAGGTGATTACCGACTCCACGGACTCAACCCCTCCTTCAGCTTCTTCGGACCTTGCGCTGACCGGTTGGATATCCACGCAATAACAATCCCTAAGAAAAGAAGAATAACAAGGTGATTACCGTCTCCACGGATTTAACCCCTCCTTCAATTTCTTGAACAATCTCGCGCTCCACCGTTTTGCCCGTCCACTGCTCACGTTCGAATCCACGAACGCACGCTTCGAATCCACGAAACGCTTTTAGCACACCGAATCCACGATGCCACGTCGAATCCACGACGCAAACTCAGTCGATAAGAATATTGACTTCGATGGTGATCCTCTGCTTAGATTCTCATTGAGGAACCGTAGAAGAAATCTCTAAGCAAAGATTAGATCAATTCGACAAAAGATATGTTCTTGAAAGAACCATCGAATTGACCTAAAAGAGGCTATGAAGAAGATCGATAAAAACCTAGCCTCTAGGGTTGCTCTCAAGTGTTTTAGAAATTGATCGGCCGTAGCTCCCACCTTTTTGAGAAACCCTAAATGTCTATTTATAGGTTAGAAACCTTTGGAAAGAGATAAGAATCAAAAACATACCTTATCTGGAAATTTTCAGGACGGCGATCCGGATCAGATTTATTGCGATCCGGATCGTCGTAACGAGATTGACGATTCCAGAAAACCAAGGGTTCGGGATCCGGATTGCAAGGCCCGATCCGGATCGTTCATACAAATCAGAAAACTTAACATTCGGGATCCGGATCGGAAATTGCATGGATCCGGATCGAAGTCTTGTATGAAGCAACAACCTTCGGGATCCGGATCGTTGGCCCTGATCCGGATCCTGAACATGTCCGAACACCAGTTTTTGATTATTATGAAATTAAAAATTCTTCCAAGTGTTTCTATACTATAAGAAAGTATTCGGATCACCACAATTATTTAGTTAAACATACCTGATCCTCTTGAATACTTTCTTCTTGAGATTGATGTAACTGATCCACAATTCTTCAACTTCAATCTTCAAGATTCAAGACACTGAGTGTCAACTTGAGCTCTTGTTGAATCTTCTCTAAGTCTTTGATTGCTGATTGACAATTTGATCCCTTTAAGACTCCGACTCAACTCACTGACTTGACTCACGAAATATGCCAATACCAAAAAGCCGTAACAATCTCCCCCTTTGGCAATTTCGTGACAAAACCCAAAAATACATAAAAGCGCTCAAGTCACTCATCTTAAACCAAAAAATCGAAACTCAATGTCATCACCAAAACATTGATTTTCTTTGCGTGAAAGATCCAATAAATACAAAATTACATTTGAACCAAACAGTCCTAGAACATACTCTATGACTTAGGACTTGGAGTCTTAAAGTGATGTAATTCCTGCAAAACAAAACTCCAAACAAAATCAAACGTTAGTTGTTAGAAATTAAAATCCTACATTTGATCCGTCTTCCTTTTGGTTCTTTTGTTTTTCGGCTCTTTCAATTTTTTCTTTGTCTCCCCCTATCTTGAGCATCTCTAACATGTTTTCCATGTTCTCCATGTTCTTGAGCATCTATGTTCTCCCCCTTTGTGATACGATCATCATTTTCCGTTCTCCCCCATTTTTCCATTTTCGTTTCGTTTGTCCTCTCTTGATGATCTCATCTCCGTCATTTCTCTTCTCCCCCTTTTTGTCACAAATTGTCAAACAGTGAACATACTAGACAAAAGGAAATTACTAACAAAATTAGTTCATGGAGAAAGAGAGATAAAAGCTCAGTTCTGGTATATAACAGAAATGCAGATTGCGTACCTGTACCAGAAAGCAAAAATCAAATAATTTCTTGAAACAAATCCAGATTTTGGAATCTTTTCAAATACCGATTTGTATTCCATCAAGAAATCCATTTAAGTGCTTTGAACAACAATGAATTCACATAGATGCCATTCAATCCAATTAATTTCACGAAATTAAAAAGATTTACTCCAAACTCATGAAAAATAAAGGTAAAACATTATAAACCGTTTTTCATGTTATATTCATCAAACACAAGTCATCAAAAATAATCTTGAGATCCAAACTCTATCAAGATGTAACGGATTTACAAAGATGACTTACGGAGATTTCCAAATGACATCAATTCTGAATTTTTACCCTTTCAAATTTGAGATAAGCACTAAAATACCTAAGGGTGGCTCTTTGAGCATCTTTCAACTATTCCACCTTATACCAACCAGGAGATTATTCAAAAAATAAGAGCTTTGCATATAAATCTCCAAATGCTTCAACTAAAAAATTTCTCATAAAATACTATCAAGCATCCATAACATGTGGTAGCTTCACACACAAACCGGACGACCGGGGTGGCAGCTCTTTCCTACATGTGGTGGTAGTTTTCACACTCCTTTCGGATGTAACTCTTTCCACATCTTTTAAAAAAAAATTTATTTACCCTTGTAAGAATGCAATCTCTTACGTGAAAGAATTAAATCCCAAATTTTAATCAATCGGTTGTCTCACGTTTATCACAATGAATTCACACAACCGAGATAGATTAAGCATCTAAAGATCACACATGATTTCTAAAATTTGATGCTTATAATATCAAAAACTCCTATAATGAAGTATCTTCAAGATTATGATTATGGAGTAAAGTTGATAATCCAAATAAAATTAATTTGGAGTGAATAAACGTGAAGCCCTTTTTATTCAATGCACTTGTTCAGTAAAAACCCTTTTGTTTAAAAACAAAGTATAAAAACGAAGAGCATTGAAAAACATGTAATGCAAAGATTAAGAAAAATATGAAAGGAAAACTAATCAAAGCATTACATACAGTCATAAGCTATTTAGAACTTAAGACAAGGAAAGATATCACCTTTCCGAATCCAAAATCGCTGGATTTTGGGTTGTCTTGATTCGTTGTGGCCGGGGGTTGTCCGCTTTGACTGTTGATCCACCTTAGGTCTTTGCCTCGCAGTGATCCACTTGAATGATTGATGTTGTGGCTCGGACCTTTGGTGGGTTGAGTGAACTCCCTTGACTTGATGTGTCTTTTGATTCCGTTGAGTTCGCTCCGTAGATGAAGTTGCCGAAGAATTCTTCTTTCTCTTTTTCGGGCAATCCTTCACCAAATGTCCTTCAAGTCCACATAGGTGACAAGTTCTTCCTTTCAATTTAGTTGTGGAACTTGAAACCTTCACAGTTTGGTTCTTTTTAAATCCCAAACCAACCTTGCTTGATTGACCTAATCCGGACATACAATCAAGTTTCTTGGAACCAGTTGAAAGCCTTTGTATGTCGGATTTAAGTTCATGAACTTGCTTGGTCAAAGCTTGGTTGGTGACATGAATCTCCTCAAACTGTTTTTCTAGAAAATCAATCTTGTTAATATGGGAATTAACGATCGTTTCCGATTGATTTATCTTTTCCTGGAGGATTTTATTATTATCCAATAAAAGCTCTCGTTCCTCCTCGAGATCATGAAGTTTGATCTTTAAAGCATGATTCTCGTCTTGATCTTCAAGTCGTTGCTTTCTCAACTTCTTGATATGTTTGGCCATCTTCTTAGATTCCGCAAGAAGTTGTTGATATGCCTCAACGAGTTCTTCCTCGTCCGACACCCCCTCACTTGATGACTCTCCGCCGGTTGTTGATGTTTCATACAAAATCAAAGGAGTAGAGTCAGTGACTAATGATGACAAACACTTATTAGAAGAGGGAAAATGAGAGGCATGAGAAGCAACGATTTTTCCTTTTTCCTCTTTACTTGAGGTTGATTCACTAGAAGTAGAATCGTCCCAAGTTTTCGCTTGCAAAGCCTTCTTTTTATATGATTTCTTAGAAGGACAATCCATTGAAAAATGGCCGTAGCCTTTGCATCGATAGCATTGGATTTCCCCTTCGAAATCACCTTTTTCTTTTTCTTTAGAAGGTTTTGCAAAGCTTTTGAGTTTAGAGGATTTAGAACCAAATGATCCTTTAGATGGTTTCGTGGATGAAGATTCATCGGTTCGATTCTTCCAAAATTTCCGACGAAATTTCTTTACGATCCGCGCCAATTGTTCTTCAAAATCGGCAAAAGAGATTTCATCGTCGGAACTTGATTCGCTATCTTCTTCCTTTGTTGATTTGAATGCAATACCTGTAAGCTTAGAAGAAGACTTGGAAGAAACTTGATTAGTAGGAAAAGTCATTTCATAAGTTTGCAAAGCACCTACTAATTCCTCTACACTCATCTCATCCGGATGACTAACGGTTTCAATGGCGGTAACCTTTGCCCTAAACCGTTCCGGAAGAGTCCGAAGTATCTTTCTTACAATTTTCGACTCCGGGATCTTTTCTCCTAAATTAGCACATGTATTAATTACATCTTGAAGTCTAGTGTAATAATCTGTAAACAATTCATGCTCTTCCATATGAATAGAGTCAAAGTGACTTGTAAGCATCTGGAGCTTTTGAATTTTTACAAGATTAGTACCCTCATGTGTAATTTTGAGAATATCCCAAATTTCCTTCGCGGTTTCACACGCGGAAATTCTTGTAAATTCAGTCGAGGAAAGGGAATTAAATAAAGCGTTCATACCTTTCCCATTGTAAGAAGATCTTTCAAATTCTTATACCAATTGTCGAGTTATTATCGATCCACAAGGATCTAAATAGGTACTATCAAACAACTAGAGGGGGGGGTGAATAGGTGTAATACTTAAAAACTCAATCTCAGTGCAAAATAAAAACCAATGCGGAAAATAAAAACAGCACACCGAGATTTACGTGGAAACTCCAATCCAGGAGAAAAACCACGGGACCAACACGCAATAACAATCCACTAAGAATAGAAGAATAACAAGGTGATTACCGACTCCACGGACTCAACCCCTCCTTCAGCTTCTTCGGACCTTGCGCTGACCGGTTGGATATCCACGCAATAACAATCCCTAAGAAAAGAAGAATAACAAGGTGATTACCGTCTCCACGGATTTAACCCCTCCTTCAATTTCTTGGACCTCGCGCTCCACCGTTTTGCTCGTCCACTGCTCACGTTCGAATCCACGAACGCACGCTTCGAATCCACGAAACGCCTTTAGCACACCGAATCCACGATGCCACGTCGAATCCACGACGCAAACTCAGTCGATAAGAATATTGACTTCGATGGTGATCCTTTGCTTAGATTATCAATGAAGAACCGTAGAAGAAATCTCTAAGCAAAGATTAGATCAATTCGACAAAAGATAGATCTTGGAAGAACCGTCGAATTGACCTAAGAGAGGCTATTAAGAAGAACAATGAAAACCTAGCCTCTAGGGTTGCTCTCAAATGTTTTATAAAAAGATCGGCCGTAGCACCCACGTTTTTGAGAAACCCTAAGTGTCTATTTATAGTTTAGAAACCTTTGGAAAGAGATAAGAATCAAAAACTTACCTTATCTGGAAATTTTCAGGACGGCGATCCGGATCGGATTTACTGCGATCCGGATCGTCGTAACGAGATTGACGATTCCAGAAAACCAAGGGTTCGGGATCCGGATCGCATTGCCCGATCCGGATCGTTCATACAAATCAGAAAACTTAACATTCGGGATCCGGATCGGAAATTGCATGGATCCGGATCGAAGTCTTGTATGAAGCAACAACCTTCGGGATCCGGATCGTTGGCTCTGATCCGGATCCTGAACAAGTCCGAACACCAGTTTTTGATTATTATGCAATTAAAAGTTCATCCAAGTGTTTCTACACTATAAGAAAGTATTCGGATCACCATAATTATTTAGTTAAACATACCTGATCCTCTTGAATACTTTCTTCTTGAGATTGATGTAACTGATCCACAATTCTTCAACTTCAATCTTCAAGATTCAAGACACTGAGTGTCAACTTGAGCTCTTGTTGAATCTTCTCTAAGTCTTTGATTGCTGATTGACAATTTGATCCCTTTAAGACTCCGACTCAACTCACTGACATGACTCACGAAATATGCCAAGACCAAAATGCCGTAACAATCTCCCCCTTTGGCAATTTCGTGACAAAACCCAAAAATACATAAAAGCGCTCAAGTCACTCATCTTAAACCAAAAAATCGAAACTCAATGTCATCACCAAAACATTGATTTTCTTTGCGTGAAAGATCCAATAAATACAAAATTACATTTGAACCAAACAGTCCTAGAACATACTCTATGACTTAGGACTTGGAGTCTTAAAGTGATGTAATTCCTGCAAAACAAAACTCCAAACAAAATCAAACGTTAGTTGTTAGAAATTAAAATCCTACATTTGATCCGTCTTCCTTTTGGTTCTTTTGTTTTTCGGCTCTTTCAATTTTTTCTTTGTCTCCCCCTATCTTGAGCATCTCTAACATGTTTTCCATGTTCTCCATGTTCTTGAGCATCTATGTTCTCCCCCTTTGTGATACGATCATCATTTCATCATTTTCCGTTCTCCCCCATTTTTTCATTTTCGTTTGTACTCTCTTGATGATCTCATCTCCGATCATTTCTCTTCTCCCCCTTTTTGTCACAAATTGTCAAACAATGAACATACTAGACAAAAGTAAATCACTAACAATATTAGTTCATAGAGAAAGAGAGATAAAAACTCAGTTCTGGTATATAACAAAAATGCAGATTCCGTACCTATACCAGAAAGCAAAAATCAAATAATTTCTTGAAACAAATCCAGATTTTAGAATCTTTTCAAATACCGATTTGTATTCCATCAAGAAATCAATTTAAGTGCTTTAAACAGTGAATTCACACAGATGTCATTCAATCCAATTAATTTCACAAAATTAAAAAGATTTACTCCAAAATCATGAAAAATAAAGGTAAAACATTATAAACCGTTTTTCATGTTATATTCATCAAACACAAGTCATCAAAAATAATCTTGAGATCCAAACTCTATCAAGATGTAACGGATTTACAAAGATGACTTACAGAGATTTCCAAATGACATCAATTTGATTTCTTACCCTTTCAAATTTGAGATAAGCACTAAAATACCTAAGGGTGGCTCTTTGAGCATCTTTCAACTATTCCACCTTATACCAACCAGGAGATTGTTCAAAATATAAGAGTTTTGCATATAAATCTCCAAATGCTTCAACTAAAGATTTTCTCATAAAATACTCAAGATACCACCCGGCCGCCCGTTCCACTACAGTAAACAGCCCGAATCCACGCCAGAGTGTCGGATCCTCTCCTCTGTCCTGCGGGAGCCCTCTCCAAGAATCCGGTGCTACAGTGAAACACCACAGATCTCACCATCAGCAAAAAATTTGAAGAAATCACAGCCATCCAATCCTCGGCATGCCACAGTAACTTTCGGGCGCCCGCACCTGAGTTCCGCAACTTTCGGGCGTCCGGAATTTCTCCTATGGCGCCCGAAAACTCTGAAACATACAGTTTCAGCTATTTTGCGGTCCCGAGTCCGTTTTTCATGCCATTTGCGCATCCAACGACACTCACACTATCCAAGCATCTCCAGACGCTCACATGGGCACACCCGAACAGTTACTTAGCCCCGATACTCTACACTATGCGTTAAGGCAACTCAAGGATTATGAGTGGAACTACCCTACCCATGATCTCGAGTTAGCGGCAGTGGTATTTTCTTTGAAGCTTTGGAGGCATTACTTGTATGGGGCATATTGTGAGTTGCATACGGACCACCAGAGCTTGAAGTATTTGTTCACTCAAAAGGAATTGAATCTCCGGCAAAGGCGTTGGTTGGAACTACTTAAAGACTACGATTTGTCCATTCATTACCACCCGGGAAAGGCAAACGTAGTGGCAGATGCTTTGAGCAGAAAAGTTCCAACTGAGGATTTGATAGTGGAGTCGGTTACACAGCAGGGTAAATTGATTTTGAAATTCCAAAGAATGGGTTTGGAGGTAGTACCTCGTGGTACAGTGGCTCGATTGTTTACCTTGGAGGTTAGACCGACCGTGTTGGAGCGTATACTTGAGGGACAGAGGTCAGATGTAAAGCTTCAGCGCATTCGTAGCAGGATTACTTCGAGTTAGGACAGCGACTTCACCATTGGGGAGGACGACTCGATTCGGTATCGAGGTCGTTTGTGTGTTCCGGATCAGCCGGAATTGAGAGAGAAAATTTTGACAGAAGCGCCGTACACCCCGGAGGGACAAAGATGTACAAGAATCTGAAACAAACGTTTTGATGGCCAAAATTGAAGGAAGATGTGACGCGTTTTGTAGCGCATTGCTTGGTGTGTCAACAGGTCAAAGCTGAGCACCAACGGCCTGCGAGAAAATTGCAACCACTTCTTATTCCGTAGTGGAAGTGGCAGTGGATTACTATGGATTTTGTTACGGGTCTCCCACGATCGCAGCTTGGGTATGATGCAATCTAGGTCGTGGTAGATCGGTTAACAAAATCGGCACACTTCTTACCTATACATACTACTTGGTCACGAGAGCATTTGGCACAGTTGTACATTGATGAGATAGTGCGACTGCATGGGGTTTCGGTTATGATCACATCTGACAAGGATACGCGTTTCGTGTCAAATTTCTGGAAAAGTCTTCAGCAGGCAATGGGGACCAAGCTCAGTTTCAGTACGGCGTTTCATCCCCAAAGTGACGGACAGTCGGAGCAAGTGATTCATATTTTGGAGGATATGCTCCGAGCTTGTGTACTTGATTTTGAAGAGGGATGGTTTCGCTACTTGCCTTTGGTGGAGTTCGCATATAATAACAGTTTTCAGGCTAGCATTCAGATGGTGCCGTATGAGGCTTTGTACGGGTGCAAGTATCGCTCCCCTTTGTGTTGGGATGATTTGGGAGAGCAGAGGCATTGGACCGGACTTGGTAGAGGAGACGGAAGCGAAGATTTGCATAATTAGACAACGACTTTTGACCGTACAGAGTCGGCAAAAGAGCTACGCGGACCAGAGGCATCGTGGCTTGGAGTTCCAAGTTGGGGAGCATGTGTTGCTCAAGGTATCGCCATCCAAAGGGATTTGACGGTTCGGTTTGCGGGGCAAGTTGAGCCCGCGGTTTGTGGGACCGTTTGAGCTTCTGGAGCGGATTGGTTCGGTAGCGTATCGCTTGGCTTTACCACCAAGTCTCGAGAAAGTGCATGATATTTTTCACGTATCGATATTACGAAAGTATTTTCCCGATCCTTCGAACGTTATTAGTGCCTCGTCGGTTGACTTACAGGAAGATTTGAGTTTTGAGGAAACCTCGATACGAATTTTGGCACGAGAGGAGAATAATTTGCGCAAATGTTCAATTCCGTATGTAAAGGTCCAATGGAGCAATCACGAGGAGCGTCAAGCTACATGGAAGTTTGAATCGATGATAAGAGAGCGTTACCCGGATTTGTTCTCGATGGATACAAGTTAAGTTTCGAGGACGAAACTTCTTTAAAAGAGGGAGTGATGTTGTAATACTCGAGAAATTCGAGTTTGTAAAAGTTAATAAAATAAAGAGTAAAATTCAAATGTGAATGTGTGTGAGGAAATGAAGAAATGAAAAATTAAACTTAAGTGGTTGTATACCGGTGTGCAAATTGCACAGTTTTCGAAGCACTATTTCCGCCTTTCAGATTCGAGTCTGATCTCGAAAATATGAAATCGCCAGTGCGACCGTCTCATCGAATCGATTGAAAATGGTATAAACCGATTTTTGATCCGACGGTCGGATCGTCCAGAAATCAGCGAAGAAGCTAGTGGGACCCGCGACTTAAGTGAATAGTGAAATGAATAGTAACTCCCTGATTTAATTCCCTCGCTAACCAACGTCGACCGATCGACCGTCTGGAGTACGAATCTGACGATCCAGGTAGTCGATTTTAATGGCGTCGTCGTTCTGAGCGCAGTGGCGCTGACCAAATTTTTGTTTGACGAGCCAGAAGAATCGTAAAGCGTGCCGAACTATATAAATTACAGAATAAGTTGGATTTTAGAATTATCGAAGTTTGATTTTAATGAACCAAAATCGCTACTCAATAGGTTTCATCGAGCCGGACGTCGTGGTATTGTCCGTTTTTTTGTTTGACGACCCGATCGTCTCGAAAAGCGTGAAAAAGTAAAAAAATGGTGTTTTTGCATAAAAGTCCCTGCATTTTATGTGCTGAATCCAATGAGATTTTTTGGAGAGGGACCTTGATGTGAGACAAAGTCCCTGTGAAGGATCTGGCTTGAAATATTGAGACTTGGGGGACTAGTTTGCATATTGTTGCAAATAATATAAATATGCATGTTAGGGTTTTTTGTGTGCCCTACCCCGAGTCTCTAGCACCCCAGCCGCACCAGAGAGTCTCCTCAACTCCTCTGCACTCTTCCACGATGGTTACACCCGCAGCCGCCGCCGGCCATCGCCGGAAATGGAAGAAGAAGTAAGTGTTCAACTTGTCCTCGTGGTAGGTTGGAGAGAACACCACCAAACATGGTGGTGTTGCACCCAAGTCTTCCTGAGATCATCCTTGGTCTCTAGAGACTCAGCCCGTGGAGCCCCGATGTCTAGAACCGCCGAACGCCGCAGGGAAGACCTTCCCTTCCTTCATTCTTCTTCCTCGGGTCCGGCGAGGTAGGCATCGGTTTTCCATCAGTTTTCTTGCAACCTGGACTTCACCAGCCTTCTTCTGACATCACAAGGGTTCCCCAGGTGAAACCCCGAGGTCCGGGTGCAACTGGTTGCCGACCGGTGGATATAGATCGCCGGAAACCTAATGTTGGCCGGATTTGCGCGCGGGCTTCCTCCGGCCGATATCGATTGGTTCTAAGGTGGTGGTTCGCTCCTGTAGGACACAAGGAGGACCTCCACAAAGTTTGAGGCTATTTGATTCAGTGTGGAGTCGGGGAGAGCAAACCCTAGTTTCGGGTTCTTTGTGTTGGCCGAGCAACGCTGCCCAATCGCCGTCGTCGCTCCTCCAGTGCCGGCCAACCCTGGGAAGTCTTCTTACACCTTGGGCATCCCACTAGTCCATTTGCATGCGACCCATGCGTCTTAGATCCCAAATTGCCATTAATGGGTTCTTTAAGCTCCATCTTCTTCTTCCTCGGTTGGGGAACCACAGGGAAGCCCCAAGCTTGCGCGGCGGAGGTCCTTTCCACCTCTGGAGGTCCAAGAAAGGTTGTGCTCACCTTAGTTTGAAGCTTGACCGAGAAGAGAGTGAGTTATGCCATTGTGTGCTCCATTGAAGAAGGTGCGGGATCATCTTGCTCCAGCAACTTAACCAGCAGATTTGCAACCTTTCGTCAGGTGAGCTCCTGAACATTTTTGATGTCCTATAAACAATGTTCACCTTAGTTGCTGTCCAGAACCCTTGTGTTGGCAAATGCTCAAAGTCGAGCTCTATTTAGGCCATAGTTTGATCATCCTGATCCTACACCAAATTTGGTGGTTTTGCAGAGGTCCAATAGTGAGCCTCTGTATATTTGGATGTCACTGAGCATGATGCTCTCATTAAAACTGGAAATGATCCAATGGAAAAATAGGTATTGCAATCTTGAGCCCCAATGCACAATAATCATGGGCCAACTTGTGTTTTTATGGCTCAATTTGATTCCAAGCTGTGAGCATGAGATCCAGTACGTCAAAATCTAGTTGCTGGTAAATTATTTTGATTTAAAGATTCCCGGTTTAAAAGTTGGCGCTTAATTAGTGAGTTTTATGTGAATAAAATACAGTTTTAGCAAAGTCCAGGAGTCTAAATGTAATTGTAGCCTGGTAGGTTGCTGTGGACAGCGTGCACACGATCTCTGAACCTTTCGGTTGGGACCACTATTTTTACCTAACAGGTAAAGGTTTTTGATTTTGCTCTTTGGGGACTTTATTTAGGTCCGGGTGACGTACGAAGGCATAGGAAGGGCGTAGGCGCTCTTGGTCGTCGCGGTTTAAGGTGGGCACCCTCATCTGTGGAAAGGGATGCTGCCAGATGGCTCCCTTCCGTTGTTTTCTTTTGATTGTCATTTCCTTTAAATATTGGTAAATTTTTAATAATTGAGTTTGGTGAGACTAGTTGAATTATGCTTATGCTACATCAGAGCGACTGAGAGTCACAGGAGGTTTACAGCACTTGTTCGACGACATGCTCACGGCGCTTGCATGCACACCAGCGGTTTGGCCACCGTGTCGGTGTACTTTTCCGGAGAGGTGGTCTGATATGACTCGTGGACCCCACGAGGTGACGTTAGTAGGGGTCCCTTGCGGCTATTTGCGGTGCTGCACTTATGCAGTGGGGGGTTAAAATGCACCAAGGTGAGAGCGGGATTATTCCTTTTGCCTGAGGTCCCCCGACCGACATGGCGGTGTTGTGCTGTGGTTCTCTAGGAGGGTACGATGAGTAGCAGCATGGGATTGTGGATGTTCTGGATTACGGTTCGATTTATTATTATCATCTTTTGATCAACTTCTTTCTTAAATCTGATAGTAGTCTTACTTACTTTTCATGTCACTGACTCCCACTATGTGACAGGTTCGGTCAGGGGTGGGGTCCGGGACGGCGATGAGGTTGCGACTAGAGAGTATTAGCCAATCTTCCAGTTGGTGATACTTTTCCTTCACTTTATTTGCTCATTTCAGTTGGTTAGTTTTCTTCGCATGTGATTTTAGTTTTTATGGATATTGTGGATGTTGAGATGGATTTATGACTTGTGTTGGATAGCTGTATGCTATGACTTTTTATTACGTTTTTCGAATGCGGTTTTCGAAAATAAAAGGGATTGCGAAAAGTATTTCAAAATCGGGTGTCGCCTAGGCATAATCTTAAAATCCTGTGGTTTTATCCTTTCAATTATTTATCGCGCTAAATAAACATTGTTTTACTACTTAAGCATTTCCTATCTTACTCATCGATTGTTGTGGTTAAAGTATGGTCGTGATAGCTACGCCGTACATACGCAAGTGAGACTCTGTCCGTCGTACAGAGAGAACTGGTGTATGTGGCGGGTCTGTGCACGTGCCTCGCGGGAGCCTTTCAAAAAAAAAAAAGTACTATTTTCTGCTGTTTATCTACTCCCGGGGCGTGACAGATTAATATGGTATCAGAGAAAAATAACTTTAACCACGGTACTTAACATCCAACATCCACTGAACATAATACCACTTGCGGCTAACCTATGAAATAACCAAAGGCTAGATGCGTAAGAGCGTGAGTGTCGAGGGGGGGGGGAAAGTCGGCGTCTGTTTGTATGACGGTTCTGAAGTTGGTTAAGTCTAGGTTTGACTCAGCTTTTGTGTATGCTGTTAAGGAATTTGTTTTGGCGTATTTCGTGAAAATGGTTAAGTCTTGAAGATTGAAGATGAAGAAGTTTGGATCATATACCTCAATCTCAAGTAAGAAGAATTCAAAAGGATCAGGTACGTTTAACTAAATAATTTTAGTGATCCGAATACTTCTTATAATGTAGAAACACTTGGATGGGTTTTTAATCGCATAAAAATCAAAAACTGGGCATGTTATATGTTCAGGATCCGGAACAGGTAACTACAGTCCGGACCCCGAACATAGGGTAGTTCATGCGCAAATCCAGTCCGGAACACATCGGTTCAGTCCGGACCCCGAACGTGGATTTTGCAGAAACTGCATGAACAGTCCGGACCGTGGATCTTCAGTCCGGACCCCGAACGTGTGTTTTTCTGGAAATAGTCTGTTTAGCTACGACAGTCCGGACCGCAGTATTCCAGTCCTTACCGTCGTCTTGAAAAATTCCAGATAAGGTTAGTTTTTGATTCTTATCCTCTTCCAATGGTTTCTAACCTATAAATAAACCCTACGATTCATTTTTTAGGGTAATCCAAACGAATCCGAAATAAGTTTTATCTCTGGGAAATGAATGAGAAAAACTAACGGAGATAAACTTATTAATCCACATATAGAGAAGAAAGAAAATAACTAGATTAATTCTATATTTCTTCATCTATATTAATTAATTTGATTCTAGGTTTTCATACTCAGAATTTGAGTAGAATCAAATTAATGAATACTTAGATGGTATTTTCGATCTATCTTTGATCTAAGTATTCGACGGATTATCACCACCCAAAAACAACGATTTTCCCAAATCGGCGCATGGACTCGCGTGGCCTTGTGGATTCAAGGTGCTACCGCTCTCGTGGATTCGGAGCGAGGTACATTCGTGGATTCGAGACGTACTACTGGGTGAAGACCGTGGATTCGGTCAGACATCGTGGACTCGACGTTGGACGCCGTGGATTCGGCGTTGGACGCAAATCGTGGATTCGAGGCGCGTTGCGGAGCGAGCGGAGAAGATCAACTCAGAGCGTACGGAAAAAGGATGAGTCGTCTGTGAGTGCGTTATATCACCTTTGTACGTGTTATAATCTTAGTTGATTTCACCGTGTTATCGGTCCCGTGGTTTTTTACTCCTGGTTTTGGAGTTTTCCACGTAAAAATCTTGGGTGTTATTTTCATTTCCGCATTGGGTTTTTATTACGCAAAGATTTTTGAGTGTTTATCGTTTACACCTATTCACCCCCCCTCTAGGTGTTTTTTCCCCTATTTAGATCCTTATTACAGAGGTGACCCAACAATTGGTATCAGAGCGGGAATAGGGTTGTAAACAATGTATGAAGGTGGAAACATCAACAGACCCCCGTTCTTCGATGGAACAAACTATGCCTACTGGAAAGTACGGATGAAAGCCTTTTTAATTTCCATCGACGAACGGGTGTGGCAATCTATCGAGTTAGGATGGTCAAATCCAACTGAAGTTATTGTTGATGTTCACACCATCAAACCTAGGTCGAAATGGACCAAGGAAGAGATTGACTCATCTTCTTACAATGGCAAAGGAATTAACGCCTTATTTAATGCTTTGTCGCAAACTGAGTTCTCTCGCGTCTCGGCATGTGAGACTGCGAAAGAAATCTGGGATGTTCTTCAAGTTACACATGAGGGAACTAACCTTGTGAAGATTCAGAAACTGCAAATGCTTACGAGCAAGTTTGACTCTATTTTCATGGCAGAAAATGAATCTTTCACAGATTACTATACGCGATTACAAGACATCGTGAATACATGTGCTAACTTGGGAGAGAAAACTCCAGAATTTAAAATTGTAAGAAAGATTTTAAGGACTCTTCCTGAAAGATTTCGTTCCAAGGTTACGGCCATTGAAACTATTAAACACCCAGACGAAATCCGTGTAGAAGAATTAGTTGGCGCACTTCAAACATATGAAATGACATTTCCTACTAACTATTCTTCTGGAAAAGCATCCTCTTCTAAGTCTTCAGGTTTTGCGTTGAAAACAACAAGAGAAGAAGACGCGGATTCATCCTTCTCAGACGATGACGAGAACCTATCTATGGAGGACTTTGAGAAGCAACTTGCTCTCTTGACAAGAAAATTTCGCCGAAACTTTCGAAGGGGTAATTCAAGTAAAACTTCATCCTTCGCAAAGTCGAAGAAAGGCAAAGGTTTTTCAAGCCACAAGTCAAGAAAGCAAGAGAGTTTTTCAAAGGATAAGAAAAGCTCAGAGGGACAAGTCCAATGCTTCAAGTGCCGAGGGTACGGCCATATCTCAACGAAGTGTCCCAATAAGAATCCGTCAAAGAAAAAAGCGATGCAAGCCGTCACTTGGGATGACACCGCAACGTCAAATGAGTCATCTTCCAGTGATGAAGAGAATAACGCAACGGCGTTCCACGCGTCCACAACTTCACCTTTCGTGTGCTTTATGGCAAGTACATCCGATTCCTTGTCCAACTCCTCCCAAGTTGAAAAGAATGCAACGGACAACGAATCGAGCAACTCCGAAGGTGAAGACTTTGCTTTTGCCTCCCATAAACTTTTAAAGGATTCAAAGAAACTGGCAAAGAAAAACAAGGGGTTGAGAGGGAGATTGCAGGATCTCGGAGAAGAAGTGAAAAGGGCAACTTCTCTCTCAACCAGTCTTGAAGTGGAAAGGGATAACCTGATAAAAGCAAATGCTTCACTTCAAGAGAAAAATGAGCATTTCGAGAAGGAACATGTAAAAATGGTTGATAAAGCTGGTTACTTCTTGAAGCTCTACTCCGAGGCTCGACAGGAAAAAATGGAGATAACGAAGACCATTTTCCAACTTAAAGATGATTTAAAGCAATTTTCTTCGGAAAGGAGCAAGTTGGATAAGATGCTTGGTCTTGGTCAAACAAACCGTTTCGGCCTTGGATACAATCGAACTGAAGACAATCCTAGTTCGGTTGGGACAGTTTTTGTGCCCCAGTCGGTAACTCCTCCTCCGACGACGGAATTCACTACAATCAACGACAACAACCTTACCTCACCTTCTTCGGGATCGTCAAGTACAAAGGTATGTTTTTGTTGTGGTTATGCAGGGCACATAAGAAGAAATTGCAAGATTGGAGTGAAACGAACAAATCAAGCACCTCTTGCAACTACTACCAATGAGTTCACTCCCCGGAAATCAAAGAAGGATTTTTCAAAAGAAAAGAACATTGGTAGTACATTAAACAAGACGACGACGTCAAGGAAAAGCGATGAATCAATCAAGACGCTTTCACCTAGGAGAATAACTTCACAATCATTGTCGACGCAGTTCAAAAAGGTTTGGGTGCGCAAAGGTGAAATCTTCCCTTGTCTTGTTGTTCATACTTCTTTACACGCTTATGACAACTCGTCTTGGTATCTGGATAGTGGATGTTCCCGTCACATGACCGGTGACAAAAACAGTTTTCAAACTTTAGAGAAAATCTCCGGAGGACATGTCGTTTTCGGAGACGGTCGTTCTTCTAAAATTGTTGGAAAATGAACAATCGCTATTCCAGAAGGCCCGGTTTTGAACAATGTCTTATTTGTTGAAGGCCTAAAGACTAACCTCATTAGTATAAGTCAACTTTGTGACAATGGTTTCTCAGTTAATTTTTCTTCTATAGAATGTATTGTAACTGATAAGGACCATGTATTCTTTTTTAAAGGGGTTAGGTCAGAAAATAATTGCTATGCTGTTTCAAACAAAATTTCTGAAAAGTGTAACCTAGTTTCTTTAGATAATGAAACTCTTTGGCATGAAAGACTAGGTGTCACGCCCCGGGGTCGAAACTGCGACCCGGGCTCGCCAACAGATCCACCATCTGTACGGAAACTGTCGCACAGACGAAGCGTCTACCCTGCAAGTTAGATCTATAGCTAAAAACATGTATCAGAGCTGAAACTAAAACCAAAAGCTATAGAATAAAATAAATACTATCCTCACCAGTCTCTCAGAATGTCCAGTACAAAAGTGGAAACATAAAATACACCGGGTACATCTACCTCAGACTCTCAATGCTGGTAAGGAACTAATCGGCCGCGTCCTCACCTCGATCTGCTGTCTCCGCGCGAACTAAGCCGGAACAGCTGCCTCAACCTGTCACCGCAGCGGGTGTGAGATCTACTGCAGAAGGCAGATCTCAGTGGGCACCGTCCCAATATCCATGGTATGCCCACTAAGTCTACTGGAGGCAAAACAGATAGGTATGCAGATAGATAGGTAGATAGATAAGTAATGGTAAGCTGAAATAGAGAACTACAGCTAGAAAGTCACAATCATATGGCTCCAAAAGAAAACTCTACCAATAACACGATATGCATACACTCTCTACTGCTAAGATGCCTCGGTATTAATGCTCAAAGGAAAGAAACCATCTATGAACATAATATGAAACCACCAGCTCATATCACCCAATCTCAAAGACTGCCAAAACTGGCTCAGTCCAGCCCGCGCCTGTCATCTAGGAACGCACCTTCCCACTACCACGCATCCACAAGAGGACGGGATTTACGTGGGGCGTCCTAAACCAACTATCTCAATCTCACACAAAGTGACCCCATGGTAACTCGGCCAGGGGTATCAAGCGACCACTAGTGTATGAACTAGGCGCATATCCACATCGTAGCCTCGTCAAGCTCGGTATCATCATCGCACCCGGGGCGTAGCTCGAGGGGAGCGACCCCACCGAACTCAAGTATCACATCTGTCTCACTATCTCAATATGCGGCACATGCAGGCTATAATCCACGATCAAACAGATCGGTATCCCAAAGCTCGAAAACACAACTCAGTCGGAAAAGAACCTCGACTCAAACACGAATAGCCCGAACACTCTCACAGCTATGTCGGAGAACCCTCAACGACTCAATCTGATAATGCACGACCATGGCTGAGTCGGAAAACCTCCACGACTCGATCTGCCGGAACCTCAAAATCCTCGAAGCTAGGTGGGAGAACCACCTCTACCACTAAATCAGAATACGACCCATGATCTAGAGTAATTTCACTATCCCATAAGGAAGCTCAAATATCAAATGACACTATAATTCATCTCAAACTCAAAAAGAGACCCCTCGGCCCCCAGGCACGAGGTCTAATGCACCCTGAATCATTGCCATACCTCTGGCGAACCCATAATTTAAAAACTACCTTTGAAAATGATGTTTTTCCTTAAAACAGCTTCCTCGATTTTTAAAAAGATCAGGGTGCAAAAATAATGTCCACAGAACATGCAGCCTAGTGTCATATGATAACAGGAGTATACTAAAAATAATCTGGGGTTCTAAATAATTTTCTAAAAATTCCCAAGCAACTATCAGATGTAAACACTGTGAAAGTAACATGATAAACAGGATCAAAATGCATTCAGGAGCATTAAAGGGCATTCCATAAATTTTGGAGAAATTCCAACACACCTGGAACGCTTTCCGCAGGCAATTGCTGAAGTCGGTGAAGTGCCGGATCCTCAAACTGACGAAACTTCGAAAAATGCGCCACGCACACGCACCCTGCCGCGAATTACGGAAAAATTCTTGGAAGCTCAATTAAATCCCCCGAGTCCACACCAAAAATTCCGGCGCGCAACCGGCGCGCACCTCAGCCAACATACAAATCACCAAAGCTTCAGCACAATTTAAAAACCCACAACACAACTCCATGCTCACAGCACCATCAGAAATCAGCTCACATAACAAATTACAAGAAAATCTACTTATGCACACTCTAACAGTTCCAAATGCATACACTAATATCCCACAGCACACACAATACTCTCACAGCCAGCAACACATGAAACACACTATAATTAAAGTCCACATATACATAATCCCTTAATTCCACCCTTACATCTACCAATTTGCATAATTAAAAATCCATCACAATTAAATATATGACTCACACATAAATGCACGCCCCAAGTATCCACAGCACCCTCCATAATCTCTCTGCACACACACATACAAGGTCCAAATACTCACCTAGGGCTCTCAGCATACCCCAAAAGGATATCCTCTCTCTTCTCGCCCCCAGTACACTTATTCCACAATTCCCTCAATAAATATGCAAACCCAACACACCATTTCACAGTCCACCTACAAACTCAAATTCCATCTCCTCTGAAGAACACCCCTCACCAACAGCACACTTCAGATGGTGCTTCCGCTGCGCCGTCCACCGCTGGCTCCAACAGTTTGCGCGGCACCATGTTCACGCGCGCAAAGCAGCTGCTGCGCAAAACCAGAAAAAGATACCAAAAAAAACATCAATATAGGCTAACCACAAAAATCACCCACACGCATGGGGCAAAAATCAGCCCCGTCGCTCGATCGCCGGTCGCTCGTGGCGGCCGTGCACGCCGCTGCCGCGGACCGCGCGGCGCCCGCGCGCTGCTGCCAGCCGCAGCCAGCGCGGCGCTGCCGCCAACCGCAGCCAGCGTAGCGCTGCCGCCGCTAGCTGCACGGCGCCGCTGCATTTGCTGCGCGACGCCGCAGATGCAGCCGCGCAAAGCCCGCTGCGCGGCGCATGGGCCTGCCGCGCAGCGGCCCAGCCCACGACGCGCGCCCTTCTAGGCGCCTGCTGCGCGCTCGCGCGGCGCGCCTCGGCGCCCGCGCGGCACACCTGCGTAGCGCCCGCGCGGCGCGCCTCCCGGCTGCAAGCAGTCTGCCAACCCCACCAACCCAGCTACACCAAGCATCCACAAAAACCCCCAAAACATAACTTACCAAGCACGGTGCTCGACGCGCGCGCGCGCGCTCCGCTTGCACGACTCGGCTCCTATGAGGAAGTCCAACAACAATTCCCTCAGCCATTTCCTCTCTTTTTCTCACATCCTTCCTCTCCTTCTCCCTTCTTTTCCCTCATTCTAACACTTTCACTCTCTCCTCTGCTTTCAACCCAAAACTCTGTTTGGCACATTGAAGAAGAAGGTGACAAGGCAATAATTAATTACGAGGGGCTTAATTAATGTGTGCCAGGGTGGTGGTTGGTTGTAATGTCACGCCCCGGAGGTTCTAAAGGAGCGAAAAACGTACCCATTTTTTTTTTTTTTATAATTGCATGAACCTTGCCTCCGGTGCGTATCAGACCTGCCGCATATACAAATTCACTCCCCAAACGGGCGGAGTCTTCTTTGTATATGAACGGCGTCGCCAACAAGTCCAATACTTTAACCATTCCAATCATGACATGCAACGAGGAGAGGATATAGTACATCAAACCATCACCGCTATCTTATACAATCTATAGCATAAACCCATGGGTTTTGAAATTCGGTGCCCACACGACACCCAGTTTTCCAAATCGTTTTCGCAAACTCTTTGTGCGGCCATTAAGTTGAAAGGATAAATCCACGGGTTTTAAAATCGGTGCCCACACGGCACTTGGTTTGAAAACATCTTTGAAACCGGTTTGTATTTGAAAACAAGCCACAATTACACATCCTATCATTCACCAGTTAATTATAAGAAAGTCCTCCTCCCAACATCCATCAGAAACCACAGTATATGAAACACAGTTGAACTAAACATAGTTATGCCATAACCAAAAATAACTAAAATAAAGTATCGTTTTACTAGCCCTCTTGGCTAGTGTCCTCTAACTGATGCCTCACCGTCGTCCCGAATTCCACCCCTACTCGAACCTGTCACAGTGTGGGTTGCCAGTGACTGATAAAGTAGAAAGCATGCAAGTAAACGCAATAATAGGATGAACACACCGAACCACCGGAGCATTTACTATTCCCCTCCCCCTAATGTATCGCCAAATCCCTGTTGAAAGTCCCGCTGGGCACCTACCCCAGCTTTCAGAATATTTTGGGGACCAACTGTAAAGTACCGGGTCTGCGGATAGCGCGCCGACCACGCAGTTGGCTTGGAGCAGAGAGTTGCCTTGGGCATGTTGCACTTGAGTTTACAGTTGATGCCGAGTTGATTCGGATCAACGCAGAAGCTCTAGCTCGATTCGGGGTTTTTCCGGGCTTTGTATGCCGATTGAGGATGAGATTTGGAAATTACCGACTTCACCGTGGAGTGCCGAAAATTCAGAAACACTTGGAACAGGTGTATTTCCAGTTTACAGCGGAGTTCGGGAGGTTCCGGACTGACGCGGAGGACCCGGGGGCAAAAAGTGAGTCGGAACTGGCAATTTTGGAGCCGGTATTTGATTTGAGCACCCCGACTCAACGGATGAGCTTTTTGAGGAGAAAAAACTGTGGACACGTGTACTTTTGATTTACAGCGAGGTTCGGGAGGTTCCGGACTGACGCGGAGGACCTGGAGGCAAAAAGTGAGTCGGAACTGGCAATTTTGGAGCCGGTATTTGATTTGAGCACCCCGACTCAACGGATGAGCTTTTTGAGGAGAAAAAGTTGTGGACACGTGTACTTTTGATTTACAGCGAGGTTCGGGAAGTTTCGGACTGACGCGGAGGACCCGGAGGCAAAAAGTGAGTCGGAACTAGCAATTTTGGAGCCGGTATTTGATTTGAGCACCCCGACTCAACGGATGAGCTTTTTGAAGAGAAAAACCTGTGAGCACGTGTATTTTCGATTTACAGCTGGGTTCGGGAGGTTCCGAACAGCGGCGGAAGGCCCGAGGGCAAAAAGTGAGTTGAGGTGGGGTTTTTGGATTATTGTTATTAATTAATTTATTTGGTTTTCTTTATAAAGAGCCTCCCACCTCTCCCTCTGCAGCAGAGAAAGAAAGAAAGGAAAAAGAGAAAGAAAGAAAGAAAGAAAAGAGAGGAAAAGGAAGAAGGAAGAAGAAAGAAGAGGACTTGAAGGCATTTTTGGTCTTGGACTCCCCGTGGGTGGCCGAGTGAAGCTCGTGGGCGTGCGGCGAGCGTCGACGAAGAGGTAAGCAATTGCAGTTTTTTGGGTTTTCGGTGTTTTGGTGGATTTATTGGATTTATTTTAAGTGTTTTCATTTCCCTTCCTTTTCCTTTGCGCGGGGGATCGCCGCCGAGGGAGCCGCGCGCGCGCACAATGGCGCACGCGCGGCCGGTGCGGCCGCTGCTCGGGCGCGCAGGGGCGCCGCGTGCAGCAGCCGCCAGGGTGCTGCAGGGCTGGCAGCACCCTGTGGTCCACCCGCGTGCGCGGGCAGCACCAGGGCACTGCGCCCTGGTGCAGCGCCGCGTGGGCGCTGCTGGCCGCGCGGAAGCGCGCGCGGCAGGCGCCCGCGCCCTGCGGACCGCGCGCGAGGTGCGCGCGGTGCCGCAGGGCCGCGCGCAGGGCGCGCACCGCGCGGGCCCTTGCGGGCCGCGCGCGGTGCCGCGTGCCCTGCGCGGGCCGCGCGTAGCCTTGCGGACCGCGCGCAAGGTGCGCGCGGTGCCGCAGGGCCGCGCGCAGGGCGCGCACCACGCGGGCCCTTGCGGGCCGCGCGCAGTGCCGCGTGCCCTGCGCGGGCCGCGCGCAGGGCGCTGCGCGGGCCGCGCGCAGCCCTGCGGAGCGCGCGCAAGGTGCGCGTGGTGCCGCAGGGCCGCGCGCAGGGCGCGCACCGTGCGGGCCCTTGTGGGCCGCGCGCGTTGCCGCGTGCCCTGCGCGGGCCGCGCGCAGCGCGCAGGGCGATGCGCGGGCCGCGCGCAGCCCCGCGGACCGCGCGCAAGGCGCGCGCGGTGCCGCCGGGCCGCGCGCAGGGCGCGCACCGCGCGGGGCCGGGCGGGCCGTGCGCGGCCCAGGGCGGGCCGTGCGCAGTGCCGCGGGCCCTGTCCTAGCAGCGCGCAGCGCCGCGTGCCGCGCGGACGCGCGTGGCGCAGCGAGGCGCCGCGCGGTCGGTTATGGCTGGCAGCGGCTTGGCGGGCGCGTGCGCGAGCAGTTTTTCGCGGTTTTCGCCGGCAGTTTTCACGAGCGATTTTCGCAGATTTCGCGCAGGTTTTCGCGCAGATTTTCGCTGTTTCTCGCAGTTTTGGCGAGCGGTTTCGCAGGCGGCTTTGATGCCTCTTTCGCGCGGTTTTCGAGTAGATTTTTGCGAGCGGTTTTCGCAGTTTTCGCGCAGATTTCGCGCGGTTTTCGAGCAGATTTTGCGAGCGGTTTTCGTAGTTTTCGCGCGCTGTTTTCGCGCAGATTTCGCGCGATTTTCGAGCAGATTTTGCGAGCGGTTTTCGCAGCTTTCGCGCGCTGTTTTCGCGCAGATTTCGCGCGGTTTTCGAGCAGATTTTGCGAGCGGTTTTCGCAGTTTTCGCGCGCTGTTTTCGCGCAGATTTCGCGCGGTTTTCGAGCAGATTTCACGAGCGGTTCTCGCAGTTTTCGTGCATGGTTTCCACGCAGTTTTCCGCAGTTTTCGCAGGTTTTTTGCAAGCTGTTTTTGAGCAGTTTTTCGCCGACGGAGGCCTTTGTCACCGCCGGATGCGCGGTTGTAGACCGTTTTGTTTGATGATGCGATTTCTTCTTTCCTGGCAGTTTTAGTGCGGTTTTTAGCTTCCGCCGGGGCCGGGTGTGGGTTTTTCCGTCGCGTGGACCCGCGGGCTTGTTTCGGGACATCCGCGGAGCGCGCGGTCGTGTGGTTGGTCACTGCGTGCTCCGATTTGCGTGCGGATTCTGGCATCGGACTTCGTGTCGTGTGCGGACCCCTTGGAGGCCAGGTAATCCCGCTGAGCCCAATTGCAAGTGTCGACAAGCAATTGGGGGCGAGCCGAGGTGGGTTGGTTTTTCTCTCCAAGTCTACGGACTTCCTTCTAATTCTATTGTGATAGGATTGCATGCTAGTTTAAGTGTTTTCTTGGAACTTAACTAGCACCCCCGTCATATGTGCATGTGTTTGACCTGACCGGTAGAGAACCTTAATCTGGGCTAGGTTCTTTTATGCTTTAGACATCCCACACATTGCATATCCTTCTGGACATAGGGTCCTTCGCCCGGATAGTGGGCTGGGCGGTCAGAGTGATGTGGGACGGGTGTTGCACTCGGGCCCGGGGGGGGCCGAGTGGGGTCTGGTGGCTGGGTTAGGCCAGTGTTAGTGTTTTGGGGAACCGTTTCAGATAAACGGTGGTCCCGGGATTTTCCTTTCCGCTGTTCTTCTTGTCACCACCATGTTGTGATCGTGGTGCACGTGTGTTAGCAGGACCTTGAACCCAGAACCTTTTTGGACGAATACATGATTTTAGTCAGCCAATGTTTCTTCCAAGCCTCGCAAGGTTGCCTGAGTCTGTTCTTGTTTGATAGGACGAGGGCATTAGCTCTTCGAGGTTTGGGCATAAAACTTGATTTCAAAGGGTTTTCCTAAAAAGACTAAAAAATCATTAAAAAGATGGATTTCTCTCAGATCGAATGGTTTTCTGAAATAAATGACATGATTTCTTATAAACTTATCCACCCGAGCGGATTCGAGTGATCTGGGTTCTAAGGGCTGTTTTCTTTCTTGGGGACGTAGGTGTCAGTCTCCCGGGGTTTCCGACCCTTTGCAGATCTGGCTGTGGAGCATCTCCGGCCGTGAGTTTGTGTGTTGAGTTCGGTGGGGTGTTGTTGTGGGAGCCGTGGGGAGAGACGGTGGTCCCAGCTAGGTAGTGCTTTCGTTGAGTGGGTCAGTGTTGTGAGATTGAGTCGTGGAGGGTTCTCCAACTGAGTTGTGCTTCGAGCATCGAGATACCGATCTGTTTGATCGTGGACTATAGCCTGCAGGAGCCACTTGTGAGACAGTGATACAGTTGTGATACTTGAGTTCGGTGGGGTCGCACCCCTCGAGCTACGCCCCGGGTGCGTTGATGATTCCGAGCCCGATGAGGCTGCGATGATGATACCGAGCCTGACGAGGCTTCGATGATGCGCCTAGTTCATATACTAGAGGTCGCTTGATACCCCTGGCCGAGCTACCATGGGGTCACTGTGTGAGATATCGAGTTTGTCCGATTGGACACCCTGGTTGATACACCAGGGGGCGCAGGCTTGACTCGACTGGACCCTGTGGGGCAGTCGATGAGATATGGGTTACACTGAGAGAGTGTTGGCATAGCATGTGTCATAGTAGAGTTTCTTGAGCATAGTACTTGTGACATATTGTCAACAGTGAGTGGCTGCATACCATCATCCATA
Source organism: Tillandsia leiboldiana (assembly GCA_029204045.2). Taxonomy (NCBI): domain Eukaryota; kingdom Viridiplantae; phylum Streptophyta; class Magnoliopsida; order Poales; family Bromeliaceae; genus Tillandsia; species Tillandsia leiboldiana. Next base: position 30,240,362 of record CM055070.1, read on the forward strand.
TCCCCTTCCTATTGAGCATAGTAGATAGAGGCATGATAGCTGTAGATTCTTTTCCAGCTTATTTATATTATCAGTCTTTTCTGTTATCTCTTGCCTCTAGTGGACTTAGTGGGCAGACCGTGGTTCTTGGAGACGGTACCCACTGAGAACTACTGTAGGATGTAGTTCTCACACCCTCTGTCGGTGATAGGTTGCTGAGGCTTTTCTTCCGTTCCTGCCGAGCTTGACTGGACGGACCGAGGACAGGGAGTCGCGTGATAGTTCCCTACCAGCATTGTTACTGTAGAGTGAGGTAGATGTACCATCCCAGATTGTGGGAGTTGATTATGTTGGGTATATTTCCTGTTTAGCTATCTCCCAGTTGGATTTGTAGATGTTGTATAGGTGGACTTCTATTTGTATCATCTTGATTTTGGGAGATAGGCTATGAGTTGTTGCAACTTTGTAGTTGTGAAATTTTATAGTACAGCTTTCTTATCCGCTCTGATATCTGTGTAGCTGTAGTTCTGTCTTTGCAGGTTAGACGCTTCGTCTGTACGGCAGTTTCCGTACAGATGGCGGATCTGTTAGCGAGCCCGGGTCGCAGTTTCGACCCCGGGGCGTGACAGATTAGAGTGGTATCAGAGCCTAGGATGTAGGTCATTGAGGACTTAGAGACCCTAGGCTATTGGTTGGACAGTGGGATGACTGTCGAGAGAGACGTGACTTTAGCGAGAGTCTTGATTGAGTTTGTACCTCTCCCAGAGGATTGGGGCGAGTGATCTCACATGTTATTTCTCTAAAGATGATTATGTTGGCTGCAGACAACATAATGCTTTAGTAAGGGTAACATGTACTAGACTTTCGCTCGATTGGGTCGAGAGAGTTTGGGTCCTAATGGTTATTTTGTTGCAGTGGTTTTCGATGCCTCAGAGGCGCCGTGCAACAGCGAGGGCGTATTCGACCTTGGATGAGGAGCTCGAACAACGGAAGGCTGATTGGACAGACCTGAGAGAGGTCTAAGAGGTACGAGTCAAGTAGCTCTGACGTTTGGGGCGATGCGGCGCCAGGAGAAGAACATGGAGCGTGTGATGCGCATGTTTGAGCTGAGAGCATCTCCCGGGGTATCGCCAGTAGTACTTCCAGCCGCGACATTATCGATTTCGACCCTGGTCGCACCACTGATGGTGCAGGAGCAGCGAGAGGTTGCTAACCGGTTATTTTACTTCATCCAGTTCCACCCCCTGTAGATTTTGGGATTAAGCTTGGGGCCTTGGGAGGCCGAGAACTGGATCGCTGCTATGGAAGAGCTGTTCAAGGATTTGTTCATCCAGGAGAAGTATCAGGGCGCGTGATCATGCGTCTTTGGATTAGGACGCCGAGAGTTGGTGGCGTCGAGTTCGTCCTGTTGGACCACCGAGAGTGAGTTTCCGCGATGGTTGAGCAGTGTGCCCCTTGTCACCCAGGATGAGGCTTAGAGGTTGATTGTGTTGAGAGGGAACTGCACCTGGATATCTATCTCTTTGTGTATTCTCGGCGAGTGCCGACCGTAGATGCAGCGATTGGGCATGTGCGATGGATTGACCGGGGATCACCGATCACGTCCAGGAGGGACGGAGAACGAGGGACCAGCTCCAGAGAGAGAGTCTTCCAGTATTGCCTGATTCTGGGTTAGTGGAGTGGATCGAGGTTGCCATGGTGCCAGCCTCAGGATCATGTGTCTCAGAGGAGACAGAGACCTGGAGGTTCTCGGCAGCTGAGGCGCCAGAATAGTGGATTGGAGACCGAGATAGTGGCCGACATGGTTATGGAACCTTGCAGCCGGGGCTGTGCCCGGTTAGTGTTCAGAACCCGGTAGGGGCTTTCTGAGCTTGCCTTGTGGTCAAGTGGATTGACTGAGGCCTACGGTTGTTAGGATTTGAAGAATCGAGTACTCCAGCTACGTTTGAACGGGTTAGCAGCCGGGCCGTCGTGGACATTTGGATTTATTTCCGAAGTGGCTTAGAGCTTCAAGATCACTGGGGGATAGTGCAGCGACTCCTAAGAGGGGAGATGCTGGTTGCCTAGTCGAGAGATGTACCTGCGGGACTTGATTGTTTTGGTTGCTAGGGAGCAACGGAGGAGTTTTGCCTTTTGGAGATTTCGATTTTGGAAGCCACCAGCCGCAGAGATACATGTATTTAGACTTGAGTTTACGCGGGGAGTTTGGACCGTGATTATTCGTCTGATAGGAAGAGGTGTATTGAATCCTCGCACTTTTTCGGCTTTTCTTCGTTGGACTCGAACAAGGATTTGAGCTATCAGAAGCAACCGAAGAAATTCTTGCTTGTGAAGTTATGGAATTTACCGTTGGTTTTACCCAGTGAAGGTTCGGTGGTGCCAGTACGTTGAGTTAGAGCGACCACCTGAGAACCGGGGGATGAGTTGGGAATCTTCTATCCCCATTTCATCGAGTTACCCTCCTGGGCCATGGTTTTATTCTGGTTTCGAGGACGAAACCTTTTGAAGGAGGGGAGAGTGTAAAGTACCGGGTCTGCGGATAGCGCGCCGACCACGCAGTTGGCTTGGAGCAGAGAGTTGCCTTGGGCATGTTGCACTTGAGTTTACAGTTGATGCCGGGTTGATTCGGATCAACGCAGAAGCTCCAGCTCGATTCGGGGTTTTTCCGGGCTTTGTATGCCGATTGAGGATGAGATTTGGAAATTACCGACTTCACCGTGGAGTGCCGAAAATTCAGAAACACTTGGAACAGGTGTATTTCCAGTTTACAGCGGAGTTCGGGAGGTTCCGGACTGACGCGGAGGACCCGGGGGCAAAAAGTGAGTCGGAACTGGCAATTTTGGAGCCGGTATTTGATTTGAGCACCCTGACTCAACGGATGAGCTTTTTGAGGAGAAAAAGCTGTGGACACGTGTACTTTTGATTTACAGCGAGGTTCGGGAGGTTCCGGACTGACGCGGAGGACCCGGAGGCAAAAAGTGAGTCGGAACTGGCAATTTTGGAGCCGGTATTTGATTTGAGCACCCCGACTCAACGGATGAGCTTTTTGAGGAGAAAAAGCTGTGGACACGTGTACTTTTGATTTACAGCGAGGTTCGGGAAGTTCCGGACTGACGCGGAGGACCCGGAGGCAAAAAGTGAGTCGGAACTGGAAATTTTGGAGCCGGTATTTGATTTGAGCACCCCGACTCAACGGATGAGCTTTTTGAAGAGAAAAAGCTGTGAGCACGTGTATTTTCGATTTACAGCTGGGTTCGGGAGGTTCCGAACAGCGGCGGAAGGCCCGAGGGCAAAAAGTGAGTTGAGGTGGGGTTTTTGGATTATTGTTATTAATTAATTTATTTGGTTTTCTTTATAAAGAGCCTCCCACCTCTCCCTCTGCAGCAGAGAAAGAAAGAAAGGAAAAAGAGAAAGAAAGAAAGAAAGAAAAGAGAGGAAAAGGAAGAAGGAAGAAGAAAGAAGAGGACTTGAAGGCATTTTTGGTCTGTTGGGTTATATGTAATATAGATCTAAATAGGGGAAGAAACACCTAGAGGGGGGTGAATAGGTGTAAACGTATAAACACTCAAAAATCGTTGCGATAAAAAACCCAATGCGGAAATAAAAATAACACGTAAGATTTTTACGTGGAAAACTCCAAACCGGAGTAAAAAACCACGGGACCGATAACACGGCGAAATCCACTAGAATTAAAACACGTACAAGGTGATTTACCGTACACACTTACGACTCAACCTTTTCCATACGCTCCTAGAGGATCTTCTCCGCTCGCTCCACGACGCTTCTCGAATCCACGATCTGCGCCCAACGCCGAATCCACGGCGTCCAACGTCGAATCCACGACGTCCGACCGAATCCACGGTCTTCACCCAGTAGCACCCTTCGAATCCACGAACGTGCCTCGCTCCGAATCCACGAGAGCGGTTGAACCTTGAATCCACAAGGACACGCGAATCCACGCGCCGATTTTGGGGTAAATCGTTGTTTTTGGGTGGTGATGATCCGCCGAATACTTAGATCAAAGATAGATCGGAATACCATCTAAGTATTCATTAGTTTGATTCAACTCAAGATGTGAGTATGAAAACCTAGAATCAAACTAATCAATATAGATGAAGAAACATAGAGTATTATCTAATGATTTCCTTTCTTCTCTATATGTGGATCTTAGGCCGTATCTAAGATTATATTTTATTATGACGGCTATTTTCCTTAACCCTAGAAAAAGAGTCATAGGGTCTATTTATAGGTTAGAAACATTTGGAAGGAGATAAGAATCAAAAACCTAACATTTCTGAAATTTTTACGGACGGCGATCCGGATCGGATTTGGGCGATCCGGATTGCAGTAGCAAGAAAGACGGTTTCCAGAAAAACAATCGTTCGGGATCCGGATCGGAATGCCTGATCCGGATCGTTCATACAATTCAGAAAAACTCAACGTTCGGGATCCGGATCGTGAGATGCTGCGATCCGGATTGAAGTAATGTATGAAACAACAACCTTCGGGATCCGGATCGCTGGCTCTGATCCGGATCCTGAACATGTCCGAACACCAGTTTTTGATTTTTATGCAATTAAAAATTCTTCCAGGTGTTTCTACACTACAAGAAGTATTCGGATCACCAATAATCTTTAGTTAAACATACCTGATCCTTTTGAATTCTTCTTTCTTGAGATTGAGTTAAATGATCCAACCTTCTTCACCTTCAATCTTCAAGACTTGAACCTTTCACGAAACTACGCCAACTCAAATTCCGTAACAATCTCCCCCTTTGGCGGTTTCGTGACAAAACACAGATCCACTAAAGAAAATTCAAAATGATATTTTTGTTGCTATCACCATACAACAAAAATTTACAATGGAGATCCAAAAATTTAAAAACATGAGATATAAGCTCCTAAAACAGACTCTAGACTTAGACATCTGTACTCTCTGCACAAAGAAATCAATCTTGACAAAAAGAGATCGTTAGATACTTCAAGAATATTTAGCATTCAAAACCTAACAGAGATAGAGTTTTATGCTCACCATGACATTGAGTAATTCAGATATGTAATAAGATCACAATCAAACATTGACATATCTTCTAAGCAATAAAATTCCAAATGTCATAACTTTGCTTTGTTAGTAATCAAACAACTTGTTAGTAATAATACATGTCCAAATAGTTAGTCGAATAGTTAGTAGGAACATGCAACAAATCACAAGATAAAAACCAAAGTTGTGATACTTACCCTTCACCAAAGTCAAAGTTTAAGTGATACTTACCTTGATGTTCACACATTCACATCATCATTGTTCAAGTTCTCTCTAAACTCTCTCCCCCTTTTTGTCACAAACAAAGCCAAAATCACAAAAATTTAAGGAGAGTTAAAAATTTCAAAAATTGTTCCGAAATGTAAGAACTAGAACTAAGAGTAAGTCCTAAAAACTGAACTAAAATCTAAAAAGATAAAAGCCTGCACAAATCTGCACAAAAATTGTTAAAGCACAACTTAATTATCCGAGTCTGAGTCCTCAGACGCACTATATCCCATCTTAGTGAACATGTTCTTGATCAATTTCCTCATTGAATTTACTTTCTTGGTCAATGTAATTTGGGATGCCGTTATGATCTCGAGTTCTTCAGACATTCGCCTTTGTTCTGATGCTTGTTGGGACGGTGAGGCCGAGGTGCCGACACAAGGTTTCTTTCCAGTGGAATGTGTCGGAGTAACATGTGGTAATTTGTGAAGTGACTTCACAATCGTTGACTCATCTATCATCCCCCAACAGTGTTGATAAGATGTCGAGCTTATATCAATGTCAAACTTTTGTAAGATCCTCATGATGATTAACGGAAACGGAAGTCACTCAGAAGGATGAGGATGCACAATATATCTTGACATTCTATTCCAAATTATGTAGGGGATATTCATGTTCAATCCTACAGCCTCAGAGGGATGACCTAAGAGATATAGGAACAGCAGTCTCTCCCATCTCACGACCTTAGTCTGCATGTTAGGTAGAATGTTGTAACACGTGATGAAATTTAGAAATTGGTACTCCAGTCGAAGATGTTTGGATTTTACACTTTTACCATTAGCTGATTTTGTTCCTTCCAAACAAATTTTATCTATCACTGTTCGCCACAAGGCATTCGTCAAACTTCTTCCTTTCAAAAAGTTGAGCCCCGATGTGTTAGATTCCATTCCAAGGACTTCGCCAATTAGCTGCGGAGTGATTTTAAGTTTCATCCCTTGTATATTTGTAAAGAAATGCATTGATCCATTTTCATCTTCTCGAAGATGTCTTGCATTCGTGTAAAAGGTTCTTACACGATACAAACAATATCCAAGTAGTTCGGGGAATCGGCAGACTTGGATGAGATTAGCTTGCTCAATCAAGGTTCCAAACTCAGGTGAGTGATTTCGGAGAGCTTCAATGTTGACATGACGTTCACCGATGCATTCACGACGTTCAAACGCTCGAAGGCGATCCATGCTGACGAACACTCCTTCCACGCGAGGCGGGGAGTCAGGAACTATCGGCGTGTTAATATCAGCGTCTCGTCGTAGTCCAAAGCGTCTAGTTACTCGTTTTCTTTTCACAGAGATGGTTGGTTTAGCCATAGGTGCTTTTCCTTTGTCCATGGGTCCCTTTCCTTTTGATCCATCGGAAGCTTTTCCTTTTGAACCATCAGACGCCTTTTGTTCAGTCAATGAGTCATCATCATCTGTCAATTCAGTCCAATCTACCTCTTGACAGTCTGCTTCCACTTCTGTGTCACTGATCAGAAGAAACTCACCTTTTTGTTGTGTTTTCTTAGCTCTTTTTAATTTGTTTGTGGCCCGAGTGTGCACTATTGTGACCAACAAAAGAATGATCCATGAGAATTCCATTGATCCAAATGCCTTAAGAAGATTGAAGTCCTGTGAAGACCAACTCAAGAACACATGAGAAATTGTTAATTTTTAAAGATTTGAAAAATTGTACCCAAACAATCATAATCATGTAGAGAGACTAAGAATCAAATTAGTTTTGCAAAAGGACTTTTAAAAATAGATCAATTGCATGATTTTCGAAAATCCTTATTATATGCCCTAAAACCGAAATTTTTAGAAATCGAAGCCTAAAAATCCGTTAATCAGGAGAATACCTAGCATATAATCAAAACTAATCTACCCAGAGTTCTTATTTCAAAAGAACCATTCACAAACGAAGAAGATAGAAAAATCTCATCACGTTTTGAAGAAAATAGAGGAAAACCTGTGAAAGACGAGATTTTGATCAATAAAACGTACTTGGATTCGAAGAACTTGGGTTAGGAAAGCTCCAAGGTGCAATAGTTCTAGAGAGAGAGGCTCTAGAGACTTGAGAACAAAAGATTAAGGTAAGAGAAATCAAAACCTTCTTGTTCTTATTAAAACCCTAGCCGTGATCCAGATCGGATCGAGATTTCGATCCGGATCGGCCAGCCGCAGGAAGAAGCCTGCGTTCGGGATCCGGATCAGCTTGCCCGATCCGGATCGGCTCCAACTTTTTCTTCAGAAAAATTTAGAAAAATTTCATAAGATCCAGAAAAAGTATGTAAGCACAATTGTGTATCAACTTTAAACAAAAATCATCGTTTCATACAACAAGAATTAGATTATGCCAAATCTATCAATAATATCCAAAAATGAAACGAGAATTTACAAAAATTAAATCCCTTAAAGTTGAACACTTTCAATTACATCTAACTTGATCTTATGAGTAATGCCTTTATCAAATCATCAATTCGGTAAGAAAATGAAATACAAAGATCAATAGATGTTTGAAATCCCAAATATGGTAGATAATTTATCTAGACAATCTGTTGAAGAGAGTGGCTCTTTGAGCATCTTTCTTTAAAATCCCACCGTATACCAACCTTGAAATTTGACGGAGTCAAGTATTTCAACATGCATTTACTTAATCAAAAATTGAACAACCATGCTTGGTATACATGTGGTAGCTGCACACAATACTCGGACGACCGAGGGTGGTAGCTCTTTCCTCCATGTGGTGGTAGTTTTCACACTCCTCATTGGGATGTAACTCTTTCCACATCTTTTGAGCATTTTACATTTCTTGACTCCCCCTCAATTGGCTATCAATTATTAAGATATAAGTATTCAATCAAAAATTGATCTCGATTTCATACTCGACTAAGCAGTCAATAAGATAATGACTATACCAAGAGATCATTGAGAGAGAAATTGACTTTGATCACTTAGAAGATGATTTACTTAACATAAATGATCATTGCAACAATGACATATATGATGGCAAAAGCATAATAAATTTCTAAATGTGCGAAAGATGCAATTAAAATCAATTATGATCTCTGCTCAATTAATGTCCTATGTACAAACATAGATAATGAACAAAACAAAACAAAAACAAAACAAAAACAAACTATCCTAAGCAACAGGTTTCAAAACGAAGTTTATTTCAAGAAAGCATTCCAATTGCTTTTCGCAATGAATAAACGTTTTTGATCCAAATATTTTGTTAAAATGTCAGCTATTGATCCTCAGTTGAAATATATGAAAGTTGAAGAGTATTTGATTCAACTAGCTCTCTAAGAAAATGATATCTAAGTTCAATATGTTTTGTTCTAGAGTGCAACACAGGGTTTTTAGAAATGTTAATTGCACTTGTGTTGTCACAAAGAATTGTTACCGAAGATGCTGAAATCCGGAAGTCGCTCAACACACTTTCATCCACAATGAGTTGGTTGAACAACTACCCGCTGAAAGTATTCCGCTTCAGCAGTCGAGCGTGCTATGCAATTCTGCTTTTACTGTGCCATGCAACAAGGCAATGGCCAAGATAGAAATATGCACCCACTCGTGCTTTTCCGATCATCCACTGATCCTGCCCAATCGGCATCTGAGTATCCAACAATATCCAAACTAGTTCCCATAGGATACTCAAATATCCGAAATTATTGATCCTTTGATGTGTACCGGTGGATGATCCATTTTCAACGCTTATCAGGTATGAACCTCCTTGGTGCTGATTGATATCTCGCGCAAATCCCAACACTAAAGGAATATATAGGGCGACTAGCCGTGAGGTACAGTAGACTGCCAATCATACTTCGATACCATTTTTCTCGTCGGACATTCTCACTTTGTGAATCACTTCCAAGTCCGGTTTGGCTAGTTTCCCATTGGAGTCGAAAAATCTTTCGAATTTTCTAAGATCAAACTTTTTAACCAACTCCATTGCATACTTGGATTGACTCAAGTGAATACCTTCATCATTTTGTTTAATTTGCAATCCAAGAAATAAGTCAATTCGCCCATCATGGACATCTCAAATTCGCTTTCCATGGTCTCCGCGAATTTAGAAGCATCATTATCTCTTGTTGCGCCAAATACAATGTCATCGACATAGATTTGTGCTACAATGAAATTGCTTTGATAATGCTTCACAAAGAGAGTCCTGTCAGCTCCCCCTCGAGTATAGCCCTTCTCCAAAAGGTGCTTTGTCAACCTTTCGTACCATGCTCGCGGTGCTTGTTTCAGACCGTAAAGAGCCTTTTTCAAACGAAAAACATGGTTAGGTTGTTTATGGTCTACAAAACCTTTCGGTTGAGCCACATAAACTTCCTCATTTAAAAACCCATTTAGAAACGCGCTCTTAACGTCCATTTGAAATAATTTGATTTTAAAATGACAAGCAATAGCAAATAGTATACGAATGGACTCGAGTCTAGCTACAGGGGCGAATGTTTCATCAAAGTCTATACCTTCTACTTGAGAGTAGCCTTGAGCAACTAATCGTGCCTTGTTCCTGATGATAGTACCATCCTCATTTTTCTTGTTCTTGAAAATCCATTTGGTACCTATCACATTATGTTGCTTTGGAGGCTTCGTTAATTCCCAGACTTTGTTTCGCTCAAATTGATGGAGCTCTTCCTGCATTGCTTTAATCCAGTAGTCATCCTGAAGAGCTTCATCTATGTTCTTTGGTTCGATTAAAGATACGTAGCAAGCGAATCCACAAACCAACTGCCTCCGAGTTCTAACTCCTTCTTGTGGATCTCCAATAATATTCGATTCCGGATGATCCTTGGAGATTCGTAGCGTTTGTTGAAACGGAGTACTCGGAGGTACATGAGATGATTCCTGCACATCAGATAAACTTGAAGAACCATTAGATGCATCATTAATATTGGAAGTATTATTATGAGAAGATGCAATAGCAGGAGAATCATCATCTAGAGAGATATCGAGGGTAGATTTTCCAGATCCAAAGTGAAAAGCTTCATCTACTTTAACATTTATAGATTCTACGATCGTCTTAGATTCCAAGTTAAATACTCGATATGCTCTACTATTTGTAGAATACCCCAAGAAGATCCCTTCGTCACTTCGAGAGTCAAACTTTCCAAGATTTTCACGGTCACGTAAAATGTAACACCGACTCCCGAAGATACGAAAATATTTGATGTTGGGTTTTCTACCACACCATAGTTCATATGGTGTATTTAACGTTCCGGGCGCAAATAAACTCGATTAATTACATAGATTGCAGTGTTCACAGCTTCAGCCCAAAAATGTAGCGGTAAATTCCGGCTATGAAGCATAACACGTGCCATCTCTTGAACAACCCTGTTTTTGCGCTCGACAACACCATTCTGTTGAGGTGTATAGGGTGCGAGAATTCATGCTTAATGCCGTTTGAAGTGCAAAAGTCAATGAATTTAGAATTAATGAATTCTCCACCTCTATCACTTCTAACACGAATGATCTTTTCATTCTTTTCAATCATAATACGATGGCAAATCTCATGAAAAGAATCAAAGTATCAGCTTTCTCTTTTAAAAATGCTACCCAAGAATACCGAGAGAAATCATCAACTAAGAAAATATACCATTTACCTCCCAAAGATGGTTGACGGGTCGGCCCCATTAAATCCATGTGCAAAAGTTCCAAGGCCGTTTTGTACCAACGTGGTTCAAGTTCTTGTGTGCAGTCCTAGACTGTTTTCCCTTTTGGCAACCACCACACACAATGTTTTGTTTAAATAAAAGTTTTGGAACCCCCTTGACCACGTCCTTGTTTGAAATTCTAGCAAGTTCCTTAAAATTTATGTGACCTAGCCTTTCATGCCAAAGTGTTTCATTATTCAAAGAAACTAAGTTACATTTTTCAGAAATTTTATTAGGAACAACATAACAATTGTTTTCAGATCTAACCCCTTTTAAAAAGAAGACATGGTCCTTATCAGTTACAACGCATTCAACAGATGAAAAGTTAACTGAAAAACCATTGTCGCAAAGTTGACTTATGCTTATGAGGTTAGTCTTAAGGCCATCAACAAATAACACGTTTTTCAAAATCGGGCCATCTGGAATAGCTACCGTTCCTTTTCCAACAATTTTGGAAGATCGACCGTCTCCGAAAACAACGAGTCCTCCGGAGATTTTCTCAAGATTTTGAAAACTATTTTTGTCACCGGTCATGTGACGGGAACACCCGCTATCCAGATACCAAGACGAACTATCATATGCATGCAAGGAAACATTGGTAACAAGACAAGGAAAATTTCACCTTTGCGCACCCAAACCTTTTTGGAGTGCGTCGGTAATGGTCGTGAAGTTATATGCCTAGGTGAAAGCGTCTTGTTAAAACGATTGCTGCTCCTTGATGAAGTCGTCTTGCGCGGTAAACTACCAAGTCTTTTCCTTCAATTGATTTGCTTTGATTTCCGAGGAATCACCTTTGTGGTAGTCATTGCAAGAGGTGTTTGAGTGAGCGTTTGACTCCCGTCTTGCAATATCTTCTTATGTGCCCTGAAACACCACAACGAAAACATACCTTAGATCTTGACGATCCCAAAGAGGATGAAGTAGGTTTGTTGTCGTTGTTTGTCTTGAATTCCGGTGTCGGAGGAGGAGATACCGACTGAGGCACAAAAACTGTCCCACTCGAACTTGGACTGTTTCCAGTTTGAGTGTATCCGAGGCCGAACCGATTTGATTGACCAAGACCAAGAAGTCTATCCAACTTACTCCTTCCTGAAGAGAATCGCTGTAAGTCATCCTTGAGTTGGAAAATGGTCTTTGTCATTTCCAGGTTATCCTGTCGAGCCTCGTTGTAGAGCTTTGAGAAGTGATTCGCTTTATCCACCAGATTTGTATGTTCCTTCTCAAAAAGCTCATTGGACTCTTGAAGGGAAACATTTACTTTTATCAGATTTTCCCTTTCCACTTCAAGAGCGTTTGAGAGAGAAGTTGCCCTTTTTGCTTCTTCTTCGAGATCATGCAATCTCCCTCTCAAACTCTTGTTTTGCTTAGCCACTTTCTTTGAATCCCTCAAAAGTCTGTGGTAGGCTAGAGCAAAATCTTCACCTTCCGAATCATCCGATTCGTTGTCCGTTGCATTCTTTTCAACAGTGGAGTTGGACAATGACTCGGATGTACTTGCCATAAAGCACATGAAGGGTGAAGATGTGGACGCGTGGAATGCCGTGGAGCTCTTTTCTTCATCACTTGAAGACGACTCATTTGACGTTGAGTTGTCATCCCAAGTGACGACTTGCATCGCCTTCTTCTTTGCCGGATACTTGTTGGGACACTCCGTTGCAATGTGGCCGTAGCCTCGACATTTGAAGCATTGTAGTTGTCCCTCTGAACTTTTCTTATCCTTTGAGAAGTTCTCTTGCTTTCTTGACTTGTAACTTGAAGTACCCTTGCCTTTGTTCGACTTTCCGAAGGATGGAGATTTACTTGAATTACCCCTTCGAAAGTTGCGGCGAAACTTCCTTGTCAAGAGAGCGAGCTGCTTCTCAAATTCCTCCATAGAAAGGTTCTCGTCATCGTCTGAGGAGGATGTATCCGCGTCTTCTTCCTTAGTTGTTTTCAACGCATAACCTGAAGACTTAGAAGAGGATGCTTTTCCAGAAGAATTGTTAGTAGTAAATGTCATTTCATAAGTTTGTAATGAACCAACTAATTCTTCTACACGTATTTCGTCCGGGTGTTTAATAGTTTCAATGGCTGTAACCTTTGGGCGAAATCGTTCAGGAAGAGTTCTTAAGATCTTTCTTACAATCTTAAATTCTGGAATCTTCTCTCCCAGGTTAGCACATGAGTTTACGATGTCTTGCAATCGTGTATAGTAGTCCGTGAAAGATTCATTTTCTGCCATCAAGATAGAGTCAAACTTGCTCGTAAGCATTTGCAGTTTCTGAATCTTCACGAGGTTAGTTCCCTCATGTGTAACCTGAAGAACATCCCAGATTTCTTTCGCAGTCTCACATGCCGAGACGCGAGAGAATTCAGTTTGAGATAAGGCATTAAAAATAGCATTAATTCCCTTGCCATTGTAAGAAGATGAATCTAACTCTTCCTTGGTCCATTTCGACCTAGGTTTTAAGGTGCGAACATCAGAGATAATTTCAGTTGGATTAGACCATCCTAATTCAATTGATTGCCACACCCTTTCGTCGATGGAAATTAAAAAGGCTTTCATCCGTACTTTCCAGTACGCATAATTTGTTCCATCAAAGAAAGGGGGTCGATTGATGTTTCCACCTTCAACCATTGTTTACAACCCTATTCCCGCTCTGATACCACTTGTTGGGTTATATGTAATATAGATCTAAATAGGGGAAAAAACACCTAGAGGGGGGTGAATAGGTGTAAACGTATAAACACTCAAAAATCGTTGCGATAAAAACCCAATGCGGAAATAAAAATAACACGCAAGATTTTTACGTGGAAAACTCCATCACCGGAGTAAAAAACCACGGGACCGATAACACGGCAGAAATCCACTAGAATTAAAACACGTACAAGGTGATTTACCGTACACACTTACGACTCAACCTTTTCCATACGCTCCTAGAGGATCTTCTCCGCTCGCTCCACGACGCTTCTCGAATCCACGATCTGCGCCCAACGCCGAATCCACGGCGTCCAACGTCGAATCCACGACGTCCGACCGAATCCACGGTCTTCACCCAATAGCACCCTTCGAATCCACGAACGTGCCTCGCTCCGAATCCACGAGAGCGGTTGAACCTTGAATCCACAAGGACACGCGAATCCACGCGCCGATTTTGGGGTAAATCGTTGTTTTTGGGTGGTGATGATCCGCCGAATACTTAGATCAAAGATAGATCGGAAATACCATCTAAGTATTCATTAGTTTGATTCAACTCAAGATGTGAGTATGAAAACCTAGAATCAAACTAATCAATATAGATGAAGAAACATAGAGTATTCTCTAATGATTTCCTTTCTTCTCTATATGTGGATCTAGGCCGTATAAGATGATATTTGAAAATGACGGCTATTTTGATTAACCCTAGAAAAAGAGTCATAGGGTCTATTTATAGGTTAGAAACCCTAGGAAGGAGATAAGAATCAAAAACCTAACATTTCTGGAATTTTTACGGACGGCGATCCGGATCGGATTTGGGCGATCCGGATTGCAGTAGCAAGAAAGACGGTTTCCAGAAAAACAAGGTTCGGGATCCGGATCGAATGCCTGATCCGGATCGTTCATACAATTCAGAAAACTCAACGTTCGGGATCCGGATCGTGAGATGCTGCGATCGGATTGAAGTAATGTATGAACAACAACCTTCGGGATCCGGATCGCTGGCTCTGATCCGGATCCTGAACATGTCCGAACACCAGTTTTTGATTTTTATGCAATGAAAATTCTTCCAGGTGTTTCTACACTACAAGAAGTATTCGGATCACCAAATCTTTAGTTAAACATACCTGATCCTTTTGAATTCTTCTTTCTTGAGATTGAGTTAAATGATCCAACTTTCTTCACCTTCAATCTTCAAGACTTGAACCTTCACGAAACTACGCCAACTCAAATTCCGTAACC
>CM055070.1:30255307-30458590 GCA_029204045.2 Tillandsia leiboldiana
AACTAAATCTAAAAAGATAAAGCCTGCACAAATCTGCACAAAAATTGTTAAAGCACAACTTAATATCCGAGTCTGAGTCCTCAGACGCACTATATCCCATCTTAGTGAACATGTTCTTGATCAATTTCCTCATTGAATTTACTTTCTTGGTCAATGTAATTTGGGATGCCGTTATGATCTCGAGTTCTTCAGACATTCGCCTTTGTTCTGATGCTTGTTGGGACGGTGAGGCCGAGGTGCCGACACAAGGTTTCTTTCCAGTGGAATGTGTCGGAGTAACATGTGGTATTTGTGAAGTGACTTCACAATCGTTGACTCATCTATCATCCCCCAACCGTGTTGATAAGATGTCGAGCTTATATCAATGTCAAACTTTTGTAAGATCCTCATGATGATTAACGGAACGGAAGTCACTCAGAAGGATGAGGATGCACAATATATACTTGACATTCTATTCCAAATATGTAGGGGCTATTCTGTTCAATCCTACAGCCTCAGAGGGATGACCTAAGAGATATAGGACAGCAGTCTCTCCCATCTCACGACCTTAGTCTGCATGTTAGGTAGAATGTTGTAACACGTGATGAAATTTAGAAATTGGTACTCCAGTCGAAGATGTTTGGATTTTACACTTTTACCATTAGCTGATTTTGTTCCTTCCAAACAAATTTATCTATCACTGTTCGCCACAAGGCATTCGTCAAACTTCTTCCTTTCAAAAAGTTGAGCCCCGATGTGTTAGATTCCATTCCAAGGACTTCGCCAATTAGCTGCGGAGTGATTTTAAGTTCATCCCTTGTATATTTGTAAAGAAATGCATTGATCCATTTTCATCTTCTCGAAGATGTCTTGCATTCGTGTAAAAGGTTCTTACACGATACAAACAATATCCAAGTAGTTCGGGGAATCGGCAGACTTGGATGAGATTAGCTTGCTCAATCAAGGTTCCAACTCAGGTGAGTGATTTCGGAGAGCTTCAATGTTGACATGACGTTCACCGATGCATTCACGACGTTCAAACGCTCGAAGGCGATCCATGCTGACGAACACTCCTTCCACGCGAGGCGGGGAGTCAGGAACTATCGGCGTGTTAATATCAGCGTCTCGTCGTAGTCCAAAGCGTCTAGTTACTCGTTTTCTTTTCACAGAGATGGTTGGTTTAGCCATAGGTGCTTTTCCTTTGTCCATGGGTCCCTTTCCTTTTGATCCATCGGAAGCTTTTCCTTTTTGAACCATCAGACGCCTTTTGTTCAGTCA
Organism: Tillandsia leiboldiana; assembly: GCA_029204045.2. Classification (NCBI taxonomy): domain Eukaryota; kingdom Viridiplantae; phylum Streptophyta; class Magnoliopsida; order Poales; family Bromeliaceae; genus Tillandsia; species Tillandsia leiboldiana. Next base: position 30,256,565 of record CM055070.1, read on the forward strand.
ATGAGTCATCATCATCTGTCAATTCAGTCCAATCTACCTCTTGACAGTCTGCTTCCACTTCTGTGTCACTGATCAGAAGAAACTCACCTTTTTGTTGTGTTTTCTTAGCTCTTTTTAATTTGTTTGTGGCCCGAGTGTGCACTATTGTGACCAACAAAAGAATGATCCATGAGAATTCCATTGATCCAAATGCCTTAAGAAGATTGAAGTCCTGTGAAGACCAACTCAAGAACACATGAGAAATTGTTAATTTTTAAAGATTTGAAAAATTGTACCCAAACAATCATAATCATGTAGAGAGACTAAGAATCAAATTAGTTTTGCAAAAGGACTTTTAAAAATAGATCAATTGCATGATTTTCGAAAATCCTTATTATATGCCCTAAAACCGAAATTTTTAGAAATCGAAGCCTAAAAATCCGTTAATCAGGAGAATACCTAGCATATAATCAAAACTAATCTACCCAGAGTTCTTATTTCAAAAGAACCATTCACAAACGAAGAAGATAGAAAAATCTCATCACGTTTTGAAGAAAATAGAGGAAAACCTGTGAAAGACGAGATTTTGATCAATAAAACGTACTTGGATTCGAGAACTTGGGTTAGGAAAGCTCCAAGGTGCAATAGTTCTAGAGAGAGAGGCTCTAGAGACTTGAGAACAAAAGATTAAGGTAAGAGAAATCAAAACCTTCTTGTTCTTATTAAAACCCTAGCCGTGATCCAGATCGGATCGAGATTTCGATCCGGATCGGCCAGCCGCAGGAAGAAGCCTGCGTTCGGGATCCGGATCAGCTTGCCCGATCCGGATCGGCTCCAACTTTTTCTTCAGAACAATTTAGAAAAATTTCATAAGATCCAGAAAAAGTATGTAAGCACAATTGTGTATCAACTTTAAACAAAAATCATCGTTTCATACAACAAGAATTAGATTATGCCAAATCTATCAATAATATCCAAAAATGAAACGAGAATTTACAAAAATTAAATCCCTTAAAGTTGAACACTTTCAATTACATCTAACTTGATCTTATGAGTAATGCCTTTATCAAATCATCAATTCGGTAAAGAAAATGAAATACAAAGATCAATAGATGTTTGAAATCCCAAATATGGTAGATAATTTATCTAGACATCTGTTGAAGAGAGTGGCTCTTTGAGCATCTTTCTTTAAAATCCCACCTTATACCAACCTTGAAATTTGACGGAGTCAAGTATTTCAACATGCATTTTACTTAATCAAAAATTGAACAACCATGCTTGGTATACATGTGGTAGCTGCACACAATACTCGGACGACCGAGGTGGTAGCTCTTTCCTCCATGTGGTGGTAGTTTTCACACTCCTCATTGGGATGTAACTCTTTCCACATCTTTTGAGCATTTTACATTTCTTTGACTCCCCCTCAATTGGCTATCAATTATTTAAGATATAAAGTATTCAATCAAAAATTGATCTCGATTTCATACTCGACTAAGCAGTCAAATAAGATAATGACTATACCAAGAGATCATTGAGAGAGAAATTGACTTTGATCACTTAGAAGATGATTTAATTAACATAAATGATCATTGCAACAATGAAATATTATGATGGCAAAAGCATAATAAATTTCTAAATGTGCGAAAAGATGCAATTAAAATCAATTATGATCTATGCTCAATTAATGTCCTATGTACAAACATAGATAATGAACAAAACAAAACAAAAACAAAACAAAAACAAAACCTATCCTAAGCAAAGGTTTCAAAACGAAGTTTATTTCAAGGAAAGCATTCCAATTGCTTTTCGCAAATGAATAAAACGTTTTTGATCCAAATATTTTGTTAAAATGTCAGCTAATTGATCCTCAGTTGAAATATATGAAAGTTGAAGAGTATTTGATTCAACTAGCTCTCTAAGAAAATGATATCTAAGTTCAATATGTTTTGTTCTAGAGTGCAACACAGGGTTTTTAGAAATGTTAATTGCACTTGTGTTGTCACAAAGAATTGTTACCGAAGATGCTGAAATCCGGAAGTCGCTCAACACACTTTTCATCCAAATGAGTTGGGTTGAACAACTACCCGCTGAAATGTATTCCGCTTCAGCAGTCGAGAGTGCTATGCAATTCTGCTTTTTACTGTGCCATGCAACAAGGCAATGGCCAAGATAGAAATATGCACCACTCGTGCTTTTCCGATCATCCACTGATCCTGCCCAATCGGCATCTGAGTATCCAACAATATCCAAACTAGTTCCCATAGGATACCAAATTCCGAAATTAATTGATCCTTTGATGTACCGGATGATCCTTTTCACCGCTTTCAGGTGAACCTCCTTTGGTGCTGATTGATATCTCGCGCAAATCCCAACACTAAAGGATATATCCGGGCGACTAGCCGTGAGGTAAAGTAGACTTCCAATCATACTTCGATACATTTTCTCGTCTACATTCTCACTTTGTGAATCACTTCCAAGTCCCTTGTGGCTAGTTCCCATTGGAGTCGAAAAATCCTTCGAATTTTCTAAGTCAAACTTTTTAACCAACTCCATTGCATACTTGGATTGACTCAAGTGAATACCTTCATCATTTTGTTTAATTTGCAATCCAAGGAAATAAGTCAATTCGCCCATCATGGACATCTCAAATTCGCTTTCCATGGTCTCCGCGAATTTAGAAGCATCATTATCTCTTGTTGCGCCAAATACAATGTCATCGACATAGATTTGTGCTACAATGAAATTGCTTTGATAATGCTTCACAAAGAGAGTACTGTCAGCTCCCCCTCGAGTATAGCCCTTCTCCAAAAGGTGCTTTGTCAACCTTTCGTACCAAGCTCGCGGTGCTTGTTTCAGACCGTAAAGAGCCTTTTTCAAACGAAAAAGATGGTTAGGTTGTTTATGGTCTACAAAACCTTTCGGTTGAGCCACATAAACTTCCTCATTTAAAAACCCATTTAGAAACGCGCTCTTAACGTCCATTTGAAATAATTTGATTTTAAAATGACACGCAATTGCAAATAGTATACAAATGGACTCGAGTCTAGCTACAGGGACGAATGTTTCATCAAAGTCTATACCTTCTACTTGAGAGTAGCCTTGAGCAACTAATCGTGCCTTGTTCCTGATGATAGTACCATCCTCATTTTTCCTGTTCTTGAAAATCCATTTGGTACCTATCACATTATGTTGCTTTGGAGGCTTCGTTAATTCCCAGACTTTGTTTCGCTCAAATTGATGGAGCTCTTCCTGCATTGCTTTAATCCAGTAGTCATCCTGAAGAGCTTCATCTATGTTCTTTGGTTCGATTAAAGATACGTAGCAAGCAAATCCACAAACCAACTGCCTCCGAGTTCTAACTCCTTCTTGTGGATCTCCAATAATATTCGATTCCGGATGATCCTTGGAGATTCGTAGCGTTTGTTGAAACGGAGTACTCGGAGGTATATAAGATGATTCCTGCACATCAGATAAACTTGAAGAACCATTAGATGCATCATTAATATTGGAAGTATTATTATGAGAAGATGCAATGGCAGGTGAATCATCATCTAGAGAGATATCGAGGGTAGATTTTCCAGATCCAAAGTGAAAAGCTTCATCTACTTTAACATTTATAGATTCTACGATCGTCTTAGATTCCAAGTTAAATACTCGATATGCTCTACTATTTGTAGAATACCCCAAGAATATCCCTTCGTCACTTCGAGAGTCAAACTTTCCAAGATTTTCACGGTCACGTAAAATGTAACACCGACTCCCGAAGATGCGAAAATATTTGATGTTGGGTTTTCTACCACACCATAGTTCATATGGTGTATTTAACGTTCCCGGGCGCAGATAAACTCGATTAATTACATAGATTGCAGTGTTCACAGCTTCAGCCCAAAAATGTAGCGGTAAATTCCGGCTGTGAAGCATAACACGTGCCATCTCTTGAACAACCCTATTTTTGCGCTCGACAACACCATTCTGTTGAGGTGTATAGGGTGCAGAGAATTCATGCTTAATACCGTTTGAAGAGCAAAAGTCAATGAATTTAGAGTTAACGAATTCTCCACCTCTATCACTTCTAACACGAATGATCTTTTCATTCTTTTCAATCATAATACGAAGGCAAATCTCGTGAAAAGAATCAAAAGTATCAGCTTTCTCTTTTAAAAATGCTACCCAAGAATATCGAGAGAAATCATCAATCATTAAGAAAATATACCATTTACCTCCCAAAGATGGTTGACGAGTTGGCCCCATTAAATCCATGTGTAAAAGTTCCAAAGGCCGTTTTGTACCAACGTGGTTCAAGTTCTTGTGTGCAGTCCTGGACTGTTTTCCCTTTTGGCAACCACCACACACAATGTTTTGTTTAAATAAAAGTTTTGGAACCCCCTTGACCACGTCCTTGTTTGAAATTCTAGCAAGTTCCTTAAAATTTATGTGACCTAGCCTTTCATGCCAAATTGTTTCATTAATCAAAGAAACTAGATTACATTTTTCTGAAATTTTATTAGGAACAACATAGCAATTGTTTTCAGATCTAACCCCTTTTAAAAAGAAGACATGGTCCTTATCAGTTACAACACATTCAACAGATGAAAAGTTAACTGAAAAACCATTGTCGCAAAGTTGATTTATGCTTATAAGGTTAGTCTTAAGACCATCAACAAATAACACATTATTTAGAACCGGGCCATCTGGAATAGCTACTGTTCCTTTTCCAACAATTTTGGAAGATTGACCGTCTCCGAAAACAACGAGTCCTCCGGAGATTTTCTCAAGATTTTGAAAACTATTTTTGTCACCGGTCATGTGACGGGAACACCCGCTATCCAGATACCAAGACGAACTATCATATGCATGCAAGGAAACATTGGTAACAAGACAAGGAAAGATTTCACCTTTGCGCACCCAAACCTTTTTGGAATGCGTCGGTAATGGTCGTGAAGTTATATGCCTAGGTGAAAGCTTCTTGTTAAAACGATTGCTGCTCCTTGATGAAGTCGTCTTGCGCGGTAAACTACCAAGGTTCTTTTCCTTCAATTGATTTGCAATTGATTTCCGAGGAATCACCTTTGTGGTAGTCATTGCAAGAGGTGTTGGAAGTGAGCGTTTGACTCCCGTCTTGCAATATCTTCTTATGTGCCCTGAAACACCACAACGAAAACATACCTTAGATCTTGACGATCCCAAAGAGGATGAAGTAGGTTTGTTGTCGTTGTTTGTCTTGAATTCCGGTGTCGGAGGAGGAGATACCGACTGAGGCACAAAAACTGTCCCACTCGAACTTGGACTGTTTCCAGTTTGAGTGTACCCGAGGCCGAACCGATTTGTTTGACCAAGACCAAGAAGCCTATCCAACTTACTCCTTCCTGAAGAGAATCGCTGCAAGTCATCCTTGAGTTGGAAAATGGTCTTTGTCATTTCCAGGTTATCCTGTCGAGCCTCGTTGTAGAGCTTTGAGAAGTGATCCGCTTTATCCACCAGATTTGTATGTTCCTTCTCAAAAAGCTCATTGGACTCTTGAAGGGAAACATTTACTTTTATTAGATTTTCCCTTTCCACTTCAAGAGCGTTTGAGAGAGAAGTTGCCCTTTTTGCTTCTTCTTCGAGATCATGCAATCTCCCTCTCAAACTCTTGTTTTGCTTAGCCACTTTCTTTGAATCCCTCAAAAGTCTGTGGTAGGCTAGAGCAAAATCTTCACCTTCCGAATCATCCGATTCGTTGTCCGTTGCAATCTTTTCAACAGTGGAGTTGGACAATGACTCGGACGTACTTGCCATAAAGCACATGAAGGGTGAAGATGTGGACGCGTGGAATGCCGTGGTGCTCTTTTCTTCATCACTTGAAGACGACTCATTTGACGTTGAGTTGTCATCCCAAGTGACGACTTGCATCGCCTTCTTCTTTGCCGGATACTTGTTGGGAAGCTCCGTTGCAATGTGGCCATAGCCTCGACATTTGAAGCATTGTAGTTGTCCCTCTGAACTTTTCTTATCCTTTGAGAAGTTCTCTTGCTTTCTTGACTTGTAACTTGAAGTACCCTTGCCTTTGTTCGACTTTCCGAAGGATGGAGATTTACTTGAATTACCCCTTCGAAAGTTGCGGCGAAACTTCCTTGTCAAGAGAGCGAGCTGCTTCTCAAATTCCTCCATAAAAAGATTCTCGTCATCGTCTGAGGAGGATGTATCCGCGTCTTCTTCCTTAGTTGTTTTCAACGCATAACCTGAAGACTTAGAAGAGGATGCTTTTCCAGAAGAATTGTTAGTAGTAAATGTCATTTCATATGTTTGTAATGAACCAACTAATTCTTCTACACGCATTTCGTCCGGGTGTTTAATAGTTTCAATGGCTGTAACCTTTGGGCGAAATCGTTCAGGAAGAGTTCTTAAGATCTTTCTTACAACCTTAAATTCTGGAATCTTCTCTCCCAGGTTAGCACATGAGTTTACGATGTCTTGCGATCGTGTATAGTAGTCCGTGAAAGATTCATTTTCTGCCATCAAGATAGAGTCAAACTTGCTCGTAAGCATTTGCAGTTTCTGAATCTTCACGAGGTTAGTTCCCTCATGTGTAACCTGAAGAACATCCCAGATTTCTTTCGCAGTCTCACATGCCGAGACGCGAGAGAATTCAGTTTGAGATAAGGCATTAAAAATAGCATTAATTCCCTTGCCATTGTAAGAAGATGAATCTAACTCTTCCTTGGTCCATTTCGACCTAGGTTTTAAGGTGCGAACATCAGAGATAATTTCAGTTGGATTAGACCATCCTAATTCAATTGATTGCCACACCCTTTCGTCGATGGAAATTAAAAAGGCTTTCATCCGTACTTTCCAGTACGCATAATTTGTTCCATCAAAGAAAGGGGGTCGATTGATGTTTCCACCTTCAACCATTGTTTACAACCCTATTCCTTCTCTGATACCACTTGTTGGGTTATATGTAATATAGATCTAAATAGGGGAAGAAACACCTAGAGGGGGGTGAATAGGTGTAAACGTATAAACACTCAAAAATCGTTGCGATAAAAAACCCAATGCGGAAATAAAAATAACACGCAAGATTTTTACGTGGAAAACTCCAAACCGGAGTAAAAAACCACGGGATCGATAACACGGCGAAATCCACTAGAACTAAAACACGTACAAGGTGATTTACCGTACACACTTACGACTCAACCTTTTCCATATGCTCCTAGAGGATCTTCTCCGCTCGCTCCACGACGCTTCTCGAATCCACGATCTGCGCCCAACGCCGAATCCATGGCGTCCAACGTCGAATCCATGACGTCCGACCGAATCCACGGTCTTCACCCAGTAGCACCCTTCGAATCCACGAACGTGCCTCGCTCCGAATCCACGAGAGCGGTTGAACCTTGAATCCACAAGGACACGCGAATCCACGCGCCGATTTTGGGGTAAATCGTTGTTTTTGGGTGGTTATGATCCGCCGAATACTTAGATCAAAGAGATCGGAAATACCATCTAAGTATTCATTAGTTTGATTCAACTCAAGATGTGAGTATGAAAACCTAGAATCAAACTAATCAATATAGATGAAGAAACATAGAGTATTATCTAATGATTTCCTTTCTTCTCTATATGTGGATCTTAGGCCGTATCTAAGATTATATTTTATTATGACGGCTATTTTCCTTAACCCTAGAAAAAGAGTCATAGGGTCTATTTATAGGTTAGAAACATTTGGAAGGAGATAAGAATCAAAAACCTAACATTTCTGGAATTTTTACGGACGGCGGTCCGGATCGGATTTGGGCGATCCGGATTGCAGTAGCAAGAAAGACGGTTTCCAGAAAAACAATCGTTCGGGATCCGGATCGGAATGCCTGATCCGGATCGTTCATACAATTCAGAAAAACTCAACGTTCGGGATCCGGATCGTGAGATGCTGCGATCCGGATTGAAGTAATGTATGAAACAACAACCTTCGGGATCCGGATCGCTGGCTCTGATCCGGATCCTGAACATGTCCGAACACCAGTTTTTGATTTTTATGCAATTAAAAATTCTTCCAGGTGTTTCTACACTACAAGAAGTATTCGGATCACCAATAATCTTTAGTTAAACATACCTGATCCTTTTGAATTCTTCTTTCTTGAGATTGAGTTAAATGATCCAACCTTCTTCACCTTCAATCTTCAAGACTTGAACCTTTCACGAAACTACGCCAACTCAAATTCCGTAACATGGTCTTGGACTCCCCGTGGGTGGCCGAGTGAAGCTTGTGGGCGTGCGGCGAGCATCGACGAAGAGGTAAGCAATTGCAGTTTTTTGGGTTTTCGGTGTTTTGGTGGATTTATTGGATTTATTTTAAGTGTTTTGATTTCCCTTCCTTTTCCTTTGCGCGGGGGATCGCCGCCGTGGGAGCCGCGCGCGCGCACAATGGCGCACGCGCGGCCGGTGCGGCCGCTGCTCGGGCGCGCAGGGGCGCCGCGTGCAGCAGCCGCCAGGGTGCTGCAGGGCTGGCAGCACCCTGCGGCCCACCCGCGTGCGCGGGCAGCACCATGGCACTGCGCCCTGGTGCAGCGCCGCGCGGGCGCTGCTGGCAGCGCGCAAGCGCGCGCGGCAGGCGCCCGCGCCCTGCGGACCGCGCGCGAGGTGCGCGCGGTGCCGCAGGGCCGTGCGCAGGGCGCGCACCGCGCGGGCCCTTGCGGGCCGCGCGCGGTGCCGCGTGCCCTGCGCGGGCCGCGCGCAGCGCGCAGGGCGCTGCGCGGTGCCGCAGGGCCACGCGCAGGGCGCGCACCGCGCGGGCCCTTGCGGGCCGCGCGCGGTGCTGCGTGCCCTGCGCGGGCCGCGCGCAGCCCTGCGGACCGCGCGCAAGGTGCGCGCGGTGCCGCAGGGCCGGGCGCAGGGCGCGCACCGCGCGGGCCCTGTGCTGGCAGCGCGCAGCGCCGCGTGCCGGGCGGACGCGCGTGGCGCAGCGAGGCGCCGCGCGGTCGGTTTTGGCTGGCAGCGGCTTGGCGGGCGCGTGCGCGAGCAGTTTTTCGCGGTTTTCGCCGGCAGTTTTCGCGAGCGATTTTCGCAGATTTCGCTCAGGTTTTCGCGCAGATTTTCGCTGTTTCTCGCAGTTTTGGCGAGCGGTTTCGCAGGCAGCTTTGATGCCTCTTTCGCGCGGTTTTCGAGCAGATTTTTGCGAGCGGTTTTCGCAGTTTTCCCGCGCTGTTTTCGCGCAGATTTCGCGCGGTTTTCGAGCAGATTTTGCGAGCGGTTTTCGCAGTTTTCGCGCGCTGTTTTTGCGCAGATTTCGCGCGGTTTTCGAGCAGATTTCGCGAGCGGTTCTCGCAGATTTCGCGCATGGTTTCCGCGCATTTTTGCGCAGTTTTCGCAGGTTTTTCGCAAGCTATTTTTGAGCAGTTTTTCGCCGACGGAGGCCTTTGTCACCGCCGGATGCGCGGTTGTAGACCGTTTTGTTTGATGATGCGATTTCTTCTTTCCTGGCAGTTTTAGTGCGGTTTTTAGCTTCCGCCGGGGCCGGGTGTGGGTTTTTCCGTCGCGTGGACCCGCGGGCTTGTTTCGGGACATCCGCGGAGCGCGCAGTCGTGTGGTTGGTCGCTGCGTGCTCCGATTTCCGTCCAGATTCTGGCATCGGACTTCGTGTCGTGTGCGGACCCCTTGGAGGCCAGGTAATCCCGCTGAGCCCAATTGCAAGTGTCGACAAGCAATTGGGGGCGAGCCGAGGTGGGTTGGTTTTTCTCTCCAAGTCTACGGACTTCCTTCTAATTCTATTGTGATAGGATTGCATGCTAGTTTAAGTGTTTTCTTGGAACTTAACTAGCACCCCCGTCATATGTGCATGTGTTTGACCAGACCGGTAGAGAACCTTAATCTGGGCTAGGTTCTTTTATGCTTTAGACATCCCACACATTGCATATCCTTCTGGACTTAGGGTCCTTCGCCCGGATAGTGGGCTGGGCGGTCAGAGTGATGTGGGACGGGTGTTGCACTCGGGCCCGGGGGGGGCGAGTGGGGTCTGGTGGCTGGGTTAGGCCAGTGTTAGTGTTTTGGGGAACCGTTTCAGATAAACGGTGGTCCCGGGGTTTTCCTTTCCGCTGTTCTTCTCGTCACCACCATGTTGTGATCGTGGTGCACGTGTGTTAGCAGGACCTTGAACCCAGAACCTTTTTGGACGAATACATGATTTTAGTCAGCCAATGTTTCTTCCAAGCCTCGCAAGGTTGCCTGAGTCTGTTCTTGTTTGATAGGACGAGGGCATTAGCTCTTCGAGGTTTGGGCATAAAACTTGATTTCAAAGGGTTTTCCAAAAAAGACCAAAAAATCATTAAAAAGATGGATTTCTCTCAGATCGAATGGTTTTCTGAAATAGATGACATGATTTCTTATAAACTTATCCACCCGAGCGGATTCGAGTGATCTAGGTTCTAAGGGCTGTTTTCTTTCTTGGGGACGTAGTTGTCAGTTTCCCAGGGTTTCGGACCCTTCGCAGATCTGGCTGTGGAGCATCTCTGGCCGTGAGTTTGTGTGTTGAGTTCGGTGGGGTGTTGTTGTGGGAGCCGTGGGGAGGGACGGTGGTCCCAGCTGTGTAGTGCTTTCGTTGAGTGGGTCAGTGTTGTGAGATTGAGTCGTGGAGGGTTCTCCGACTGAGTTGTGCTTCGAGCATCGAGATACCGATCTATTTGATCGTGGACTATAGCCTGCAAGAGCCACTTGTGAGACAGTGATACAGTTGTGATACTTGAGTTCGGTGGGGTCGCACCCCTCGAGCTACGCCTCGGGTGCGTTGATGATTCCGAGCCCGATGAGGCTGCGATGATGATACCGAGCCTGACGAGGCTTCGATGATGCGCCTAGTTCATATACTAGAGGTCGCTTGATACCCCTGGCCGAGCTACCATGGGGTCACTGTGTGAGATATCGAGTTTGTCCAATTGGACACCCTGGTTGATACACCAGGGGGCGCAGGCTTGACTCGACTGGACCCTGTGGGGCAGTCGATGAGATATGGGTTACACTGAGAGAGTGTTGGCATAGCATGTGTCATAGTAGAGTTTCTTGAGCATAGTACTTGTGACATATTATCAGCAGTGAGTGGCTGCATACCATCATCCATATCCCCTTCCTATTGAGCATAGTAGATAGAGGCATGATAGCTGTAGATTCTTTTCTAGCTTATTTATATTATCAGTCTTTTCTGTTATCTCTTGCCTCTAGTGGACTTGGTGGGCAGACCGTGGTTCTTGGAGACGGTACCCACTGAGAACTACTGTAGGATGTAGTTCTCACACCCTCTGTCGGTGACAGGTTGCTGAGGCTTTTCTTCCGTTCCTGCCGAGCTTGACTGGACGGACCGAGGACAGGGAGTCGCGTGATAGTTCCCTACCAGCATTGTTACTGTAGAGTGAGGTAGATGTACCATCCCAGATTGTGGGAGTTGATTATGTTGGGTATATTTCCTGTTTAGCTATCTCCCAGTTGGATTTGTAGATGTTGTATAGGTGGACTTCTATTTGTATCATCTTGATTTTGGGAGATAGGCTATGTGTTGTTGCAACTTTGTAGTTGTGAAATTTTATAGTACAGCTTTCTTATTCGCTCTGATATCTGTGTAGCTGTAGTTCTGTCTTTGCAGGTTAGACGCTTCGTCTGTACGGCAGTTTCCGTACAGATGGCGGATCTGTTAGCGAGCCCGGGTCGCAGTTTCGACCCCGGGGCGTGACACCAACCCCAGATACCGTACTCTTCTTCTTGTTGCCTCCAACCCCTCGACTGCCCAAGTAGCAGCCGCCTCCCCTTGAGGGGTCCCCACTAACCTCCCCTTGTGGGGTACACGGGTAAATGAGTTACCATCTTTCCGAAAAAATACACCCTCTGCAGTGGCCAAACTGCCGGTGTGCGTGTAAGCAATATGAGTGTTTTAATGCCTTGCGACCTCTGCCGCTATAACCAGAATAGTATACCACACCTGCCACCGCAGCCACTCGATTGAAATAGTAAAAGGGATTCACATGCTAGGGGGTTAGTCAAATTATAACCGTCTCTACTTTATCAAAACGAGTATTCGGAAATGACACCTCACCGGTAATAACCAACACCTACCCACCTTGATTATGCGAAACGCGTATTCCGGAGACTGAACCTTGCTCTCTGTTGATGCCCGGACCTAGAAGTAGTCCCCAAAAGAGCCATGGTCAGATCAACAATAAAGTAGTGGATAAACCGAGCCCAAACAACTCAAAACACTAAGGACAACTTGACCCGGCGGTGGCGCCCGTGCGCGTCGAGCGACGCGGCCGCCCCCGCGGTGTCACGGGTCGTACGGCCGCGCAGGCACCAGCCCCGCGCGGCGTTTGCCGTGACCGCGCGGGCCCTAGCTCCGCGCGGTGCAAGCCACGGCCGCACGGGCACCAACCCCGTGCGGCACCTTCCGCGATCGTGCGGACCTCGGCCTCGCATGGCGCAAATCCGCGGCCGCGCGGGCACCGGCCCCGCGCGGTAACCGTCGCGGCTGCGCGGGCACCAACCCCCCGTGCCGCAACCGCCACCGCCGCCGCGCGGGCACCCGCCCGCGCGGCACAAGCTGCAGCCGCGCGGGCAAGGCCCCGCGATGTCGCCGCCGCGCGGGCACCCGCCCCGCGCGGCACGCACCGCGGCCGCCGCGCTGGCATGGCCCCGCGCGGCGTGCGATGCCGCCGCCGCGCGGGCACCCGCCCCGCGCGGCACGTGCCGCGCCCGCCGCGCGGGCATGGCCCCGCACGGCGTGCGATGCAGCCGCCGCGCGGGCACCCGCCCCGCGCGGCACGCGCCGCGGTCGCCGCGCGGGCATGGCCCCGCGCGGCGTGCGATGCCGCCGCCGCCGCGCGGGCACCCGCCCCGCGCGGCACGTGCGCGGCCGTGCGGGCACCGGCCCCGCGCGGCTTTTGCCGCGGCCGCGCGGCCACCGGCCCCGCGCGGCGTTTACCCTAGCCGCGGCCACGCGGGGAGTTTAACCCCGCGCGGCTCTAGCCGCGGCCGCGCGGGCACCGTCCCCGCACGACGCGCATTACGGTCGCGCGGCGATGCCATAGGGCTTCGCGGCGCGACACGTTGGGTAGCAAACGGCTACTCCTAAACCTCATGAAAGACCGATACCCAAAAACCGAGCGAAACTATACCAAAATAAAATTAGTTTGCCTCTATTCGTAGGAGACGGCTATCCGTTCTCGCTCCCGGTTTTGGTGCGTTCGTCGGGAGGGTTTGGATCCTTTAGCTTTCACCTTCTTCACCACCGTTCTCTTTCAATTAGGGTTTCGCCTTTCTTCTTGTTTCCTCCGGTTAGGGTTTCGTCTTTCTTTTTTTTTTCTTTTTCTCTCTCTTTCTTTCGGGAGAAGATAACGAAATATCTTTTCGTACGTCATAACCACTTTGGGTATTTAAAATTCCTAATTATTTAATTTCTTAATTAATTAATTCCCCAATTAATTAATTCTCTAATTAATTAATTCTCCAATTAATTAATTTCGCATTTTAGATTCTTCAGGATAATTTCTTAAAGATAATTCTATCCTTTTTTTCTCGGAAAGCGTGCCAAATCACTTACGCGGATTTCGATGCACCCCTGGCCATTGCGATCACTTTCTACCCCTTTCCGGGAGCTCCGTAAGTCGGAATCCGGATCCGATCGCACTGTCATTCACCGTTTTCCGCGCTCTATCGCAGAAAAATACCCGCACCTCCGAATTAACGACTTAAGTAAACCCGTTACGTTAAATACATTAAACGGAAACTTTATTAGCAGGAGGTATTAAGTGTCACAAAATCTATGATATTACACCACTTACCTCTGAAAAGAAGTTTCGTCCTCGAAACTTAATCTCACTCCTCACTAAATAACTCGGGGTAACACTCTCTCATTTTTGTTTTAAGTTCCCACGTCGCCTCGCTCTCCTCGTGGTTACTCCATTGCACCTTTACGTAGGGGATCGTCCGGTTCCGAAGGTTCTTTTCTTCTCTTGCCAAGATCCGCATCGGCGTTTCTTCGAAGCTCAAGTCTTCCCGCAGCTCAACGACCGAGGCGTCGAGGACGTGCGACGGATCAGATAAGTATTTCCGGAGTATCGAAACGTGGAAAACGTTATGCACCCGTTCAAGATTTGGCGGTAAGGCCAACCGGTACGCCACTGGCCCCACGCGCTCCAAGATTTCGAATGGTCCCACATACCGTGGGCTTAACTTCCCTCTTATGCCAAACCGTCTCGTCCCCTTAGATGGTGACACGCGTAGCAACACATGATCCCCTACCGAGAATTCCAGTTCCCGTCGCCTCCGGTCCGCGTAACTTTTCTGCCGGCTCTGGGCGGTCAGCAACCGCTGCCTGATAAGGCGCACCTTTGTTTCCGTTTCCTCTACGAGGTCTGGCCCCAAGAGTTTCCGTTCCCCCAAATCGTCCCAGCAAATGGGCGATCGACACCGGCGTCCGTACAAGGCTTCGTACGGGGCCATCCGAATACTAGCCTGATAGCTATTATTGTAAGCAAATTCCACGAGGGGTAGGCAACGCGACCACCCCTCCCCCAGGCTTAGCACACAAGCTCGAAGCATATACTCAAGAATCTGGATCACTCGCTCCGATTGCCCGTCCGTCTGCGGGTGAAAAGCCGTGCTAAACTGCAACTTGGTCCCCAACGCCTGCTGCAGACTCCGCCAAAAGTTTGACACAAAGCGCGTGTCCCTGTCCGAGGTTATGGATGATGGTACTCCATGCAACCTCACCACCTTGTCGATATAGGTCTGCGCCAGCTAATCCCTAGTCCACGTAGTGTGAATCGGTATGAAGTGGGCCGATTTCGTCAGACGGTCCACGATGACCCATATCGCGTCGTGTCCTTGTTGCGATCGCGGAAAACCGGTCACAAAATCCATAGTGATCCGTTCCCATTTCCACTCCGGTATGGGCAATGATTGTAGTTTTCCTGCCGGTCGTTGGTGTTCCGCCTTCACCTGTTGGCACACCAGACATCGCGCCACGAAGTGCGCCACATCGTTCTTTAGTTTAGGCCACCAAAAGGTCTGTCTTAGGTCTCTGTACATTTTTGTACCTCCAGGATGCGCGGTGTAGGGGGCGTTATGCGCTTCCGCCAGAATTTCTCTCCTTAGTTCCGGCACGTCAGGTACGCAGACTCGTCCCCGGAACCTCAACACGTCATCGACGCCGATCACAAGATCCCCACCTGGTTCCGAGGACAACCTGTCCCGCACTTGTTGTAATTGTGGGTCCGTCGCTTGGCCTTCTGCGATCCTCCCTATCAACGTAGGCTTGATCTCCAAGGTCATAAATTTTGCAACTGATCCTGCTGGCACCACCTCCAGTCTCAGTTGCGAGAATTGTGAAATTAGCCGATCCTGTTGGGTAAGGGTGCACAGTGTCGTCTCCCCCGCCTGTCCCTTCCGGCTCAAGGCATCGGCCACCACGTTTGCTTTTCCGGGGTGGTAATGGATGGACAAATCGTAGTCCTTCAGTAGTTCCAGCCACCTCCGTTGCCGCAAGTTCAATTCCTTTTGCGTAAACAAATATTTGAGGCTCTGGTGGTCGGAGTACACCTTACAGTGTGCCCCATAGAGGTAGTGCCTCCAGAGCTTCAACGCAAACACGACTGCCGCGAGTTCCAAGTCGTGTGTAGGATAGTTCCGCTCATAATCCTTGAGCTGTCTTGACGCGTATGCGATGACTTTCCCTTGTTGCATCAACACACTTCCCAGTCCACTTCGAGACGCGTCACAGTAGATCTCATAATCCTCACCGGGCTGTGGCAATGTGAGTACCGGTGCCCGCGTGAGTCTGTCCTTAAGCTCCTCGAAG
Source organism: Tillandsia leiboldiana (assembly GCA_029204045.2). Lineage (NCBI taxonomy): Eukaryota > Viridiplantae > Streptophyta > Magnoliopsida > Poales > Bromeliaceae > Tillandsia > Tillandsia leiboldiana. Next base: position 30,272,355 of record CM055070.1, read on the forward strand.
CTCTTCTGGCATCGATCCGTCCAGACGAACTTCTCCCCTTTCCGGGTTAGTCGAGTAAGGGGAGTGGCTATCTTTGAAAAGCCCTCCACAAAGCGTCGGTAATATCCTGCTAGCCCGAGGAAGCTTCGGATTTCCGTTACCGTGGTCGGGCGAGCCCAGTCGGTCACCGATTCTATCTTCCTTGGATCCACCGCAATTCCCGTGGCCGAGACAATATGTCCCAGAAAATCGACCTCACGGAGCCAAAACTCACACTTTTTTAGTTTGGCATACAGCTTTTGATCCCTTAGGGTCTGGAGGACCACTCGGAGGTGCTCCTCATGCTCCCTATCTGTCCAGGAATAGATGAGGATATCATCAATAAAAACCACTACAAATTGGTCCAGGAATGGTTTAAAAATCCGGTTCATCATGTCCATAAATACCGCTGGGGCATTGGTTAGCCCAAACGGCATCACCGTGAACTCGTAATGGCCATATCGAGTTCTGAACGCCGTCTTCGGTATATCCTCACCTCTAATTCCGAGTTGGTGATAGCCCGACTGAAGGTCGATCTTTGAAAACACGGTTTCCCCTTGGAGTTGGTCAAACAGGTCATCAATACGTGGCAAGGGGTATTTGTTCTTCACCGTGACCTTGTTTATTTCCCAGTAGTCTATGCATAAACGTAAACTCCCGTCCTTCTTCCTTACGAAGAGCACCGGCGCTCCCCATGGCGACACGCTCGGTCGGATGAACCCCTTGTCCAGAAGGTCCTCAAGCTGCGCCTTCAATTCCTTTAGTTCGGCGAAGGCCATTCTGTATGGCGCCTTCGTGATGGGTTTTGTCCCCGGAATTAGCTCGATAGTGAAGTCGACCTCGCGTCCAGGTGGCATTCCCGGGAGTTCGGACGAAAAAACATCTGGGAAGTCCCTTACCACCGCAATGTCGGAAAGTGAGGAGGAGGGTCGGGTCGCCAGATCCACCGAGGCTAAGTACGCCACGCATCCACTCTCCATCATTCTCCTTGCCCGGGTTGCGGTGATGACGGTCGAAAAGAAGATACTCTTACACGCGAGGTATACGTTTTCCGGAAATCTCGGTTCCCGTAGACGCACTTATCGTTTGTCGCAGTCAATCTCCGCCTGGTAGTTGGTAAGCCAGTCCATTCCCAGTACTACGTCGAATTCCTCCAGTGGAATGACCACCAGGTCTCTGGGGCAGTCTAACCTTCCCAACCTTATTGGGCAGGAAGGCACATAGTTGACGTCCTCAAGAGGCCCCCTAGGAGTCCGGACGGTGAGGGAATGACATAGGGGTTTCATTTCCAAGTCATGTGTATAGGCAAAAGTACTAGATACAAAGGAGTGTGATGCCCCGGTGTCGAATAATGTTCTGGCTCGAGAGTCTGAGATTAGAGTAGTACCTGCCACTACATCTTCTGGTGGGTTTGCCCCTTGGTGGGTCATCGAGTAGATCCTCCCTCCTGATTGCGGACGCGTCTCCCCCTCCTGTCGGGTGGGCGGAGGGCGCGCTGCGGGTCCCGCGGGAACCCTTCTCCTCCCTGACTGTTGCGGCGGTGGGGCGGAGGCCGTGGACGAGGCGGGTCCCGGGTTTGTGGGGCAATTATGACGGAAGTGGCCCTGTTTGCCACAACGGAAGCAGTGGTCGTGCCTCTTCGCGCACTCAGTAACTCTGTGGGCTCCATTGCAGATAACACAGGGTCTGTCCCCTGGTCTTTGACCGCCTGCCGGTGCGCTCCTGGCCCCATGGTGCGACTTTGGGTGTTTAGGGGGCCGACTCCCGCTAGGTGGTCCCCCTCTTGTGAAAGATTGCGGACGCTTCTTATCTCTGTTGAAATCCGTGTCCTCTCGCTGTGCGCGCGTCACTGCGAAGCCGCGCTCCACAATGGTAGCCCTATCCACCACCCTCTGAAAGGTGTGGAGGTCCGCTGCTTGCACCACCTCGAAGATGTTGCTTCGTAATCCGTCGACGAAGAGGCGGGCTTTATGAGCTTCGTCCCTTATGACGAAGGGGACGCAGTTTGCCAACCTCACAAACTCTCTTTGATATTCCATGACGAATCTGCTCCCCTGCCGAATATGCATCAGATCGTCTTCCATTTGCTATTTCACACTGTTGGAGAAGAACGCTCTGAACAGCCTTTCCCTGAACTCGGTCCATGTCGGCATGGTGTCGCCCTTCGTGGAATCCGGGCGTACTGTTTTCCACCATATCCGGGCATTTCCCTCAAGACAATGAACCGCCAGGGGAACTCTTTCATGTTCCTCCATCATTAAATCCTCAAATAACTTTTCCATTGTATGCACCCACTTCTCCATGACCCAGGGATCGGTCGTCTCGCCCTCGAATACGGGTGGGTCGTGTTTCTTGAACTCGGACAGGTTCGCTCTCACCCTGTCCCGTTCCGTCCGTTGGGTGGAGGCTTCGCCCGTCACGGGTCCTGAGGCCGATGGGCTGGGTACGGCCGATGGCGCGGCCGGTTGATCCGTCGACACTCCGGTGGTCGCCGTCTGGGGAGGAGCGGCCGTCGTCTCGTCATGCGTTCCAGATGGTCCCGCCGCGGGCGCGCTTGCTTCCGGTGGTGGGCCCCGGGCGCTCTCCCCAGGCACGGCCTGTTGCTGCTGCGTCAGCTGACGCACGTGCTCTATGAGGGCTGACAGTTGTCCGGCCATCTCACGTAACTGCTGTCGGATTACTTCATTCTCCGCAGTTGCTGGAGCCGCATCATCGGCTCCTGCATTTTCCGTCGACGATCTTGTACGAGCCATTCTCCACTGTGAGCAAAGAAAACCATTAATCATAGTTCAATCGGTCTAGCACCTTGACCTACTAACCCTGGGACTCTATCCCTTAATTCCCCGCGCTCACGCTCGTACGTGATACACCTATACCTTGGTTATCAACTTCGTTAGTCACTTGTGTCATTACATTCTGTGGATGTTAGTCATGATCTCCTTGGTTAAAGTCGTTTTCTCTGATACCATAAAATCTGTCACGTCCCGGAGGTTCTAAAGGAGCGGAAAACGTACCTTTTTTTTTTTTTTTTTTATAATTGCATGAACCTTGCCTCCGGTGCGTATCAGACCCGCCGCATATACAAATTCACTCCCCAAACGGGCGGAGTCTCCTTTGTATATGCACGGCGTCGCCAACAAGTCCAATACTTTAACCATTCTAATCATGACATGCAACGAGGAGAGGATATAGTACATCAAACCATCACCGCTATCTTATACAATCTATAGCATAAACCCATGGGTTTTGAAATTCGGTGCCCACACGACACCCAGTTTTCCAAATCATTTTCGCAAACTCTTTGTGCGGCCATTAAGTTGAAAGGATAAATCCACGGGTTTTAAAATCGGTGCCCACACGGCACTTGCTTTGAAAACATCTTTGAAACCGGTTTGTATTTGAAAACAAGCCACAATTACACATCCTATCATTCACCAGTTAATTATAAGAAAGTCCTCCTCCCAACATCCATCAGAAACCACAGTATATGAAACACAGTTGAACTAAACATAGTTATGCCATAACCAAAAATAACTAAAATAAAGTATCGTTTTACTAGCCCTCTTGGCTAGTGTCCTCTAACTGATGCCTCACCGTCGTCCCGAATTCCACCCCTACTCGAACCTGTCACAGTGTGGGTTGTCAGTGACTGATAAAGTAGAAAGCATGCAAGTAAATGCAATAATAGAATGAACACACCGAACCACCGGAGCATTTACTTTTCCCCTCCCCCTCATGTATCGCCAAATCCCTGTTGAAAGTCCCGCTGGGCACCTACCCCAGCTTTCAGAATATTTTGGGCACCAACCCCAGATACCGTACTCTTCTTCTTGGTGCCTCCAACCCCTCGACTGCCCAAGTAGCAGCCGCCTCCCCTTGAGGGGTCCCCACTAACCTCCCCTTGTGGGGTACACGGGTAAATGAGTTACCATCTTTCCGGAAAAAAACACCCTCTGCAGTGGCCAAACTGCCGGTGTGCGTGTAAGCAATATGAGTGTTTTAATGCCTTGCGACCTCAGCCGCTATAACCAAAATAGTATACCACACCTGCGACGGCAGCCGCTCGATTGAAATAGTAAAAGGGATTCACATGCTAGGGGGTCAGTCAAATTATAACCGTATCTACTTTATCAAAACGAGTATTCGGAAACGACACCTCACCGGTAATAACCAACACCTACCCACCTTGATTATGCGAAACGCGTATTCCGGAGACTGAACCTTGCTCTCTGTTGATGCCCGGACCTGGAAGTAGTCCCCAAAAGAGCCATGGTCAGATCAACAATATAGTAGTGGATAAACCGAGCCCAAACAACTCAAAACACTAAGGACAACTTGACCCGGCGGTGGCGCCCGTGCGCGTCGAGCGACGCGGCCGCCCCCGCGGTGTCACGGGTCGTACGGCCGCGCGGGCACCAGCCCCGCGCGGCATTTGCCGTGACCGCGCGGGCCCTAGCTCTGCGCGGTGCAAGCCGCGGCCGCACGGGCACCAACCCCGTGCGGCACCTTTCGCGGTCGTGCGGACCTCGGCCTCGCATGGCACAAATCCGCGGCCGCGCGGGCACCGGCCCCGTGCGGTAACCGCCGCCGCCGCCGCGCGTGCACCCTCCCGCGCGGCACAAGCTGCAGCCGCGTGGGCAAGGCCCCGCGCGGCATGCGATGTCGCCGCCGCGCGGGCACCCGCCCCGCGCGGCACGCGCCGTGGCCGCCGCGCGGGCGTGGCCCCGCGCGGCGTGCGATGCCGCCGCCGCGCAGGCACCCGCCCCGCGCGGCACGCGCCGCGGCCGCCCCGCGGGCATGGCCCCGCGCGGCGTGCGATGCCGCCGCCGCCGCCGCCGCGCGGGCACCCGTCCCGTGCGGCACGCGCCACGGCCGCCGCGCGGGCATGGCCCCGCGCGTCGTGCGATGCCGCCGCCGCCGGCGCGCCGGCACCCGTCCCGCGCGGCACGCACCTCGGCCGCCGAGCGGGCATGGCCCCGCGCGGCATGCGAGTCCGCCGCCGCCGCGCGGGCACCCGCCCCGCGCGGCACGCAAGCGGCCGTGCGGGCACCGGCCCTGCGCGACTTTTGCCGCGGCCGCGTAGGCACCGGCCCCGCGCGGCGTTTACCCTAGCCGCGGCCACGCGGGGAGCTTAACCCCGCGCGGCTCTAGCCGCGGCCGAGCGGGCACCGTCCCCGCGCGGCGCGCATTACGGTCGCGCGGCGACGCCCTAGGGCTTCGCGGCGCGACACGTTGGGTAGCAAACGGCTACTCCTAAACCTCATGAAAGACCGATACCCAAAAACCGAGCGAAACTATACCAAAATAAAATTAGTTTACCTCTAATTGTAGGAGACGGCTATCCGTTCTCGCTCCCGATTTTGGCGCGTTCGTCGGGAGGGTTTGGATCCTTTAGCTTTCACCTTATTCACCACCGTTCTCTTTCGATTAGGGTTTCGCCTTTCTTCTTGTTTCCTCCGGTTAGGGTTTCGTCTTTCTATTTTTTTTCTTTTTCTCTCTCTTTCTTTCGGGAGAAGATAACGAAATATCTTTTCGTACGTCATAACCACTTTGGGTATTTAAAATTCCCAATTAATTAATTTCTTAATTAATTAATTCCCCAATTAATTAATTCTCTAATTAATTAATTCTCCAATTAATTAATTCCGCATTTTCAGACTTTTCGCTATTTCGGCTGCTTTCCAAATAGAGAGTTGGGGTTGATGATGTTCTTGATGTAGGGCTTTTTGTGGTAGGTGGTGCGTTTTGGTTTCGGGGACGAAACCTTTTGAAGGAGTGGAGAGTGTAGAGTACCGGGTCTTCGGATGGCGCGCCGACCGCACATGATGTCGTGGAGCAGAGAGTTGGCCTCGGGCATGTTGCGTTGTGATTACTGTCGATGTCGGGTTGATTTGGATCAACGCGGAAGTCCCAGCTTGATTCGGGACTTTTCCGGCATAGTGCGCCGATTGAGGATTGGATTTGGGAATTTACCGATCTCACAGTGGAGTACAGAAAATTCGGGAACACTTGGAGCAGGTGTATTATCAGATTACAGCGAAGTTCGGGAGGTTCCGGACTGACGCGGAGGATCCGGAGGCAAAAAGTGAGTCGGAACTGACAGTTTCGGAGCCGGTTTTTTATTTGAGCACCCCGACTCAACGGATGAGCTTTTTGAAGAGAAGAAGCTGTGAGCGCGTGTACTTTCCATTTACAGCGGAGTTCGGGAGGTTCCGGACAGCGGCGGAGAGCCTGAAGGTAAAGAGTGAGTTGGAGTTGGGCTTTTTGGAATATTTTATTAATATAATTAATTAGTTTTGCTAATTTATTTCCTTCTCTTTGCTTGGTAACAGAAGAGTTGTGCTTGGGGGTTTTTGGTTTGAAAGTAAGTTTTTATAATGTTTTAAGGCTAGTTTTATTTGCTAATCCCCTAATTAAGTTTCCTCTGAATTAAATCTTCTTTTATGGCCTTTGGGGTGGTAATCTCACCTTGAGATAGGCTCACCTCCACCACCAACCACCCTCCATCTCTGTAGCCCTTCGAAGCAGAGAAAGAAAAAGAAAGAAGGGAAGGAAGAAAAGAAAGAAAGAAGAGAAAGAAGAAAAGAGAGAAAAAGGAGAGGAAGAAGAAGAGGAGGATTTTTGGAGGTGATCTTGGTCGAGGATTCCCCCTTGGTGGCCGTGTGGAGCTCGAGGCCGTGCATCGTGCGTCGTTGAGGTGGGTATGTTGGTGCTTTAATTTTTTTGGAATTAAATGTTAGAGTTTATTGAGCCTTGAAATTTTGATTTTGGGCTTTGGAATTTCTTTGGAGCCATTGGCGATTTTTGTTGTTTTTTTTAAAAAAGCTAAAAATGGATTTTTATGGGATTTATGGTGCTTTGAGGATTTTTGGAAAATTATTTTGAGTTTTTGGGGTTTTTATGGGATTTAAAATAATTAATTAGAGTTTAATTAATTATTTTAAATTTATTATATTTTTTTAAAATTTTTTTTAAAATTTTTCGCCGCCGCGCAGCAGCCGCCAGGATGCTGCTGTTGGCAGCACCCTGCGGCGGGCGATGCATGGCCGCGCGCGTGCGCGCGCGCGGCATGCACGCGCGCGGTCCACGCGCACCACAGGGTGCGCGTGGCGGGCGCGCGCAGCGTTGCCGGCCGAGTGCGGGCCGCGTGGGCCGCGCGCGCAGCGCCGCTGGGCGCCGCGCGCTGCGCCGCTGGGCGCCGCTGGGGCGCTGCGCGGCGCGCTCCAGCGCCGCGCAGCAGCCCCTGCGCCACGCGGCTTGGCTTGGCGCCGCGCGGCGGGCCTCCCTCGTCACGCGGCTGGGCTTACCGTCGCTCGGCGTGCCCCGGGACCGCGGCGACGCCTCGGTTTGCGTGCCAGCCCCGTTTTTCCGCCGTCGGAGGCTGTTTTTCGCCGTCGACCGCTGTTTTTCGCCGTCGACCGCTGTTTTCGCCGCCGCGAGCTGTTTTTTCGCCGTCGACCGCTGTTTTCGCCGCCGCGAGCTGCGTCGACCGCTGTTTTTCGCCGTCGATCGCTGTTTTCGCCGCCGCGAGCTGTTTTTCGCCGTCGACCGCTGTTTTTCGTCGTCGACTGCTGTTTTCGCCGCCGCGAGCTGTTTTTCGCCGTCGACCGCTGTTTTTCGCCGTTGACTGCTGTTTTCGCCGCCGTTAGCTGTTTTTCGCCGCCGGCCGCAGTTTTTCGCCGACGAAGGCTGTTTTCCGCCGACGAAGGCTGTTTTTCGCACCGCGCGCTGTTTTTCGCTGATGGAGGCTATTTTTCACTGCCGGATGCTCGATTTTTTATCGTTCTGATTTATTTTGCGATTTCCTCCTTCCCGGCAGCTTGCAGTGTGGTTTTTAGCTTCTGTCGAGGGCGGTTGAGTTTCTCCGCCGCGTTGAGCCGCGGGCTGGCTTCGGGGCATCCGCGGAGCGCGCCGTCTGGTGGTTGGTCACGGCTTGCTCCGATTTGCGTGCGGATTCTGGCACCGTGCTTCGTTTGCGTGCGGACCCCGTGGAGGCAAGGTAATCTCGCTGAGCCTAATTGCAAGTGTCGACGAGCAATTGGTGGCTTACTGAGGTGGGTTGGTTTTCTCTCCGAGTCTACGGACTTCCTTCTAATTCTATTATGATAGGATTTGCATGCTAGTTTAAGTGTTTCCTTGGAACTTTAACTAGCACACCCGTCATATGTTGCATGTGTTCAACTAGACGAATAGTGAACTTTAACTTGGGTTAGGTTCTTTTATGCTTTAGCCATCCCACATATTGCATTTTCTTTCCAGACATAGAGTTCCTCGCCCGGGTAGTGGGCCGAGTGGTCAGGGTATTGTGGGACGAGTGTTGCACTCGGGCTTGGGGGCCGAGTGGGGTCTGGTGGCTGGGTTAGGCCAGTGTTAGTGCTTTGGGAACCGTTTCAGATAAACGGTGGACCCGGGTTTTTTTAGTTTTTCGTTGTTCTTCTTGTCACCACCGTGTTGTGACCGTGGTGCACGTGTGTTATCAGGACCTTGAACCCAGAATGCTTTTGGACACTCATGATTTTAGCAAACTAGAGTTTTCCTTCCAAATTCCTAGGGGTCGCCGGAGCTTGTTCTTGTTTGATTGGGCGAAATCGTCACCCCTGGGAGTTCGGGAAACAAACTTGTTTTCAACTGACTTTCTCAAGAACTAAAATCTATAAAAGTTGGTTTTTCTCAGTTCAAAACGGCTTTCAAAAAGAGAAATTTTATCCTCACCCTAGGGGGTTTAGTGAAAATGATATTTTATAATAAAGGCCATCTTTTTCCAAAAATCCCTCCCTAGACCGGGGGAGTGATATGGGTTCTAAGGGCTGGTTTCATTCTTGGGCCGAAAACCACGGGAGGCTACACCTATACCCTGTTCTTGTTTGATTGTAGTCGTAGGTGGCAGGCTCCCGGGGTTTTCGGACTCTTTGTGGTTCTGGCCGTGGAGTATCTCCGGCCATGAGTTTAGAGCTTTGAGTGGGGTGTCGTTGTGGGAGCCGCTTGGAGTGACGGCGGTCCCAGCTGGGTAGTGCCTTCCCCTAGTGAGTTTATGTTGTGAGCTTGAGTCGTTGAGGGTTCTCCGACATAGCTATGAGAGTGTTTGGGCTATTCATATTTGAGTCGAGGTTCTTTTCCGACTGAGTTGTGCTTTTGAGCCCGTGTGACCGATCTGTTTGATCGTGGATTATAGCCTGCTGAGCCTGGCATATCATGCCAGTTATGAGATACTTGTGTTACTTGAGTTCGTTGGGGTCGCTCCGCTCGAGCTACGCCCCGGGTGCGATGATGATACCGAGCCTGACGAGGCTGCGATGATGCGACTAGTTGATACACTAGAGTTCGCTTGAGATCTCTGATAGTCCGTGTGGGACACCCTGCGTAAGACCAAGTCCTGTTTGGGCGTAGTGGCAGTAGGTGAGCGCAGGTTTGTTTGACTGGTCCAAAGTGGGACAGTCATTGAGATTGGGTGACATTGAGAGAGTGATGGCATAGCATGTGTCATAGTAGAGCTTTTCTTGAGTATAGTACTGGTGACATATTGTCAGTAGAGAGTGGATGCATACCATCATCTATGTTTTTCCCGATTGAGCATAGTAGATAGAGGCATGATAGCTGTAGATACTTTTCCAGCTTACCTTTCATTTATCGCAGTCTTTTCTGTTATCTTATGCCTCTAGTAGACTTAGTGGGCAGACCGTGGTTCTTGGAGACGGTACCCATTGAGAACTACTGTAGGATGTAGTTCTCACACCCTCTGTCGGTGACAGGTTGCTGAGGCTTTTCTTCCGTTCCTGCCCGAGCTGGCTTGACGGACCGAGGACAGGGAGTCGCGAGATAGTTCCCTACCAGCATTGTTTCTTTAGAGTGAGGTAGATGTACCATCTCGGACTGTGGGAGTGTGATTATGTATTGTTATATTTCTAGTTTTTAGTTATCTCCCCCTGTTGGATTTGTAGATGTTGTATAGGTGGATTTCTATTTGTATCACCTTGTGTTTGGGGGAGATGGACTTGTTTTTACTTTCAGCTTTTAGTAGTGAGATTTTATATTACAGCTTTCTTATCCGCTCTGATATCTGTGTAGCTGTAGTTCTATCTTTTGCAGGTTAGACGCTTCGTTTGTAGGCAGTTTCCGTACAGATGGCGGATCTGTTAGCGAGCCCGGGTCGCAGTTTGACCCCGGGGCGTGACAGATTAGAGTGGTATCAGAGCCTAGGATGTAGGTCATTGAGGACTTAGAAACCCTAGGCTTGTGGTTGGACATTAGGATGACTACGTGAGAGTCGTAACTTTTAGCGAGAGTCCAGATTGAGTTTTACCTCTCCCTACGGTTGGGATGAGTGATTTGACATGTTATTCTCTCAAAGTGATTATGTTGGCTGCAGACAACATAATACTTTAGGAAGGATAACAAGTTTTAGACTCTCGCTGGATTGGGTCGTATGGTTGTTATGTCCTGACGTTTGTACTTGTTGCAGTTATCCCCAATGCCACCGAGACGTCGTGCAGCGACGAGAGGGCGTTCGACCTTGGATGAGGAGCCCGAGCGGCAGGGGGCTGAGCATACTGAACAGGAAGAGACAATCAGGCGCCAGGAAGAAACGGTCAGGCGCCTGGAAGAGGCAGCCAAGCGCTAGGAGGAAAAATTGGAACGTATGTTGAGGTTCTTTGAGCAGAGGACATCTTCAGCATCGCCCCCAGCAGCGACTTCGTCGACCTCGTCACAGATCGCTCCACTGACAGAGGCAGAGCAGAGGGAGCTCACCGACAAGCTAGCTTATATCAACCGATTCCACCCTCCGCGGTTTTCAGGGCAGAGTTCAGAGCCGTGGGATGTTGAAAACTGGATCGCAGCCATGGAGAAATTGTTTGAGAATCTCTTCATCAAGGAAGAACATCAAGTACATTTGGGGGCGCACTATTTGGAGAAGGACGCCGAGATTTGGTGGCGTCGAGTTCGCCCAGTTGGACCACCAGGAGTTCAGTTGTTGACATGGCCAGAGTTTCGAGCATTACTACGCGGGGCCTATTTTCCTGATAGTGCAAAGCAGAAACTAGAAGGGGATCTTCGACGATTGCAGCAGGGTGATCGACCACTTCAGGAGTATATTCAGGAGTTCCAGAAGTTGTTGAACAGTGTGCCACATGTCGCCCCAGATGAGGCTCAGAGGGTGGATTTGTTTGAAAGAGGTGTTCATCAGGATGTCTATCACCTTGTTCACTCGCACCACTCACCGACTTTGGATGCAGCCATAGAGCGTGCTCGGTGGGTTTCCCGGGGCACGGCGGTTATGTCAGAGAGGGACGGAGCGCCAGGGGCCAGCTCCAGGGTCAGGCATCCAGTGCCGCCTGATTTTGGACAGTCGAGTAGATCGAGACCCCCGAGGCCGCCACAATCCCAGTCTGAGGGTAGTGGATTTCATAGGAGACGGAGATCAGAAGGTCCCCCACAGCCGAGGCACCAGCAGCAGTACCAGGATGTGTGTGTCATTTGCGGTTGACCACATGCAGTGCAGCAATGTGACCATAGGCAGGGGCGATGCTTTTCATGTGGACGGACTGGACATTTCCAGGCAGCATGCCCTCGAGCAGTGCTTACGGTAATGCCGCTTGCGACGGCACCCCCGCTACCTTTTCCAGAAAAAGGAGCTCCTCCGACTTACCGCCAGCCAGATGAGGCCACGACGTCGAGGCAGTCAGGACGACGACCACCCACATCGAGAGGATGAGTTTGGGTTGCCCGATTGGTGGGCACCAGGTTAGCGGATCGCTTGGTACTTGGTATGACTTCCTTTCCTTGTTGTTAAGATCAGAGTTTTGCACCCGGCATGGTTCGAGTTGGTAGATTGTAGTTTTTGGGTTGCAGCCACAGCAGGGACAGCTTCAACACCTCTCTCCTTGTTTTTTCGTCTTGACACCGAAACCGGCGAACGGGACGAAAATTTCAAAGGGCTACTCCAGAAATGGAGACGATGCTGGAACCTGTTCTTGTTTGATTGGGGTGAAGGCATCGGTCTTTTAGAATTTTCAGACTTTTTGCTATTTCGGCTGCTTTCCAAATAGAGAGTTGGGGTTGATGATGTTCTTGATGTAGGGCTTTTTGTGGTAGGTGGTGCGTTTTGGTTTCGGGGACGAAACCTTTTGAAGGAGTGGAGAGTGTAGAGTACCGGGTCTTCGGATGGCGCGCCGACCGCACATGATGTCGTGGAGCAGAGAGTTGGCCTCGGGCATGTTGCGTTGTGATTATTGTCGATGTCGGGTTGATTTGGATCAACGCGGAAGTCCCAGCTTGATTCGGGACTTTTCCGGCATAGTGCGCCGATTGAGGATTGGATTTGGGAATTTACCGATCTCACAGTGGAGTACAGAAAATTCGGGAACACTTGGAGCAGGTGTATTATCAGATTACAGCGAAGTTCGGGAGGTTCCGGACTGACGCGGAGGATCCGGAGGCAAAAAGTGAGTCGGAACTGACAGTTTCGGAGCCGGTTTTTTATTTGAGCACCCCGACTCAACGGATGAGCTTTTTGAAGAGAAGAAGCTGTGAGCGCGTGTACTTTCCATTTACAGCGTAGTTCGGGAGGTTCCGGACAGCGGCGGAGAGCCTGAAGGTAAAGAGTGAGTTGGAGTTGGGCTTTTTGGAATATTTTATTAATATAATTAATTAGTTTTGCTAATTTATTTCCTTCTCTTTGCTTGGTAATAGAAGAGTTGTGCTTGGGGGTTTTTGGTTTGAAAGTAAGTTTTTATAATGTTTTAAGGCTAGTTTTATTTGCTAATCCCCTAATTAAGTTTCCTCTGAATTAAGTCTTCTTTTATGGCCTTTGGGGTGGTAATCTCACCTTGAGATAGGCTCACCTCCACCACCAACCACCCTCTCTGTAGCCCTTCGAAGCAGAGAAAGAAAAAGAAAGAAGGGAAGGAAGAAAAGAAAGAAAGAAGAGAAAGAAGAAAAGAGAGAAAAAGGAGAGGAAGAAGAAGAGGAGGATTTTTGGAGGTGATCTTGGTCGAGGATTCCCCCTTGGTGGCCGTGTGGAGCTCGAGGCCGTGCATCGTGCGTCGTTGAGGTGGGTATGTTGGTGCTTTAATTTTTTTGGAATTAAATGTTAGAGTTTATTGAGCCTTGAAATTTTGATTTTGGGCTTTGGAATTTCTTTGGAGCCATTGGCGATTTTTGTTGTTTTTTTTAAAAAAGCTAAAAATGGATTTTTATGGGATTTATGGTGCTTTGAGGATTTTTGGAAAATTATTTTGAGTTTTTGGGGTTTTTATGGGATTTAAAATAATTAATTAGAGTTTAATTAATTATTTTAAATTTATAATATTTTTTTAAAATTTTTTTTAAAATTTTTCGCCGCCGCGCAGCAGCCGCCAGGGTGCTGCTGTTGGCAGCACCCTGCGGCGGGCGATGCATGGCCGCGCGCGTGCGCGCGCGCGGTCCACGCGCACCACAAGGTGCGCGTGGCGGGCGCGCGCAGCGTTGCCGGCCGAGTGCGGGCCGCGTGGGCCGCGCACGCGCAGCGGGCTGCGCGCGGGCGCGCGCAGCGCCGCTGGGCGCCGCTGGGGCGCTGCGCGGCGCGCTCCAGCGCCGCGCAGCAGCCCCTGCGCCACGCGGCTTGGCTTGGCGCCGCGCGGCGGGCCTCCCTCGTCACGCGGCTGGGCTTACCGTCGCTCGGCGTGCCCCGGGACCGCGGCGACGCCTCGGTTTGCGTGCCAGCCCCGTTTTTCCGCCGTCGGAGGCTGTTTTTCGCCGTCGACCGCTGTTTTTCGCCGTCGACCGCTGTTTTCGCCGCCACGAGCTGTTTTTCGCCGTCGACCGCTGTTTTCGCCGCCGCGAGCTGTTTTTCGCCGTCGACCGCTGTTTTTGCCGCCGCGAGCTGTTTTTCGCCGTCGACCGCTGTTTTTTTGCCGTCGACCGCTGCTTTCGCCGCCGCGAGCTGTTTTTCGCCGTCGACCGCTGTTTTTCGCCGTCGATCGCTGTTTTCGCCGCCGCGAGCTGTTTTTCGCCGTCGACCGCTGTTTTTCGTCGTCGACTGCTGTTTTCGCCGCCGCGAGCTGTTTTTCGCCGTCGACCGCTGTTTTTCGCCGTCGACTGCTGTTTTCGCCGCCGCTAGCTGTTTTTCGCCGCCGGCCGTAGTTTTTCGCCGACGAAGGCTGTTTTCCGCCGACGAAGGCTGTTTTTCGCACCGCGCGCTGTTTTTTGCTGATGGAGGCTGTTTTTCGCTGCCGGATGCTCGATTTTTTATCGTTCTGATTTATTTTGCGATTTCCTCCTTCCCGGCAGCTTGCAGTGTGGTTTTTAGCTTCTGTCGAGGGCGGTTGAGTTTCTCCGCCGCGTTGAGCCGCGGGCTGGCTTCGGGGCATCCGCGGAGCGCGCCGTCTGGTGGTTGGTCACGGCTTGCTCCGATTTGCGTGCGGATTCTGGCACCGTGCTTCGTTTGCGTGCGGACCCCGTGGAGGCAAGGTAATCTCGCTGAGCCTAATTGCAAGTGTCGACGAGCAATTGGTGGCTTACTGAGGTGGGTTGGTTTTCTCTCCGAGTCTACGGACTTCCTTCTAATTCTATTATGATAGGATTTGCATGCTAGTTTAAGTGTTTCCTTGGAACTTTAACTAGCACACCCGTCATATGTTGCATGTGTTCAACCAGACGAATAGTGAACTTTAACTTGGGTTAGGTTCTTTTATGCTTTAGCCATCCCACAGATTGCATTTTCTTTCCAGACATAGAGCTCCTCGCCCGGGTAGTGGGCCGAGTGGTCAAGGTATTGTGGGACGAGTGTTGCACTCGGGCTTGGGGGCCGAGTGGGGTCTGGTGGCTGGGTTAGGCCAGTGTTAGTGCTTTGGGAACCGTTTCAGATAAACGGTGGACCCGGGTTTTTTTAGTTTTTCGTTGTTCTTCTTGTCACCACCGTGTTGTGACCGTGGTGCACGTGTGTTATCAGGACCTTGAACCCAGAATGCTTTTGGACACTCATGATTTTAGCAAACTAGAGTTTTCCTTCCAAATTCCTAGGGTCGCCGGAGCTTGTTCTTGTTTGATTGGGCGAAAGCGTCACCCCTGGGAGTTCGGGAAACAAACTTGTTTTCAACTGACTTTCTCAAGAACTAAAATCTATAAAAGTTGGTTTTTCTCAGCTCAAAACGGCTTTCAAAAAGAGCAATTTTATCCTCACCCTAGGGGGTTTAGTGAAAATGATATTTTATAATAAAGGCCATCTTTTTCCAAAAATCCCTCCCTAGACCGGGGGAGTGATCTGGGTTCTAAGGGCTGGTTTCATTCTTGGGCCGAAAACCACGGGAGGCTACACCTATACCCTGTTCTTGTTTGATTGTAGTCGTAGGTGGCAGGCTCCCGGGGTTTTCGGACTCTTTGTGGTTCTGGCCGTGGAGTATCTCCGGCCATGAGTTTAGAGCTTTGAGTGGGGTGTCGTTGTGGGAGCCGCTTGGAGTGACGGCGGTCCCAGCTGGGTAGTGCCTTCCTCTAGTGAGTTTATGTTGTGAGCTTGAGTCGTTGAGGGTTCTCCGACATAGCTGTGAGAGTGTTTGGGCTATTCATATTTGAGTCGAGGTTCTTTTCCGACTGAGTTGTGCTTTTGAGCCCGTGTGACCGATCTGTTTGATCGTGGATTATAGCCTGCTGAGCCTGGCATATCATGCCAGTTATGAGATACTTGTGTTACTTGAGTTCGTTGGGGTCGCTCCCCTCGAGCTACGCCTCGGGTGCGATGATGATACCGAGCCTGACGAGGCTGCGATGATGCGACTAGTTGATACACTAGAGTTCGCTTGAGATCTCTGATAGTCCGTGTGGGACACCCTACGTAAGACCAAGTCCTGTTTGGGCGTAGTGGCAGTAGGTGAGCGCAGGTTTGTTTGACTGGTCCAAAGTGGGACAGTCATTGAGATTGGGTGACATTGAGAGAGTGATGGCATAGCATGTGTCATAGTAGAGCTTTTCTTGAGTATAGTACTGGTGACATATTGTCAGTAGAGAGTGGATGCATACCATCATCTATGTTTTTCCCGATTGAGCATAGTAGATAGAGGCATGATAGCTGTAGATACTTTTCCAGCTTACCTTTCATTTATCGCAGTCTTTTCTGTTATCTTATGCCTCTAGTAGACTTAGTGGGCAGACCGTGGTTCTTGGAGACGGTACCCACTGAGAACTACTGTAGGATGTAGTTCTCACACCCTCTGTCGGTGACAGGTTGCTGAGGCTTTTCTTCCGTTCCTGCCCGAGCTGGCTTGACGGACCGAGGACAGGGAGTCGCGAGATAGTTCCCTACCAGCATTATTTCTTTAGAGTGAGGTAGATGTACCATCCCAGACTGTGGGAGTGTGATTATGTATTGTTATATTTCTAGTTTTTAGTTATCTCCCCCTGTTGGATTTGTAGATGTTGTATAGGTGGATTTCTATTTATATCACCTTGTGTTTGGGGGAGATGGACTTGTTTTTACTTTCAGCTTTTAGTAGTGAGATTTTATATTACAGCTTTCTTATCCGCTCTGATATCTGTGTAGCTGTAGTTCTATCTTTTGCAGGTTAGACGCTTCGTTTGTACGGCAGTTTCCGTACAGATGGCGGATCTGTTAGCGAGCCCGGGTCGCAGTTTGACCCCCGGGCGTGACAAACGTCACCGTCACGTGGGGTACACGGGTCAACATACCACTTTTCCGAAAAAGCACACCCTTGCGGTGGCCAAACCGCCGGTGTGCGTGTAGCAAAACAAGAGCCTCATAATCGACAGTAAGTAAATTAGTAAAGCAGGGTTAGTTAAACAATTATACGATCTACAGATTATTCACCGTTGCCAAGTATGCGTTATTTCTATCGACATATGACTATCCTCGAAACCCCCGGAGGAGTACCCACCTCGTGCGTGTCGTCCGGCGCTCGTCCCGTCCGTGACTGTGCGCCTGCCGCCCACAATGTCCCGCACTCCTGAAGGAACAAGGGTATGTCAAGACTAAGAGGTCCGAACACCGACACTGACTCTACGCCGAAAGAAATAGACGACCGCCGCGATCCCCGGACTCCGCGCGGCGGAGTTCCCCGCACGGCACCGGCCCGTGCGGCGCGCGCTCGGCCTGCGGACTGCCTCCTCCCCGCGCTGCCCCGACCCGTCGCGGTGCCCTGAAGGCGCGTTGGCCTCGCGGTGTGCGGCCTGCGGGCGGCCCGCGCGACGCCCTCCCGCACGCAGCGCCCGCATGGCGCGCTTGCCGCCCGGTGCCCCGCCTGCAGGCGGCCCGCGCGGCACTTGTCCGCGCGGCGCCCGCCTGCGCGCGGTGCCCGGACAGCGCGCCTGCCGCGCGGCGCCCCGCCTGCAGGCGGCCCGCGCGGCACCTGTCCGCGCGGTGCCAGTCTGCGGGCGGCGCCCGCGCAGCGCGCCTGCCGCGCGGCGCCCCGCCTGCACGCGGCCCGCGCGGCACCTGTCCGCGCGGTGCGAGCGTTCGGGCGGCGCCCGCGCAGCGCGCCTGCCTCGCGGCGCCCCGCCTGCAGGCGGCCGGCGCGGCACCTGTCCGCGCGGTGCCATCCTGCGGGCGGCGCCCGCGCGGCGCGCCTGCCACGCGGTGCGCCTGCCGCGCGGCGCATAGCGGCGGCTACGGCGGCTTGCCCCCACCCCGCCAGGATGATTCCTGAACACGCGACCAACTCCAAACCAAAAGCAAAGGGAAACATACGCGATCAAGAATGCTCCAAGAACTCACCTTGATTCGCCGGTGGAGGAGAAGGAGAAGGGGATCTTCCTCCCGAATCACTGCCGCTCCTTTTTGCACTGTAAAGGGAGAGGAATGGGGATCTCGTTTTCCCCCTTCTTTTCCCTCGCCCGTCTCCTGCTTGCCCCTTTGGTTCGAGAGGAAAAGCGAAATAAAACCCTAAGTCCAAAACCCTAGCCGTCAGGTAACATTAGGGTTACAAGAACTACCTCAAAAGTCGTGCAGATCGCCAGCACGGATCCCGGAGCGCCTACGAGGGGGTCCGAACTTCAAAAAATTATTCTGGGAGAACCGGGAGTCGGAATCCGAAACCGATCGCGTCCCCGTTCTCCGTTTCGCGAGCTCTACCGCCTAAAAATGCCTGCGAGCCCCGACGGACTATCCGGAAAAACACAAAAATTAAACCCTCAGTCGGACCGTCACAAAAAAAAAGGATAACGGGAAAGTCAAAGAAAGGCCAGGTCTTACAGGATTGCAAGTGAAACAAAATGATGAAGGCATCCATTTGTGCCAATCCAAGTATGCAAGGGAGTTGGTGAAGAAATTCGATTTAGAGAACTCTAAAGACTTTCCGACTCCGATGGGAACTAGCAATAAGGGATTAGGAAGTGAATCTCTTAGTGAAAGTGTAGACGAGAAGCTTTATCGCAGCATGATTCGAAGTCTACTCTACCTCACGGCTAGTCGCCCGGATATATCCTTTAGTGTTGGGATCTGCGCGAGATATCAATCAGCACCAAAGGAGGTTCACCTGAAAGCGGTGAAAAGGATCATCCGGTACGTTAAAGGAACACTGAACTTCAGAATTTGGTATTCTATGGGAACAACGCTTGACATTATAGGATATTCAGATGCCGATTGGGCAGGATCTGTGGATGATCGGAAAAGTACGAGTGGTGCATGTTTTTATCTTGGCCATTGCCTTGTTGCATGGCATAGTAAAAAGAAAAACTGCATAGCACTCTCGACTGCCGAAGTGGAATATATTTCAGCAGGTAGTTGTTCAACTCAACTCATTTGGATGAAAAGCATGTTGAGCGACTTCCATATTTCAGCAACTTCGGTAACTATTCTTTGTGACAACACAAGTGCTATAAATATTTCTAAAAATCCTGTGTTGCACTCGAGAACAAAACACATTGAACTTAGATATCATTTTCTAAGAGAGCTAGTTGAATCAAATTTACTTCAAATCTCCTATATTTCAACTG
This sequence comes from Tillandsia leiboldiana, assembly GCA_029204045.2. NCBI lineage: Eukaryota > Viridiplantae > Streptophyta > Magnoliopsida > Poales > Bromeliaceae > Tillandsia > Tillandsia leiboldiana. Next base: position 30,291,291 of record CM055070.1, read on the forward strand.
AGGATCAATTAGCTGACATTTTAACAAAACCTTTGGATCAAAAACGGTTTATTCATTTACGTAAAGCAATTGGAATGCTTTCCTTGAAATAACACTTTTTAAAATCATTGCTTAGGTTAGGTTTTGTTTTGTGTTTTTGTTCCTTATCTATGTTTGTACATAGAACATAAATTGAGCATATGTAATTGACTTTACTTGCATCCTTTCATATATTTTGAAATTTATTATGCTTTGGATATCATAATAATTCATTTGATGCAATGATCATTTATGTCAATTAAGTTATCTTTAATTGATCAAAGTCAATTTCTCTCTCATATGATCTCTTGGTATAGTTTTTATCATATTTGAAAATTGAGTTAAGTATGAAACTCGAGATCAATCTTTGGTTGAATACCTTATATATCTTAAATAATTGATAACCAATTGAGGGGGAGTTTGTTAAAATATTTATTCTCATAAGATGTGGAAAGAGTTACATCCCATTGAGGAGTGTGAAAACTACCACCACATGGAGGAAAGAGCTACCACCTCGGTCGTCCGAGTACTGTGTGCAGCTACCACATGTATACCAAGCATGGTTTTTCAAGTTGATAAGATAAAATGCTTTTTGGAATACTTGACTCTGTCAAATTCCAAGGTTGGTATAAGGTGGGGGTTTTATTGAAAGATGCTCAAAGAGCCACTCCTTACAATAAATTGATTAGATATATTATCTAACATATTTGGGATTTCAAACATCTATTGATCTTGGTACTTCATTTTCTTTACTATGTTAATGATTTGATAAACGCATTACTCATAAGATCAAGATAGATGTCATTGAACTTGTTCAACTTTAAAGGTTTTAATTTTTATAAATTTTCATTTCATTACTTGGATATTATTGATAGATTTTGCATAATCTATTTCTTTTGATATGAAATGATGACTTATGTTTAAAGTTGACATGCAAAAGTGCTTACAATCTTTTTCTGGTTTTTCTGGAATTTTTCGAAATTTTTCTGAAGAAAAAGTTGGAGCCGATCCGGACTGGAAAATCTGTTCCGGATCCCGAACGCAGGAAATTCCTGCGGGTAGCCGATCCAGACTGGATTCATGAGGCAGTCCGGACCGCGGCTAGGGTTTTATAAGAAACAAAAGGGATTTGATTTCTTTTTACAACAATCTTTTGTTTCCAAGTCTCCAGAGCTTCTCTCTCTAGAAATCATCCAATTTGGAGCCTTTCCAACAAGAGTTCTTCGAATCAAAGTGAGTTTTCATGATCAAAACTTCGGTATTTCACAGTTTTTCTCTATTTTGCTCAAAACGTTGATGAAATCATGTAACTTTTTCGTTTGAGATTGGTTTTTGATCAAATTTCTTTTGAAATAAGAACTCTGTGTAGATTAGTTTTGATTATATGCTAGGTTTTCTCATGATTAACGGATTTTTAGGCTTCGATTTCTGAAAATTCGATTTTAGGGCATATAATAGGAATTTTTGAAAATCATGGGATTGATCTATTTTTAAAATTCTTTTTGCAAAACTAATTTGATTCCTAGTCTCTCTAGATGATAATGATTGTTTAGGTACAATTTTTCAAATTTTTGAAAATAAATAATTTTTTCGTGTTCTTGAGTTCGTGCTCGCAGGTTTCTCAAGAAATAACAGAGATGGTGTTCACTTGGATAATCGTTCTTCTGACTGCTATGGTTCACACTAGAGCAACGAACAAATTGAAGAGAGCAAAGAAAACTCAACGAAGATGTGAGTTTGTCCTCGTTAACGACTCCGAGACGGAATCGGATAAAGACGATGTGAATTGGGATGAATTACCAGAGTACGACACAACGCCTGTCAAGACAAAAGGGAAGTCCCCTAGTTTGCTTAAGGAAAAGGCGGCACCGACTGCTGTGGAAAAAGGCAAAGCACCAATGCCATCATCATCTATCTCGGTGAAACGAAAGAGACTAGCTCAACGGTTAGGACGAGCACGAGGGGTCGAAATCAACGAACCAATAGCTCATGATTCACCACCCCGTGAGGAACAAGTGTTCGTTAATGCAGATCATCTAAGGGCGTTTGAGAATCGAGAATGCATTGGCGAAAGACATGTTAACATTGGGGCTCTTCGAGACCACTCGCCGGAGTTTGGTAATTTGATTGAACAAGCTAATCTTCTTCAAGTATGCAGATTCCCAGAAATGCTTGGATATTGTTTGCATCGTGTAAGGACCTTCTACACAAATGCACGGCACCTTCTACACAAATGCACGGCACCTTCAAGAAAATGAAGACGGTCCGATGGAGTTTTACACGAATGTCCAAGGGACAAGACTTAAATTAACTCCACAATTGATTGGCGAAGTCTTAGGGATGCAGTCTAGCAGGTCAGGGATAAACTACTTGAAAGGACGAAGTTTAACGAATATAATGTGGCAAACGGTTGTAAAGGGAATTTGTTTGGAAGAAACTCAGCCTACGGGCAATTCTATCAAGTCCAAACAACTTCGACTTGAATACCGATTCCTTAACTTCATCACCTATTATAATATTCTTCCTAACATGCAGACGAAAGTCTTAAGATGGGATCGATTGCTGTTCTTATATCTCTTACGACATCCGTCAGAGGCAGTGGGATTAAATAGTGGGATTAAATATCAATATTCCATACATTATTTGGAATAGGATGACTAGATACGTTGAGCATCCTCATCCCACTGAAAGACTACCATTTCCATTGATCATAATGAGGATTTTGAAGAAATTCTAGGTTGATATCAGCTCAACAACTTATCAACACTGCTTGGGTATGATCAATGAGTCCACAGTTGTTAAGTTTTTCCATAAAATGCCTCATGCCATCCCAACTCCTCCGCGCGGAACAAAACCTTCCGTCGGCACTTCTGCGTCACCGTCACGACAAGTACCTCGGTCGGATGATGAAGCGTCTGTTACTTCGATTTATAAGGAGCAACAATGCTTATCATTTGAACAAGAACAAATCACTAAGGAGCAGAAGCGAATTTCTGATGAACTCGAACTCATCACAGCATCCCAGATCACCTTGACAAAGAAATTCACGTCAATGAAAAAGTTGGTGAAGAAAATGTTTTCGAAGATGGGCTGTAGTAGCTCTGAGGACTCAGAGTCCGATGATTGATTCTTTATCTTTCTAACTTTCTTTTGCAGGTTTTAAGTTTTTAGTTCTTACATTTTCATTTATTTTCTTTTTGAACTTTTACCTCTCCTTTATTTTGTAATTTTTGGCTTGATTTAGTGACAAAAAGGGGGAGAGAACAATGAACAATGGTACAATACAATGGTTACAATGGTTTGTAAGAACTGTGAACTTTGAACTTTGAAGGTAAGTATCAAACCAACTTTTGGTTTTGCATTGTGATTGCATGCATGCCTCGATTAACTATTTGACTAACTATTTGGGCATGTATTATTACTAACAAGTTGTTTGATTACTAACAAATTTATGACATTTGGATTTTATTGCTTAGAAGATATGTCTATTTCTGATTATGATCTTAATACATATCTGAATTCATAAATGTCATGGTGAGTATAAACTCTATCTCTGTTTGGTTTTTGAATGTTGAACATTCTTGAGGTATCTAACGATTTTGTTTTGTCAAGAATTAATTCTTTTGCAGAGAGTACAGATGTCTAAGTCTAGAGTCTGTTTTAGGAGTTTATCTCATGTATTTATTCATTGGTTCTCAAATGTAAATTTTTGTTGTATGGTGATAGCAACAAAAATATCTTTTTGAATTTTCTTAAGTGGATTTTTGTTTTGTCACGAAATTGCCAAAGGGGGAGATTGTTAAGGAATTTGTTTTGGCGTATTTCGTGAAAATGGTTAAGTCTTGAAGATTGAAGAAGAAGAAGTTTGGATCATATACCTCAATCTCAAGTAAGAAGAATTCAAAAGGATCAGGTACGTTTAACTAAATAATTTTAGTGATCCGAATACTTCTTATAGTGTAGAAACACTTGGATGGGTTTTTAATCGCATAAAAATCAAAAACTGGACATGTTATATGTTCAGGATCCGGAACAGGTAACTACAGTCCGGACCCCGAACATAGGGTAGTTCATGCGCAAATCCAGTCCGGAACACATCGGTTCAGTCCGGACCCCGAACGTGGATTTTGCAGAAACTGCATGAACAGTCCGGATCGTGGATCTTCAGTCCGGACCCCGAACGTGTGTTTTTCTGGAAATAGTCTGTTTAGCTACGACAGTCCGGACCGCAGTATTCCAGTCCGGACCGTCGTCCTAAAAAATTCCAGATAAGGTTAGTTTTTTATTCTTATCATCTTCCAATGGTTTCTAACCTATAAATAAACCCTACGATTCATTTTTTAGGGTAATCCAACAGAATCCGAAATAAGTTTTATCTCTGGGAAATGAATGAGAAAAATTAACGGAGATAAACTTATTAATCCACATATAGAGAAGAAAGGAAATAACTAGATTAATTCTATGTTTCTTCATCTATATTAATTAATTTGATTATAGGTTTTCATACTATGAATTTGAGTAGAATCAAATTAATGAATACTTAGATGGTATTTCCGATCTATTTTTGATCTAAGTATTCGACGGATTATCACCACCCAAAAACAACGATTTTCCCAAATCGGCGCGTGGACTCGCATGGCCTTGTGGATTCAAGGTGCTACCGCTCTCATGGATTCGGAGCGAGGTACGTTCGTGGATTCGAGACGTACTACTGGATGAAGACCGTGGATTCGGTCAGACGTCGTGGACTCGACGTTGGACGCCGTGGATTCGGCGTTGGACGCAAATCGTGGATTCGAGGCGCGTTGCGGAGCGAGCGGAGAAGATCATGTCACGCCCCGGGGGTTTATTTTAGCGGAAACGATTCACGAAAAGGTATGTATTTGGCGCGTAAAATTTTTTTTTTTGAAAAGAAAACCTTCTTCCCCGGCGCGTGCCCAGATCCGCCGCATATACAGGATCACTCTGCAACGGACAGAGTCTCCCCTGTATATGCACGGCGTCGCGGCTCGTACAATGTCCAAAAACGGATATTCAATCAATCACAACAGTTCAGACATACAACCATTCACAATTACAGAATAAATCTCACGGCCGATTAGTTTGAAAGGATAAATCCACAATTGTTGAAACGGCGCCCACCCGGCACCCTCATTTTGAAAATCCTTTTCGAAGGCAACATAAACTCAGGGGTTTTGGGAAACAGTGCCCACACGACACTTAGGTTTTGAAATCCATTTTCGCAATCCATAAATCCACAAGGTTTTGAAACTGGTGCCCACACGACACTTAAGTTTTTTAAAGTAGTTTTCGCAATCTTTTCTTTTGTTTGTTCTTTTATTTTTTTTTCAAAGCGGCCAACAGAGATGTAAGGAAAAATAAATAATTCATTATTCACCATGCCGACATCCACACCGACCCCACGAGGGTATCGAGAACCACACCACAGTCTACAAATAGTAAATGGAATGCGAAAGAAAGATAGAAAGTACTGTTCGGGTCTCCAGGGACCCAGAGACTCCTGCCGCAGCCTCACCGTCGCCTAACTCTCCCCCCCTGTAGGACCCTGTCGCAAAGTGGGAAGTCAGCGACTAAACAAAAATGATAATAACAAAGCAGGGTAAAGAAATACATCCAACCGTAGCCTATCCGGAGCAACCACCCTCGCAAAGGGAAAAGTAAAAACGAACACCTGTAAACCTGCAATGCCCGATCCCGTCGGACAACTAAACCGACGGATCGCACCGCGCCCAAGTCGGACAACTAAACCGAATGGGTCGCACCGCTCCCACGTCGGACAACTAAACCGACGGGTCGCACCGCTCCCACGTCGGACAACTAAACCGACGGGTCGCACCGCTCACACCTTGGCGCATCCAAGCCCCACAACTACAGAGGCCCCACTCCATCCTGTGGGTATACACGGGTCATGGACCACTTTTCCGGAAAAGCGCACCCTTTGCGGTGGCCAAACCGCGGGTGCGCGTGCTGCAGCCTCGAGCAAAGTAACCATAGTAATGAACCACAACGATCACCAAATATGCCAAGTATAACGCAATAGCAAGGACCATAAAGACTATCCATGTTAGCACAGTTAAACGTATAATCAGAAGTAGTTGTAAACGTCGGAAGCCCGACGTTAAGTCTCAGAATAAAAATCCACCTGAATGTAGGCTGATCCCGAGCTCTCACTGGACTACTGGGCGGCTGGTGCTGAACAGCTGGGCCCTGAATAGAAACTGTAGTCAGAACTAGACTCACTCACATCCGTCCCAACAACACTACACTAACATGTCGCTAATACGGGGACTTAGCCGAAACTAAGCTTAAACCGAAATTCCCGAAAAATCTATTGAACCTCCAATCATGACCCGCCGACGGTCTAACAACAAATCCAAATATCGTCCAACTACACCTGTTGTCCCTAAACATCATAATTTTGATGTTTAGGCAGACTGGGACCAAAATCACAATTTCCTCTATTGAATTATTGCTATAAATACACCCTTTTTAACCGTTGTTTTGGCTCGTTCTTCCAAACCAGGAAGCCAAAGACAGCGCCGTAAATTTCAGCGCGTCTGGTTTGACGAGGCGGAACCCGTGCTCACAAGTTTGGGCCGACAAGAGGCCCACAAATAAATTCGGCCCATAAACATTTAACCCTCAAATATCATTCACACCTAGGTCCCTCACCACAGAGGTGGCACGCAACACGAGGCATAAATTCAGGGTGTAATGCGCAAAACGTCGCATTTTCCACTGTATTTCATGCTTTTCGGGACAACCGGGTTGTCAAACTGAAAAGCGAACACCACCACGACGTCCGGCTCAACGAAACCTATCAGGTAGCGATTTTTGCTTTTCGAGAAAAATGCCCGGATAAAATCTCGGTCCATAAATACTGTATCCAAATACAGTTACTTGTGCTTTTCGAGACTCTAGGGTCGTCAAACGGAAATTCCGTCAGCGCCATTGTGTTCAGAACGATGAAACCGATCAAATCGACTACCTGAATTGCTGTGATCGGAGTCCAGACAGCGGGTTAACTAACGTTGGCCAACGCGGGAGACCAAAACAAGGTGTTACTATTCAAAACACTATTCACTTAAGTCGCGGGCCCCACTAGTTTTCTTGCTGATTTTCGGACGATCCGACCGTCGGATCAGCAAACGGTCTATACCATTTCCACTCGATTCGACGAGACGGCCGCACTGGCGACCTCAGATTTCCAAGATCAGACTCGGATCGGAAAGGCAGAATTTGTGCATCGAAAACTGTGCAATTTATGCACCGGTATGCAAATCACTGAGGTTTAGATCTGCTTCCTCGCCCGCAAACACACTTGAATTTCTTGAGTGCTACAGATCAACTCGGAGCGTATGGAAAAAGGATGAGTCGTCTGTGAGTGCGTTATATCACCTTTGTACGTGTTATAATCTTAGTTGATTTCACTGTGTTATCGGTCCCGTGGTTTTTTACTCCTGGTTTTGGAGTTTTTCACGTAAAAATCTTGCGTGTTATTTTCATTTCCACATTGGGTTTTTATTACGCAAAGATTTTTGAGTGTTTATCGTTTACACCTATTCACCCCCCCTCTAGGTGTTTTTTCCCCTATTTAGATCCTTATTACAGAGGTGACCCAACATATGCTGTGCCTATGGCCCGGACTTGGTCATCAACAGATGGAGCAAGAGTGGATGGGATGGCATCGACAGCTGTGGAGAGTCGGCTACTTCGACAACAGTTACAGGATATGGTCGGGCAACTATCAGCACTCACAGAACATGTGTACTGGTTGACGTAAAATGTCGGTATAGCCGATCGCGTCCCCTTTGTCATGAGGGACGAATCCCACATGGCCCATTTTTTTGTGGATGGTCTACGGAGCGACACCCTTCAGATAGTACCAGCAGCAGGTTTGCCCACCTTTCAAGAGGTGGTCGACATGGCCACTTTGGTGGAGCGGGAATTGGTTGTCACTCGTGCCCGGCAAGAGGGCTATGAGTGTAACCGGGACAAGAAATGACCTCAGTTTTATCCTGGGGATGGCTTTTCCAATGGGAGCCGACCACCCAAGCATCCAAGGACGCGGCAAGGAACCAGGAGCACGCCAACGAGGGGACAGGAGCCGGGGGACCGGCCTTGCATCATTTGCGGAGGAGCACACCGGGTGATCGAATGTTCCTGGAGGCACGACCATTGTTCCCGTTGTGGCAAGCCGGGGCACCTCCGATCTAACTGCCCCCTGAACCCGAGAACAGCACCTTCAGCATCACGACACTAGGAGAGGGGCGCCGCTACAGCCTCGCGGGAGGATTTACGCGACGGCTCAGCAGGGGATGGACTGCCCCCGAGGACGTAGTGGCCGGTATTACTCTACTCTTAGTTCTCTTTTTCGAGATAGGACATTGTTTGACACCGGAGCATCCCACTCTTTCATATCTCATATTTTCGCTCCTACCCATAGTTTTTAGGAGAGACCCCCTTCGTAGAAATAGGTTCGTTCAGACCCCTGGGCAACCTCTCAAGGCAAATAGCTATGTTCCTTCCTGCCCGGTAAGGTTGGGCAGGTTGATATGCCCTTGGAACTGGTGGTAATCCCGCTAAGGGATTTCAACGTAGTACTCGGGATGGACTGGCTTACCAATCATCAGGCGGTGACTGACTACGAGAAGCGCCAAGCGCGTCTTCTGGAACCTGGCTTTCCGGAACACGTGTACTTAGCGTGTAAGAGTACTTTCTTCTCATCTCTCATTTCTGCGTCGTGGGCAAGAAGACTGGTGGAGGGTGGTTGTAGAGTACCGGGACTTCGAATAGTCTACCGACCACGCGGGATGGCGTGGTGCGGAGAAAATGCTTTGGACGAGTTCCATATGTGTTTACAGATGAGTTCGGGTCGAGTCAGATCGACGCGGAAGCCCCAGCTTGAATCGGAGTTTTTCGGGCATTGTGCGCCGATAGAGGACCGGTTTTGTTTGTGTACCGACTCCGCCGTTGTGCGCAGAAAAATTGCGAATTTGGTTGGACATGTGTATTTTCAGATTACAGCGAAGTTCGGGAGGTTTCGGACTGGTGCGGAGGCCCCGAAGGCAAAAAGTGAGTTGGAGCTGGCAATTATGGGAGTCGATTTTTGGATTAGGCACACCGACTCCACAGTTGAGCTTTTTGAGGGGGAAAAGCTGTGGACATGTGTATTTTTAGATTATAGCAGAGTTCGGGAGGTTTCGGACTAGTGCGGAGGCCCCGAAGCCAAAAAGTGAGTTGGAGTTGGCTAATTATGGATTATTTAATTAATTTAATTAATTAGTGGCTTTAGTTTGTGGAGTTAAGGATTAAGAGAAAGAGAAATTAAAGAGAAGGATTATGAAGAAGTGAGATTAGATATTTTTGGAGTTGAGGGATTATTTAATCCCGTTTCTACAGCTGCCTACCACCATCTCCTTAATTAAGGCCATCCTTAATTATCTCGGCCACGTCATTGTCCCCTTCAAAAAATGCAAAACAGAGGAAATGGGGGTGAAGCAGAGGAAAGATTGGAAGAAGAAGAAAGAGAAGAAGAAGAAGAAAAGAGAAGAGGAAAAAGAAGGAAAGTGAGGAAATGCAAGAGTTTTGTTAGTGGGAACCTGCAGCTGAGCCAAGCGGAGCCGAGCGAAGCGCGCGTCGAGCCTCTTGGATAGGTATGTGCAGTTTTTTTTTGAGAGAGAGAGAAAGCTTGGATTATTGGTTTTGTGTTGGTGTTGGGTGGTCTGGTTTTCCATGGTGCTGGACTGGACTGCTTGTCCATAGGTTTAGAGGTGCTGGGTGGCCACAGCAGGAGAGCCGTGCGGGCGCACATGGGCGCGCGCGCGGCTGGCGCAGGCTGCTGCGCGGGCGTGCGCAGCAGGGCGCCGTGCAGTGCACGGCTGGGCGCTGCGCAGCGGGCGCCAGGGCGCCGCGCTGCGCAGCTGGGCACCGCGTGGCGGGCCCAGGCGCCGCGCGGCAGGCCCTTGCGCCGCGCGGCTGGCCCATGCGCCGCGCGGCTGGCACCTAGTGCCGCGCGGCACGCGCCAGGGCAGCGCGCGGCGGCGCGCGGATGCTGCGCGGGCAGCGGCAGCAGCAGCGCGCATCGGCGAAGTGCGCCGGATGCTTTTCGCACTGCAATTTTGATGGCCGGAGCTGGTTTTTGACGGCGATCGCACATGTGGACCGAGTTTTCACTGATTTTGATTTTTCCCCTTTTCTTGCATGTTGTGGTGCAGTTTCGGTGCTGCTTGGCCGGTTGGGATGCTTCCGTCATGCGGAGCCGAGGGAGCTTGGTGGCTCGGTTTGTGCTGCTTGTTGGCAGGGTGTGTGTTGTGGGTGCTTATGTGTGTTGTGAGCTTGTAATTAAGTGTGCTGATGTTATGGAGGACTTGTGTATGCTGTGAGCAGAGAATTGGCTATATGGAATTTATTTTGTGCAATTGGAGCTATAGTGTGTGGGTGGAATTAAGTGATTTGTGTTAAAGTGAGCATGCTATTGGTGGATTGTGTTGTACTTGGGCCCTTGTTTGCACTGTGAGTGGTCGTGGAGTGAGTCAAAGTACGCGCGGATTTTCTTCAGAGGTGAGTATTTGGGATTCCAAGTTTTAATGGATTTTTAGATTTCTTTACATGGTTTTGACGAATTATTAAGCGTGGTTGGTTGGTTACTTGTGCATGTGCTATGAGTTGGCCGTGGGTGAGCCGGATGAATGCATTTTTGTCGTGAGGACTCGGGTGGATTTATTTGAGCTTCCGGAGGATTTTTCCGTGGTTCGCGGCAGTGTGCGCGCGCGGGGCGCAATTTTCAAGGTTTCGTCAGTTTGAGGTTTCGGCGTTTCACCGACTTCAGCTTTGCCTACGGAAAGCGTTTCAGGTGGGTTGCTTCATCTCCAGAACCGGTGGACGGTTCTCTAATTCTGTATATTTGAATGCATGCATGTTTAGGGTATAATATTTGTTATTAAGGGGTAAGTTTAGGGATGACAGTTGTACCAAGAATTGCAAGTGAATATTCGTGATATATATTATTAAGGACTTGCTAGATTTGGATATCCATGAAAATAAATAATAAACGCTTACCAAAAAGGGATTTACCCTATGTGATTGTTAGCATGCATACTTAATTGTACAACATTTAGCATCGAGATGGAAGCTTCTGGAATGGCCTAGATTATGCAGATTGATATACCATAGTAGTGACCTTTTAGCATGCCTTGTTGCACCTAGTCTTTTATGTTCTGGTTACTCGATGGAGTAGGAGGCTATATCTATGTGCGGGTATTATTCTGATTATTCTTCTGACGGACCCTGGATTGTGGACAGGTGTAGTTCTTTAGGGATTCTGACATATTGTTTATTCCTAGTGGATCTATTATATGCTTTACTCCCTTTCATTCCCTCGAGGACATTTGCATGCTTGTATGGTCATCCAGTTAGGCCATCTTTTACTGCTACACTACTTTTTGGAACTTGACTTAGGAGAAATCATGTTATTCCTTTCTCCTTCTTTGTTAGTCAGGCGGTCTGTCTTGCTCGGGTGCGAGCAGGGGTCTGGGGTAGTGTAGCCGGGACATTGGTTGTCACGCCCCGGGGTCGAAACTGCGACCCGGGCTCGCCAACAGATCCGCCACCTATGCTAAAACCCGCATAGGCGAAGCGTCTAACATGCAAAAGATAGTACTATAGCTACACAAATATCAGAGCTGAAATAAAATGCTGTAGAATAAAATCCAATCACTGTACAACATGAAAAATAGTACAACATCCATCTCCTCAAATATATATAATCATCATACAATGTCCTCAGTACAGCATCTCTCAACTATAAAAAAAGATAAACTAAAACTATAGTACATCAGTCTCAACATCAGTCTCTCAAAATACAAAAGATCCCTCTCCAAATAAATAGTAAAAGCCAGCCAACAGCTACCAGGAATCTCCAACCAGGGGATACAGCTACACTCCTCGGGTGGTAAGGATCTAGCTCGTGACTTCCTCGCCTCGAACAAAAACCGACAGATTAGCAACTCCCACAGAGGACTCTGCAAAACAGGGGGAGAAAAAGAAAGGGAAAACAACAATGGGGGTGAGAACCACTAGTAAACCAGTAGCCTCCCCCTGTGAGTAAAGCCTCAAGCTCCGGCGTACCCACTAAGTCTACTAGAGGCAAGAAAAGGGCAAGTGGTAAAGCTGTAAACAGAACTACTGAATAAAAGGGGAAACCACAACAAGTATGCCTCTAAATGCAATACCGAAGGAAATGACGGTATGAATGCATCAAAAAACAGTATCTGACCAAATAGACCCAATCTAGTGCCACCAGTAAAAACTGGTACGGCCTGCTCTGCTGTCGAACTCAAGAACTCAGTATGGTGCCCAGCGCTAGGAACGGTGTAAAGCCTACTCCGGAGTGGCACTCGAGGGGAGCGACCCACACGAGTAAAGTATCTCTGTCATCAGTACCTCGATATAGCAGGACTGGATCAAGACTATGATCAAAGTGGGAAACTCCGTCCACTAAAGAAACCCCAATCCCCAATCAGATGCAATAGTACTCAAAAGTGGGAAACACCATCCACTAGAGAAAACTGATACCCAATCTGATGCAATAGTAAATATCCGGTCAACCGCCCAAAGTCCGCGGTCACCGCAATAACCCACAACCCGCAATTGGGTAAAATAATCAGGATCCGGTCAACCGCCTACTGTCCGCGGTTGTCGCAATAACCCATAATCCAACATCAAGCACACCCTGTCACTGACCCTCAGATCCCGGCTACACTATCCCAAACCTCTGCTCGAACCCGAGCAACATGACTCAAAAGTCCAAATAAAAAGGAGAAAGAAAGTAATCATGGTTTCTCCTAAGTCAAATCCCAATATGATAGTGTAGCAATAAAATAGTGGCCTATCTAGATGTCCAAACAAGCATGCAAAGAGAGAGAATGTCCAATAACAGTTTTACATTTGTAATAATTAATATATCCGCATAAATATAACCATCAGGCAAAAATCATCAGTCGACTACACATGTATATGATCCCTGATCCATAATAAATCCCCAGAGTGAAACCCGCACATTGATGTGTCATTATGTCCCAACAATTAATCATTTAATCCACTTTCATAAAATCTAGGTGCTAATGTAGCATGTTGATTATCACTAATAAATTATTCCAATGATCATGTTCCAACGGCAATATTATCCCAATAATATCCCCAACATTCTATATCCACAAAATTAATCTCAGATGATAGGTTCACATTTTATAACAGTCAATCATGCATGATACTCAATCAATATGTTCAATAGTGGGGTTTTCTAATAAACTTAGTGAGTAAGTCAGATATAGAGGCAAGCAACAACCACCCACCTCAAAAAGCGCGCACAACACCAAAAGAGACCTCTCGCTGCCCGCTATCCTCTAACACAGCAATCCATCGAAAACCGTGTCCCACTGCACAAAACATTGCGCACAATTAATCCCAAAACTGCACAATTCCTACTGTTCAAAAATCAGCCCCAAAAATGGCTAAATATCACCTCTGTCCAGTTCTCAAGAAACTCCAGAAAATTCACGGTCGCGTTCCTCGGGAAAAGTAGCCCCAAAACGACTGTTTAAACGCCCAGATCTGATACCTGTAGGCCAAGATAAAAATAAAACACCGTTGTATACTCAAAATCTCCACAGCAAAATTCCTGTAGCAATCTGTCCAAGAAAAACTTAATTATCACCTTCCAAAGAATTTCCAAAAATCCCAGAAAAATCACCACTATGTTCCCCGCGACGAGTAGGTCAAAATCGAGTCCTGGAACGCCTTGATCCAATGCTCCTAGGCTGAGATATAAAATTGACAAGCCGGTGCTGTCCAGAATCCAACACAGAAAAATGGGGATCAAAGATGCCTCGGGAAACGTGCCAAAAGTGTGAAACGGAGCGAAGCGATCAACACAAAAATCGAAGCCTTACCTCTTAGGAACACGCTGTCGAAGAAATCGTCCCAAAACTCCTCCTGGTTTGCTCACAGTGAATTTCCGACTGAACTGTGACGGTAATGAGCCGAAATGGGGAGAAAACCGAGGCGAACTGTAAAATCGATATCGCCGTTGCCGAGCTTCCACAAATTCCGGCGATCCACCACGAGCTCAAGGACATCTAGGGGAACAAACTCTCTTCAAGGCGCTCTCTCTCGTTCTCTCTCTAACTCTCGGAAAAAGAAGAAGAAGTGGGGTGGGGAGGCCTATTTATAGGCCAACTAAAACAAATGGCGAAATGACCCCTGTGTCCCCGGTTTCGGGCGCCCGAATCTTTCGGGCCCCGAAACCGAGCGCACACAGTGGCCCGGCCCAAGGCGGCCCACTCCGAACACGGGATCCGGTCGGACAGCGCGCCCGTCCGACCCGCCCCGGTGTGCGACGTGTGTCCCCCGCACAGGGGACAACACACCCGGCGAACCGGGCGCGGCCACGTGCCCCCCTGCGGGGGCGGCGGGGTGGGTGGCGCCACCCAGTAGCATGGCTCCACGTGGCGGGCTTTTCCGCCCGTCACGCCAGCCGCGCGTGCCTGCGTGCCTGCGCCCGTGTGCGCGTACGGCCGCAGGCGCGTACCCGTGGGTGCACCGCGCGCACCTGCGCCGTCCAATCCGAGGCCGCCACGTGGCGCGCCCCGGTGCACCGTGCGCCGCGCCCCTGCCCCCCGCCTTCCCGGCCTGCCCGCTCTGCCCGCGCGGTCCATGCACCGCGCGCGCTGCACCGGCCCAACCGGCGCCTGCCACGTGGCCCGCCGGTTCACCGCACACCGGTGGCCCGCTCCGTGGACCGAGAGCCGTGCGCCGGCCCAATTACAAGCCGCCACGTGTCCAGGCGGTCCACGGCTTCCCCCCATGCACCATTTTGCGCAGAAAACTTCGGGGGGTCCGTTTTTGGGCATCCGGACTCTGAAAAAAACAAATAAATAGCCGTTTTCAAGCGTTTTTCTGCGCTGAATCCAAATACGGCCTCCGCTTTGCCCAAAACTCTTTCTAAAAACTCAACGGGGGTATCCGAATACACTCGGGGTCCAATCAATACACTATGTCCATTTCTTGAGTCCAATACACCCCCACACACTCCCCTGGCATAGAATAGTCCTCCAAAACCTGCTGACCAAGCCATAAACCGTCAATAAAGATCCGAGTCATCACATCCTCCCCCACTAAAAGAAAGTTTCGTCCTCGAAACTAAAACAGCTAAAAAGGGAGTCTCAAAACTAGGGTAGGTATCCATCAACACCGTCTCCAGTTCCATAGTCACTACTCACTCCCCATGATTACTCCTCAACAACCATAATCACCAGTACGGCATGGTCCGATTGCACAACTCTCTCGTCATACGAGCCAGGATTTGCAACGGGCGTCCCTCGTACTCCAAACATTCACCAATCTCAAATGGAGCGAGTCAATCACGGGCGAGGGATCCAAAAGCACATCACCCCCGAGCTGAGACGTGAAAGAAAACTCAGAGACTCCAAAGAAAAAGGCTGGGGAAAAAGGGGAGAAGAACAACAGATCCGTCACGCCCCGGGGTCGAAACTGCGACCCGGGCTGTCACGCCCCGGGGTCGAAACTGCGACCCGGGGTCGAAACTGCGACCCGGGGTCGAAACTGCGACCCGGGGTCTGATACCAACCTAATCTGTCACGCCCCGGGGTCGAAACTGCGACCCGGGCTCGCCAACAGATCCGCCACCTATGCTAAAACCCGCATAGGCGAAGCGTCTAACCTGCAAAAGATAGTACTATAGCTACACAAATATCAGAGCTGAAATAAAATGCTGTAGAATAAAATCCAATCACTGTACAACACAACACACACATCAACAACACACCAAGGTGCCAACTCGACCAGTACAACCCAAAACAGCTCCATGCGATCATCCAAGAAGGGAAGAAGTTTCAACAAGCCGGGGTCATCACTCGGTCACTCTCAATTCTGACCATCCGAGTGGACTGTTCTACCACAGACTACCATCAAAAGAAAACCCCTAGGGGCACAACCTCGAGCCTTGATCACTTCAACGGTTCCCCACACAGCACCAGCTACGGAGTCAACAAACTCAATCCCAAATAGCTCTGCTGCTCCGGGTATCTGCCACCACAGTGGCCCTAACGGGGTAGTACAGAATGCTCAACAATAACCCAACGGTAATTCCACAGTCGCTAATGAAGGGATCACTAAAACTCGTAGATTTCTCTCCCAACACTGGAAATACTAGCATTGGCGCTGGTTTCAGCCTCATCATCCGATTGCCAAGCTCTCCCGACACTGCCCAGTCCAAGAAGCTCCTTACCTCAACAAATAACTGCCGGTCTCAGCCATTCTCACATAGCGTCCATTTTGGCCGGATTTCCACCACCGCCTCTCATGGCAAGAATAAGTAATCCAAGAAGATATGCTCTCGAAGCTAAAACTTGTACCACAACAACTTGGCATACAGCTTCTTCCTCACAGACCTTGTCACACCATCTACAAGTGCTCCACCAGCTCTAAACCATACAGAGATATGGTAAAATCAAAATATCCCAGAAGGATATCTCCAATAATCCATCCAAGAGTAGCTGGAATACACAATTCCTCAAATCTTAAAGACGACGGGGCATTAGTCATTCCATTGTCCTCCCTGTACTCATAATGCCCCTACCATGTCCTGAACACCATATTGGCGAAATACTCAGCTGTATGATTCCAAAAAGATACATGCATCACTAGCAACAACTGCCGGAGTATAATTCCAACAAAAGGTCCTAAATAATATCCGGACCTGCCTGGTCACCCCACACAAGGACCCTCACTGTCGTGTGCCAACGACGTGGCACTAGATCGAACAGACCCTCGATCCATCAGATCCTGCGACTGCGCCATCAGCTCTCTCAGCTTTACAGGTGATATCCAATGAGGTGCTATCGGGGTTGGCGTGGTTCCCTGAACCACGTCAATCGCAATCTCAATCTTCCTAACCGGCGGCATCATTATCAACTCTGGTGGAATCGCACCCGGGATCTCACGATAACAAGAATATCCTTGCGTCCCGGTGCCGCCGTAGGCACCTCTCGCATTGTCGCTGCAACCTGTGTGCTCTCACTGCACAACTAGCAAACTTCTATTGCCTGCTTCGCAGAAGATCATAGCCTTCTATCTCCGCAGTCAAACATCATGTGGCACTGGGCCAACCAATCCCACGCACTGGGTCAAACACCGAACAAACACAAATACCAATAAGTCTGCCGATACCACTCGAGATCTCAACTGCACTGGACATGATCCACAAACCTCCTCCACATGCACCACCCCAACAGGAACCTGTACCTCTAGTGCATGTGGTAACAAATCTACCTCTAGTCCACGCAGGAATGCACCATGCTCTGACTTCGACTGCTGTGATGAAATCACACCTGCGACGACCCGATCCACTGCCTTGGTGCCCTCCACCCAGGCAGCACAGTCTCAACCGCTCAGTGTAGGTGGTCGTCACTTAATCTGCCTGAAAATCAAGGCTATCCACAAAAGGAGCACAATTCTCTGCCTTTGCTCACACTGAGGCGATGAATACGGTCTTCCGTAGACAATAAATCCACGCTACCGCTGCACCACTCTGATAACGATGCTGATGCTGCCACCGGGGTCCACCTGACCTCTGACATCTCAGAAAATCCATTATTGCAATCGTCATATGACAAAACACAATTAATTCATGCAATTCCTCATTCAATTATCCTTACTCAGCTCACCCCTCAAGCACATCTATTGTACCCCAAACACGAATGTTATCCATCACAAAGGGTAACCTTCCTTTGGGTAAGCTTTACATAATCCGTCCACAAGGATGTCCACCATCCAGGAAAGGAAAACGAAAGTGCCTCTGCCAGCCGATCTGTCCCCCAACACTTAGCGCCAGGCGCCTCTACCCAGAACTCGCCTCTAGCGGCAGATCCCTATCCAAAGGAACTGCAATAGTACACCCCATACACAATGCCTATTCCATCGAGGCATCCAAAATCCAAAATCCAAAACAGATGGATCAAATAAACAAAAAGGGTATCCTGGTGCAATCCACTCCCAGTCGCACACATCCTATGCGCCTCGTCCATTAAAACTTGGAGCGCGCAGTTCAACAACTGCATAGACTATCTAGCACAGGGAGACTCTTAATTGATCACTCCATCACCACCAACCACAATTCTGACTCTAAAGGCTCCAAATCAAATCCAAGAATCGGGGTGGTTCATCTGCCAAAACTGGCTCCATCGATCGATGATGTTCCACAACTCATCGACTGTCAGCTATCCACCCCACCTCGGTGCCTCGGCACTGAACATTGGCACGGAGGGGGCTACTCGCTCAATCGGCGCTACGGAAATCACTGCCGCTGAGGATACTGTAACCAGGTGGTCTCAGGAGAAAAACACTATCGGGCTGCCCACTGCTCCGACAACTGTGTCACCCAGACCAGCGGCTCACTCTGCCGCTGATATACCTCAGACAATCCTGCCATCGGGGCCTGAAGCTCTCTAACCTCAATCCGGATATCCGGCCCCAAAATAATCTGCTTAAGCTCCACTGCTACGACGAATGCACACCAATCCGCACAATGCGTCGGGGAGACACCGCTCACCACGACCAACTGCACCACAGCACAAAACAAAACTCGACCCAATCCGGCGAGAGTCTAGAGCATGTCAACCGTTCCGCCGCATTATGTTGTCTGCAGCCAACATAATTGCTTAGGAGAATAAACATGCCAATCACCCATCCCATCACTCGGGAGAGGTATAAAACTCAATCAGGACTCTCGCTAAAACTCACGACTCTCACGAAGTCATCCTAGGGTCCAACCATAAGCCTAGGGTTTCTACAGTCCCAACTGACCTATCCCTAAGCTCTGATACCAACCTAATCTGTCACGCCCCGGGGTCGAAACTGCGACCCGGGCTCGCCAACAGATCCGCCACCTATGCTAAAACCCGCATAGGCGAAGCGTCTAACCTGCAAAAGATAGTACTATAGCTACACAAATATCAGAGCTGAAATAAAATGCTGTAGAATAAAATCCAATCACTGTACAACATGAAAAATAGTACAACATCCATCTCCTCAAATATAGATAATCATCATACAATGTCCTCAGTACAGCATCTCTCAACTATAAAAGAAGATAAACTAAAACTATAGTACATCAGTCTCAACATCAGTCTCTCAAAATATAAAAGATCCCTCTCCAAATAAATAGTAAAAGCCAGCCAACAGCTACCAAGAATCTCCAACCAGGGGATACAGCTACACTCCTCGGGTGGTAAGGATCTAGCTCGTGACTTCCTCGCCTCGAACAACAACCGACAGATCAGTAACTCCCACAAAGGACTCTGCAAAACAGGGGGAGAAAAAGAAAGGGAAAACAACAATGGGGGTGAGAACCACTAGTAAACCAGTAGCCTCCCCCTGTGGGTAAAGCCTCAAGCTCCGGCGTACCCACTAAGTCTACTAGAGGCAAGAAAAGGGCAAGTGGTAAAGCTGTAAACAGAACTACTGAATATAAGGGGAAACCACAACAAGTATGCCTCTAAATGCAATACCGAAGGAAATGACGGTATGAATGCATCAGAAAACAGTATCTAACCAAATAGACCCAATCTAGTGCCACCAGTAAAAACTGGTACGGCCTGCTCTGCTGTCGAACTCAAGAACTCAGTATGGTGCCCGGCGCTCGGCACGGTGTAAAGCCTACTTCGGAGTGGCACTCGAGGGGAGCGACCCACACGAGTAAAGTATCTCTATCATCAGTACCTCGATATAGCAGGACTGGATCAAGACTATAATCAAAGTGGGAAACTCCGTCCACTAAAGAAACCCCAATCCCCAATCAGATGCAATAGTACTCAAAAGTGGGAAACACCATCCACTAGAGAAAACGGATACCCAATCTGATGCAATAGTAAATATCCGGTCAACCGCCCAAAGTCCGCGGTCACCGTAATAACCCACAACCCGCAATTGGGTAAAATAATCAGGATTCGGTCAACCGCCAACTGTCCGCGGTTGCCGCAATAACCCATAATCCAACATCAAGCACACCCTGTCACTGACCCTTAGATCCCGGCTACACTATCCCAAACCTCTGCTCGAACCCGAGCAACATGACTCAAAAGTCCAAATAAAAAGGAGAAAGAAAGTAATCATGGTTTCTCCTAAGTCAAATCCCAATATGATAGTGTAGCAATAAAATAGTGGCCTATCTAGATGTCCAAACAAGCATGCAAAAGTCCTCAAGCAATGTGAAAGAGAGAGAATGTCCAATAACAGTTTTACATGTGTAATAATTAATATATCCGCATAAATATAACCATCAGGCAAAAATCATCAGTCGACTACACATGTATATGATCCCTGATCCATAATAAATCCCCAGAGTGAAACCCGCACATTGATGTGTCATTATGTCCCAACAATTAATCATTTAATCCACTTTCATAAAATCTAGGTGCTAATGTAGCATGTTGATTATCACTAATAAATTATTCCAATGATCATGTTCCAACAGCAATATTATCCCAATAATATCCCCAACATTCTATATCCACAAAATTAATCTCAGATGATAGGTTCACATTTTATAACAGTCAATCATGCATGATACTCAATCAATATGTTCAATAGTGGGGTTTTCTAATAAACTTAGTGAGTAAGTCAGATATAGAGGCAAGAACAACCACCCACCTCAAAAAGCGCGCACAACACCAAAAGAGACCTCTCGCTGCCCGCTGTCCTCTAACACAGCAATCCATCGAAAACCGTGTCCCACTGCACAAAACATTGCGCACAATTAATCCCAAAACTGCACAATTCCTACTGTTCAAAAATCAGCCCCAAAAATGGCTAAATATCACCTCTGTCCAGTCCTCAAGAAAATCCAGAAAATTCACGGTCGCGTTCCTTAGGAAAAGTAGCCCCAAAACGACTGTTTAAACGCCCAGATCTGATACCTGTAGGCCAAGATAAAAATAAAACACCGTTGCATACTCAAAATCTCCACAGCAAAATTCCTGTAGCAATCTGTCCAAGAAAAACTTAATTATCACCTTCGAAACAATTTCCAAAAATCCCAGAAAAATCACCACTGTGTTCCTCGCGACGAGTAGGTCAAAATCGAGTCCTGAAACGCCTTGATCCAATGCTCCTAGGCTGAGATATAAAATTGACAAGCCGGTGCTGTCCAGAATCCAACACAGAAAAATGGGGGTCAAAGATGCCTCGGGAAACATGCCAAGAGTGCGAAACAGAGCGAAGCGATCAACATGAAAATCGAAGCCTTACCTCTTAGGAACACGCTGTCGAAGAAATCGTCGAAAAACTCCTCTTGGTTTGCTTACAGTGAATTTCCGACTGAACTGTGACGGTAATGGGCCGAAATGGGGAGAAAACCGAGGCGAACTGTAAAATCGATATCGCCGTTGCCGAGCTTCCAGAAATTCCGGCGATCCACCACGAGCTCAAGGACATCAAGGGGAACAAACTCTCTTCAAGGCCCTCTCTCTCGTTCTCTCTCTAACTCTCGGAAAAAGCAGAAGAAGAGGGGAGGGGAGGCCTATTTATAGGCCAACTAAAACAAATGGGGAAATGACCCCTGTGTCCCCGGTTTCGGGCGCCCGAATCTTTCGGGCCCCGAAACCGAGCGCACACAGTGGCCCGGCCCAAGGCGGGCCACTCCGCACACGGGATCCGGTCGGACAGCGCGCCCGTCCGACCCGCCCCGGTGTGCGACGCGTGTCCCCCGCACAGGGGACAGCGCACCCGGCGAACCGGGCGCGGCTACGTGCCCCCCTGCGGGGGCGGCGGGGTGGGTGGTACCACCCAGTAGCATGGCGCCACGTGGCAGGCTTTTTCGCCCGTCACGCCAGCCGCGCGTGCCTGCGCGCTTGCGCCCGCGTGCGCGTACGGCCGCAGGCGCGTACCCGCGGGTGCACCGCGCGCACCTGCGCCGTCCAATCCGGGGCCGCCACGTGGCGCGCCCCGGTGCACCGTGCGCCGCGCCCCTGGCCCCCGCCTGCCCGGCCTGCCCGCTCTGCCCGCGCGGTCCATGCACCGCGCGCGCTGCACCGGCCCAACCGGCGCCTGCCACGTGGCCCGCCGGTTCACCGTGCACCGGTGGCCCGCTCCGTGGACCGAGAGCCGTGCGCCGGACCAATTAGAAGCTGCCACGTGTCTAGGCGGTCCACGGCTTCCCCCCATGAACCATTTTGCGCAGAAAACTTCGGGCGGTCCGTTTTTGGTCATCCGGACTCCGAAAAAAACAAATAAATAGCTGTTTTCAAGCATTTTTCTACGCTGAATCCAAATACGGCCTCCGCTTTGCCCAAAACTCTTTCTAAAAACTCAACGGGGGTATCCGAATACACTCGGGGTCCAATCAATACACTGTGTCCATTTCTTGAGTCCAATACACCCCCACACACTCCCCTAGCAGAGAATAGTCCTCCAAAACCTGCTGACCAAGCCATAAACCGTCAATAAAGATCCGGGTCATCACATTGGTGTCAGGGACGGGTTGTGCTGGACTATAGACGGCAGGGTATTGCGGCAACCGCGGATATTGGGCGGTTGACCGGACATTTATTTATGCACCAGATTGGTTATTAGATTTCTCTAGTGGGCAGTCTATTACTTATTTAGTGTGCGACCGTGCCGGTCAGGTGCCGGTCTATTACTTATTTAGTGTGCGACCGTGCCGGTCAGGAGCCGGTCTGTTACTTGTTTTGTGTGCGACCGTGCCGGTCAGGAGCCGATTTGTTACTTATTTTGGGTGCAACCGTACCGGTCAGTAGTTGGTATGTCACCTATCTTGGGATGCGACCGTACCGGTCAGCAGTCGGTCAGTACCCCCGCAGATGAGCTCTTGAGTTCGACAGCAGAGCAGGCAGTACCGGGTTTTATACCGGTTCATTTGATTGAGTTTATTCGGTCAGATACCTTTATTGTTGCACTCGTGCCTGGGGGCTGAGTGGAGTTTAGTAGCTATGTTTAGACCAGTGCTAGTGTTGTTGGGAGCCGTTAGGTTTGACGGTGGTCCTGTGTTGTGCGAGTACTTTGACCGTCATGTGAGAGGTTGAGCATTTAGATAGGGGCATGATAGCTGTTGAGTGTCTTCAGCTTTCTTGTTCAGCTCTTACTGCATTGGTTATTTTATGTCTCTTGAGGACTTGGTGGGCAGACCGTCGGGCCTGAAGGTGGTACCCACTGAGAACTCCCTTTTTGGTGTAGTTCTCACACCCATTGGGGGTTCCCCCCCCCCCCCCCCCCCTCCCTTTCTTTCCTCTCCTTTGTTTTGCAGAATCTTAGAGGGTGTTGCTGATTCTGCGGTTGTTGATCGAGGCGAGGGAGTCGCGAGCTAGATCCCTACCCATGATTGGAGAGTAGCGGTTCCCCTTCAGAGGAGAGCTTCAGTAGATTAGCTATTTTATTTTCCTCTTTTGAGAGACTGATGTAGCGAGGATATGATATGTATTGAGAGCCTGTACACTAATGTATTTATTGGAGATACCTCCCTATTGAGTTCTGAGTTTTGTATATGAGGATATTGTATGATTATCATTTTTGGGAGATGGATATTGTCACGCCCCGGGGGTTAGCATCGCGCGGAAGAGGAGCCACCGATGCCCCTGAATCAGCCATATATTTTTTTTTGTAAAACAATACTCCCCGGCGCGTGCACAGACCCGCCGCATACACAAATTCGCTCTGTGAACGGGCAGAGTCTCCTTTGTATATGCACGGCGTCTCAACTATAAGGTGCCTCACAAGGCGTAGCACATACAATCTCTAACCACAGCAGTTAAGGTCTCGTTCACATGCAACCATACAACTCGCGTGAAAATCTATTATTCACTTAGCGCAGGGAGGCCGATGTTTTGAAAGGATAAAGAATCACAAGGTTTTGAAAGCGGCATCCACACGATGCCATCGTTTAATGAAAGACAGTTTGAAAGCCACATAAATCCACAGGGTTTGAAAAGCTAGGTGCCCACACGACACCCACGTTTTAAAGTAGTTTTCGCAACCGATTTACTTTGCTTTTTCATTGTTTAAAACGGCCAAGCATGAAAGGAAGCAACAATCCATCATTTATTCAAAAGGAGGAAAGGGCAACATCCACTTCGACCCCACGAGGGTATCGCAATCCACATCTAGCTAGCATGAATAATAACTGAAAAGGGAGAAGAAAGTCACTATATCTGAAGTCACCAAAATGCCAGATCAGCACTCTCGCGGCCTCACCGGTGCCCCAGTACCCGCCCTTGGACGAACCTGTCACGGAGTGGGAAGTCAGTGACTGGAATAAACATAATGAGCAAGAAAACTATAATAATCAAACCACTGTAACCAGAGCAACTGTCACCCCTCATACGTCATCAACATGAATATGTCGTGCACCAAACATAAACCGGGCACCCTCCCCGGACACCGCACCGGGCCCCTACCCCGGTGCCCCCCCCCCTCCCTGCCGAGCACCTGCCTCGGCCGCCGAGCACCAACCTCGGCGTCATTGCTCACACCCTCCACCTATGAGGGCCCCCATTCCTAACGCCACCTCCGCGTGGGGTACACGGGTCAACGTACCACTTTTCCGGAAAAGCACACCCTTGCGGTGGCCAAACCGCTGGTGTGCGTGTAGCAAAACTTGAGCCTCAGATGATAAAGCGAAAGAAGTAAGAACCGGGGTCAGCGTTACTCATAAGGACAACCAGAAGGGAAAAACACTTTTGCTCTTGAGGAAAACTTAAAGTGAAAAACACCGTTGCTCGTTGGGAGCAACCTAAAGAGAAAACACACCTTTGCTCACGAAGAGCAACTTAGAAAGAAACACCTTTGTTCATGTGGAGCAACTTAGAAAGAAACACCTTTGTTCATGTGGAGCAACTTAGAAAGAAACACCTTTGTTCATGTGGAGCAACTTAGAAAGAAACACCTTTGCTCGTGTCCGCCCTTACCCAGTTAACCTCGGCGAAATTACCCACCTTTGCGTGTGTGTCGTCCGGCGTTTGGTACGTCCGCGATTGTGCGTCCGTTGCCAACAATGTCCTGCACTCCTGAAGGAATAAGGGCAAGTCAAGACTAAGGATCCGAAACTCACACCGACTCCCACCCATGTGCGGCGGAGTTCCCCGCCCGGCACCGGCCCGTGCAGCGCACACTCCGCCCGAGCACAGCACCCCGCGGCCCCAGCCCGCGGTGCAGGGCGACTCCGCGCGGCACCAGCCCGCGCGGCCGTCCCTCCTTGCGGGCGGCCCCGCGGTGCGGAGGCGACCCCGCGCGGCACCAGCCCGCGCGGGCGCCCCACCTTGCGGGCGGCCCCGCGCGGCCAGACGCCGCGCGGGCGCATGCCCGCGGTGCGGAGGCGGCCCCACGCGGCACCAGCCCGCGCGGGCGTCCCACTTTGCGGGCGGCCCCGCGCGGCCAAGCGCCGCGCGGGCGCATGCCCGCGGTGCGGAGGCGACCCCGCGCGGCACCAGCCCGCGCGGGCGCCCCACCTTGCGGGCGGCCCCGCGCGGCCAAGCACCGCGCGGGCGCATGCCCGCGGTGCGGAGGCGACCCCGCGCGGCACCAGCCCGCGCGGGCGCCCCACCTTGCGGGCGGCCCCGCGCGGCCAAGCGCCGCGCGGGCGCATGCCCGCGGTGCGGAGGCGACCCCGCGCGGCACCAGCCCGCGCGGGCGCCCCACCTTGCGGGCGGCCCCGCGCGGCCAAGCACCGCGCGGGCGCATGCCCGCGGTGCGGAGGCGACCCCGCGCGGCACCAGCCCGCGCGGGCGCCCTACCTTGCGGGCGGCCCCGCGCGGCCAAGCGCCGCGCGGGCGCATGCCCGCGGTGCGGAGGCGACCCCGCGCGGCACCAGCCCGCGCGGGCGCCCCACCTTGCGGGCGGCCCCGCGCGGCCAAGCGCCGCGCGGGCGCCCCACCTTGCGGGCGGCCCCGCGCGGCCAAGCGCCGCGCGGGCGCATGCCCGCGGTGCGGAGGCGACCCCGCGCCGCACCAGCCCGCGCGGGCGCCCCACCTTGCGGGCGGCCCCGCGCGGCCAAGCGCCGCGCGGGCGCATGCCCGCGGTGCGGAGGCGACCCCGCGCGGCACCAGCCCGCGCGGGCGCCCCATCTTGCGGGCGGCCCCGCGCGGCCAAGCGCCGCGCGGGCGCATGCCCGCGGTGCGGAGGCGACCCCGCGCGGCACCAGCCCGCGCGGGCGCCCCACCTTGCGGGCGGCCCCGCGCGGCCAAGCGCCGCGCGGGCGCATGCCCACGGTGCGGAGGCGACCCCGCGCGGCACCAGCCCGCGCGGGCGCCCTACCTTGCGGGCGGCCCCGCGCGGCCAAGCGCCGCGCGGGCGCCCCGCCCGCGGCCGGCCTGGCGGCGGCGGTGGCGGCGCTCCCCGCGAAGGCTCCACCCCGAACGTCTATTCTAAAGAAACTAATAAAAACTAACCTTTGATCCGCCGGAAAAGAGAGGAAAGGGATCGTCCTAACGTTGCCCGGTTGATCCCGCGTGCAAGCAACCTCCGTCCTTTTCTCCCTTCTCTTTTTCCTTCTCGTGGCGTCTCTTAAAGAGGAACCCTAGCCGTCTTTTCCTCTTTTCTTTTTCCTTCTCGTGGCGTCTCTTAAAGAGAAACCCTAGCCGTCTTTTCCTCTTTTCCTTTTTTTTTTTTCCTTCTCGTGGCGTCTCTTAAAGAGAAAACCCTAGCCGTCTAATGAAGCGACCTAGGAGGGAACGCATAAAATCCTAGGTTCCTCAAAGGTTTAAAAGGTGATTAAATAATAGGGACAGATCCGGTGGCTAGAAATACCTCGAGAAACGTGCCGATCGTCCGCACGGATCCCGGGGCGCCTAAGTAGGGTTCGAACTTCGGAAAATTATTCCGGGTGAACCGGGAGTCGGAATCTGAAACCGATCGCGCCCCCGTTCTCTAATTCGCGAGCCCTTCCGCCTAAAAATGTCCGCGAGCCCCGACGGATTCCCCGGCAGAACACTAAAAATTGTCCCTCAGTCGGGCAGTCGAAGAAACAGGGGGTGACGGGGAGGGTCACGGAAAAGTCAGGTCTTACAGATATTGTGTATTATTTTCAGTCGTACAGTGGTTGATTTTACCTTTACAGCAGATTTTCATTTATAGCTCTGATATCTGTTAGTTGTAGTACTTTTCTTGTAGGTAGGACGCTTCGCCTATGCGGAGTTTGGCATAGGTGGCGGATCTATTGGCGAGCCCGGGTCGCAGTTTCGACCCGGGGCGTGACAGTGGTTGTGTAGCGTACATGACTTAGGTGGATTTGATCTCTCGACCTTCAGCACTGCTTTCAGGCGTTCCGATTGTGAGGGTTTCTCCGGACGTTTTCTCGGAAGAACTGCCGGGGATGGCCCCTGAGCGGGAGATCGAGTTATCGATCGAGATTGCCCCGGGCACGCAACCTATTACAAAGGCACCCTACCGAATGCCTTTTGCAGAGTTGAAAGAAACTCAGGGCGCAATTTGAGGATCTCCTGGACAAGGGGTTCATCAGGCCGTGTGTGTCACCCTAGGGTACACCTGTACTTTTCGTATGAAGAAAGGACGGTTGTTGCGTTTATGCATCGACTACCGTGAGCTAAATTAGGTCACGATAAAGAATAGGTACCCGTTGCCTCGAATTGACGATTTGTTCGAACGATTGCAGGATGCAACAGTGTTTTTCTAAATCGATTTGCAGTCCGGCTACCATCAGCTCAGGGTCCGGGACAAGGGCGTTTCGAAAACGGCTTTTCGAACTCGATATGGTCATTACGAGCTTACGATTATGCCTTTTGGACTTACAAACGCCCCAGCGGTTTGTATGGATATGATGAATAGAGTTTCCAGGCCCTACTTAGACAAGTTCGTGGTGGTCTTTATCATTGACATCCTGTTTTACTCGTATGGATGATGAGCATGGGGTCATTTAAGGGTGACGTTACAGACCCTCAGGGACCAGGTATTGTTCGCTAAGCTCAAGAAGTGCGAGTTTTGACTTCGGGAGGTGGCTTTTCTGGGGCACAGCATCTCTGCGACAGATATTGCGGTGGACACGAAGAAGGTGGAGTAGGTGACTGACTGGCCACGACCGACTACAGTGACGAAAATCCGTAGTTTCCTGGGTCTGGCTGGGTATTATTGACGTTTTGTGGAGGGCTTTTCAAAAATTGCCACCCCATTGAACCGCTTAACACGGAAGGGGGAGAAATTTGTGTGGACGCCACAGTGCCAGGAGAACTTTGAGGAACTCAAGGATAGGTTGACATGGGCACCTGTGCTAGAGCTACCGACACCAAGTGAGGATTTTGTAGTTTACTGCGACCCTTCGCGTAACGGTTTGGGTAGTGTACTGATGCAGCAGGAGAGTGTAATAGGTTATGCGATCCGGGTCGTGGTAGACCGACTGACGAAATCGGCACTTTTCTTGCCTATACCCACGACGTGGTCCCGGGATTGATTAGCGCAACTTTACATCAATGAGGTTGTGAGGTTACACGGGGTACCAGCATCGATCACTTCCGACAGAGACACTAGGTTTGTATCGAACTTTTGGCAGAGTTTGCAGCAGGCTTTGGGGACCAAAGTTCATTTCAGCACAGCCTTCCATCCCCAGAGTGATGGACAGTCAGAGCGGGTGATCCAGATTCTCGAAGATATGCTCCGAGCTTGCGTACTTGACTTTGGTGAGGGATAGTTTTGCTTCTTGCCGCTAGTGGAGTTTGCCTACAACAACAGCTACCAGGCGAGTATTCAAATGGCGCCGTACGAAACTTTGTATGGCGTCGGTGTCGATCCCCTATTTGTTGGGAAGAGTTGGGCGAGCGAAAACTTTTGGGTCCAGATTTGGTGGAAGAGGCTGAAGCAAAAGTGCGTATTATCGGGCAGCGGTTATTGACTGCCCAGAGTCGGCGGAGAAGTTAAGCGGACCGGAGGCGTCGTGACTTGGAGTTTCAGGTCGGGGAGCATGTGTTGCTCCGGGTTTCGCCATCCAAGGGGGATCAAACGGTTCGGTTTGCGTGGCAAGTTGAGCCCGCGGTTTGTTGGACCGTTTGAGATCTTGGAACGCATAGGTCCGATAGCTTATCGATTGGCTTTGCCACCAAATCTCGACCGGGTGCACAATGTCTGGGAGGTATCTCCAATAAATACAATAGTGTACAGTCTCTCGATACATAACATATCCTCACTACATCAGTCTCTCAAAAGAGGGAAAAATAAAACAACTAATCTACTGAAGATCTCCTTTGAAGGGGTACCGCTACTCTCCAACGACGGGTAGGGATCTAGCACGCGACTCCCTCGCCTCGAACAACAACTGCAGAATCAGCAACACCTGCTAAGACTCTGCAAAACAAAGGAGAGAAAAGAAGGGGAGGGGGAGAACCCCCAATAGGTGTGAGAACTACACCTAAAAAGGGAGTCCTCAGTGGGTATCGCCACCAGGCCCGACGATCTGCCCACTAAGTCCACTAGAGGCATAAGATAACCAAAACAGTAAAGACTGAAATAGGAAAGCTGGAGACTCTCAATAGCTACCATGCCTCTATCTAAATGCTCAAAAGGGGAGAACCAAATAATGGTATGCAACCACTAGCACATGAGGTGCACAATCGACCCAATCGAGCTGACTGCCACATCGGGTCCAGTCAAACCTGCGCCCACCTACAACCACCTCCCGCTGACGGGCAGGAATTACGTAGGGCGTCCAAACGGACTAACTCGCTATCGAGTAGTGGCTCATGCAGGCTATAGTCAAAATCCACACTCTCTCTCAGAACGGATAACCTCAAGATCACCGAGCCTCTCGCACAACGGTCAACAACTCACAAAGACCTTGGGACCACCGTCAATCCCCAAACGGTTCCCAACAACACTAGCACTGGTATAAACACAGCTACTAGACTCCACTCGGTCCCCCTGACACGAGTGCAACAAGAAAGTAAACGCCGGTAATAACCCAATCTGGTGCCACCAGTAAAACTGGCATTGCCTGCTCAGCAGAATCTGCACACATGGCTCGAAACTGCGGGATCGGCCTGCACGGTTCGCATCCCAAAATAAGTATCAGACCGGCACACAAGGCTGGGTCCGAAAAGGCTACCTCCGGAGTGGCACTCGAGGGGAGCGACCCACACGAGTAAAGTATCTCAGTAACAAGTATCTCTGTATAGCAGGACTTTGATCATGACTATGATCAAAGTGGAAAACTCCGTCCACTAAAAGAAACCCCGATCCCCAATCTGGTATAATAAAACTCACTAAGTGGGAAACTCCATCCACTAGAGAAATCTGATACCCAATCCGATGCATAAGTAAATATCCGGTCAACCGCCCAATATCCGCGGTCGCCGCAGAGCCCCACAACTAATCCAACCTGTCCCAGACACAAAGTCCCGACTACACTACCCAGACCCCTGCTCGAACCCGAGCAACACTGACCGCCTGACTAACAAAGAAGGAGAAAGAAAAGCATTGTTTCTCCTAAGTCAAGTTCCAATAAGTAGTGTAGCAATAAAAGGGGGCCTAACTATATGTCCATACAAGCATGCATTTGTCCTCAAGAAAGAAATAAGAAAGTAAACCACATGCCTACACCTGATCATAATCCTCGATCATAATAACTCCTCAGAGTGAAAATCCGCACATAGCTACAAAATCCTATCCCAATGCATAAACCAACCACATGAAATGCTATGTGCTAACATGGCATGTTACATGATCTCATAGGGTAACATTAACCTAGGTAAGCTTACACTATTCACCGACATAAACACCCAAATCATGCAAGTCCTCAATATACAACATGAATATTATTCTTGCAATCATTTATACAATTATCATTATCAAGCTTACCTACCTTACCAACATAAGCCATGTACCCTAAACATGCATGCATCCTAACATACAGAATTAGAGAAACGTCCACCGGTTTTGGAAACAAAGCACCCACCTGAAGCGCTTTCCGCAGGCAAAGCTGAAGTCGGTGAAGTATGTAGACGCTCACAGTCCAAATTCTGCCGAAACTGCATCCTCGGTACATGTCGCGAAAGCCTCGGTTCCAAACAACTGAAAGTACCCCGAAATCAGAGTCTTCAGATCCAACGGGTCCAGCAACACTTGCAAACACCCCTGGGTACAACAATAAGGTTCAACGTTACACTTAATCCAAAAATATTCCAAGTCTACACAATTTGTGAAAACAGCCTCAAAGATGTGAAATTTCCACCTGCAGAACGGACTCGAAAAAATCCAGCAAAAATACTATCGCGTTTCTCGCGTCGATACCTTCGAAACGAGTACCTGCACATCAAATTCCGAGCCCCGTAGGCCGAGTTACAAATTCCACAATACAGGGCGCTCACAAACACACAACCACACATCTGTATTTCCATGCACAGATAAAGGGAGAAAAATATACCTCCGGACAAGCCTTAGAAAAATCCAATAAAAATACGGAGATAATCCTCGCGTCGAGTAGATGAAAAAAGTCCAAAGGCTCGTCTCCATCCGATGCCCGGTTGCGGAGATAAAAATCCGGCAAGGTGTCATTGTCCAGAAATTCCATCAGAAAATGGGGTCCCAGTAAGCATGGAAAAACTTCTCGAAAAGCACAAAACTAGGGGCAACAGAAAATACCAAGATCGTAGCTCTGTCTGTCGTGGATCCAACGGCGCAAGAATCGCCTGAAACGGAGGTCGGAGTAGGCTGGGGGAGCTCGCGCACCGAAACGCGGCGAAGGGGAACACAAATGGACGAGCATCGCGCCGCGCCGTAAAAAAGGAAACCTCTATAATCGTGCCACCAAAAACCTTAGAAATCCTCCAGAGGGTGCGCAACATGTAGGGGAGCAACTTTGATAAAGGCCTCCAGTCGGTTTGAAGCTCAGAAACGCGAAAAAAGGGGAAGAAGAAGAAGCTCGGATCCCTTTTATAGGCTCCAGAAACAATTCAAGAAATGACGGCTGTGTCCCCACTTCCGGGCGCCCGAAATGATCCGGGCTACTACAGTGTTGGGCCCGGCCCAACACTGTTCAAGCCCGGATCGCCCAGGGGAGCCCACGTAGCCCACATAACAGCAAACAGCCGTGCGGGGCCATCCCCCGCACGACACGTGGCCCAACGGGGAGCCGAAACGTGGCGCCACTCCCGGTCAGCGCGCCAGCCGCGCCCACGTGCGCGCGCAGGCGCGCCGCCTGACGCCCCTTCCAGGCGCGGTTCCCGAGGCACCCCGCCTGCACCATGGTCCCGGTGCACAGAACCAGCCTATCGCATCAGCCACGTGTCCTGCCCTCGGTGCACGCCGGCCCCGTGGACCGCGCACCTGCCCGCGCGCCTCCGCGCTGCCCGCGCCGCTGCGCCACCTTGCTCCGCCGCTGCCCGCCGTGCTCCGCCGCTGCCCGCCGCCGCTGCCGCTGCCCGCCGGCCGCCGGAACAGTGCATGCTGCCTCGAAATCCGTGCCGGGTCATCCGGGCTCCGAAAAATGCAAGTAAATAGTCCATTTTCATCGTTTTCGCGCGCTGAATCCAAATCCGAAGTCCATTTTGCCAAATTCCAACTCTAAAAATTGCCGAAGGCATCCGGAAAGATGTTCTTTTGTCCAAACTTCGCGCCGAGCCCAATTTTAATATCCATTGCGCGCAAAACCACTTCTAAGCATTCGACGGGGTCATCTGATTACTCTCGTGGTCCATTAAACACTCTGAGTCTATCAATAGTGTCCAATTGGTGCACAAATACCACCGACACGCCACATAGGCCTCCAGAAGATGCTGGTCAACCAGTAATCTCGTCGTGGGGATCCAGGTCCTCACATCCTCTTCCTACGGAAAGACTTCCGTTCCCATTGATCATAATGAGAATCTTAAGGAAATTCAAGGTTGATACTAGCTCTTCAAGTTATCAATACAGTTTAGGTATGATTAATGATTCGACAGTCGTAAAGTCCTTTCAGAAACTGCCTCATGCCACTCCAACTCCTCCGCGTGGCAAGAAACCTTCAGTCGGTACTTCTGCTTCACCCTCAAAGCAAGTACCCGTGTCAGATGATGAAGCTTCTGTAACTTCAATTTATAAGGAGCAGAAAAGGTTATCTTTTGAACAAGAACAGATCACAAAAGAACAGAAGCGCATCTCTGATGAGCTTGAAATAATCACTGCAGCCCAAATCACTCTGACAAAGAAACTCACCTCAATGAAGAAGTTGGTGAAGAAGATATTTTCCAAGATGGGATGTAGTAGCTCTGAAGACTCAGAGTCTGACAATTGATTTTCTAATCTTTTTCTTTTGCAGGTTTTAGTCCTAGTTCTTACTATTTTTGAACTTTTTAACTCCCTTAATTTTTGTAATTTTGGCTAACTTTAGTGACAAAAATGGGGAGAGAGATTATATGACATTTGGAACATGCTTGGAACATATTTGTGAGAACTTTGGAACACTTAAACCTTGGAAGGTAAGTATGACAACAACTTTGGTTCATATTGTGAATGAATGCATGCCTCGACTAACTATTTGACTAACTATTTGGGCATGTGATATTACTAACAAGTTGTTTGATTACTAACATACATATGACATTTGGAATTTATTGCTTAGAAGATATGTCTATCTCTGATTGGTATTCTAATACATATCTGCTTATATAAATGTCATAGTGAGTATAAACTCCATCTCTCTGATTGGTTTTTTGATTGTTAAAATTCTTGAGGTATCTAACGATTTCTTTTGTCAAGAATTACTTCTTTTTGCAGAGAGTATAAACGTCTAAGTCTAGAGTTTGTTTTAGGAGTTTATCTCATGTATTCATTTTTATTTGGATTTCTATTGTAAATTTTTGTTGTATGGTGATAGCAACAAAAATATCTTTTTGAATTTTTTTAAGTGGATTTTTGTTTTGTCACGAAACCGCCAAAGGGGGAGATTGTTAAGGAATTTGTTTTGGCGTATTTCGTGATGTGGTTAAGTCTTGAAGATTGAAGATGAAGATGTTTGGACCATATACCTCAATCTCAAGAAAGAAGAATTCAAAAGGATCAAGTATGTTTAATTAAATAACTTTGGTGATCCGAATACTTCTTATTGTGTAGAAACACTTGGATGGGTTTTTAATCGCATAAAAATCAAGAAACTGGACTGTTATATGTTCAGGATCCGGATCAGGGTACTACAGTCCGGACCCCGAACGTAGGTAGGTTCATGCGCAAATCCAGTCCGGAACACCCTTGGTTCAGTCCGGACCCCGAACGTGGATTTTGCAGGAATCGCATGAACAGTCCGGACCGTGGTATTTCAGTCCGGACTCCGAACACTATTTTTTCAGGAATTCTCTGAAAAACAACGACAGTCCGGATCAAGCCTAATCCAGTCCGGACCGTCGTGCGGGTAAAAATCTGTTACAGTCAGTTTTTGATTCTTATCCACTTCCAATGGTTTCTAACCTATAAGTAAACCCTAATTCTATCTTTTAGGGTAATCCAAACTAAGTTTTGTACTCCGGGTAATGACGGAAAAATATTAACGGAGAAAAACTTAGAAAAATCCACACATATAGAGAAGAAAGGAAAAACTAGATCTACTTTATGTTTCTTCATCTATATGGATTAATTTGATTCTAGATTTTCAAACTCAGATTTTGAGTAGAATCAAATTAATGAATACTTAGATGGTATTTCCGATCTATCTTTGATCTAAGTATTTGGCGGATTGTCACCACCAACAAAACAACAATTTTTCCCAAAACCGGCGCGTGGATTCGCGTGGTCTTGTGGATTCAAGGTGCTACCGCTCTCGTGGATTCGGAGCGAGGTACGTTCGTGTGATCGAGACGTACTACTTGGTGGAGACCGTGGATTCGGTCAGATGTCGTGGATTCGACGTTGGACGCCGTGGATTCGGCGTTGGATGCAAATCGTAGATTCGAGGCGCGTTGCGGAGCGAGCGGAGAAGATCAACTCGGAGCGTATGGAAAAAGGATGAGTCGTGTGTGAGTACGGTATATCACCTTTGTACGTGTTTAATCTTAGTTGATTTCACCGTGTGATCGGTCCCGTGGTTTTTTACTCCTGATTTTGGAGTTTTTCCACGTAAAATCTTGCGTGTTATTTTCATTTCCGCATTGGGTTTTATTACGCGAAGATTTTTGAGTGTTTATTGTTTACACCTATTCACCCCCCTCTATGTGTTTTTTTCCCTATTTAGATCCATATTATCATAACCCAACAGACTTGACCTAGCACCCTGTCATATGTTGCATGTATAACTAGACCAGTAGAAAACCCTCACTTGGGCTAGGTTCATTTATGCTTTAGACATCCACACTGTACATTCTATTCCTGGACATAGTGTTTTCCTCGCCCGGGTAGTGGGCTGAGTGGTCGGGATTTCTCTTAGTGTGGATGCATGTTACACTCGTGCTTGGGGGCAGAGTGGAGTCCCGTAGATGTAGCTTGCCTTATATCTGTGGCGGGAGCCATTGGGTAAACGGTGGTCCCGGGTTGTCGTATTTCTCTGTTTTATTTGTCGTCACTATGTTAGTGACAGGGGTATACTAGTGATAGCAGAACCTAGAACCCAGACTGTTTTTGGACACACATAATTTCTATAAACTAATGTTTTTCCTTCCAAACTCCGAGGGGTCGCCGGAGCTTGTTCTTGTTTGATTTGGGTGAAGGCAATAGCCTTTCGGGGTTTGAAAAATAAAACTTATTTGAACTGATTTTATTAAAGAACTAAAATATATTAAATTGGGTTTCTCAGATTAAAATAGATTTTAGTAATAACTGCCATCTTTTATTACAAACTTCCTCACCCGAGAGAGTTTGGGTGACCTGGGTTCTAGGGGCCGTTCCCTTATTTCGGGACGAATGCTATAGGGGTTGTACCTGGAACCTGTTCTTGTTTGATAGGGTTGTAGGTGTTGGTCTCCCGGAACTTTCGGACCCTGGTTGGTTTCTTCCGCATGTTTTACCAAGGGAGTTGTTTTTTCGAACTGTAAGGGGTCGAGAACTTCGAAAGGTTGAGTCTGGAATCTGTTCTTGTTTGATTGGGATTCTAGACACCGACCTTTCGGGATTCTCGGACGCTTACTGTGTCAGTTGGTTCTTTCTCGTCTATGAGTTGGATGTCTTGTTTTGGGAGCCGTTGGGTTGACGACGGTCCCGGCTGTTGAGTACCTCCAGCCAGTGGGTTAGTATTATGAGTTGGACATTGTCGATCTGATTGATCGTGGATTTGGATTATAGCCTGCATGAGCCATATTGAGCTCGACCGAGATGCGCGGATACTTTCCTCGGTGGGGTCGCGCCCCTCGAGTGCCACTCCGGAGTTGGGCCTGTTACTTTGCTATCGCGACTTGTCGACGCAGTCCCTCTGGCTGGGCCAGTTTTGGCAGTCACGGACGCCCTACGTAAGTCCCGTCCTCTTGTGGATGTGTGGCAGTAGGTGGGTGCAGGTTTGACTGGACCCCATGTGGCAGTCACAGTGATTGGGTTGATTGAGTATTTGGGTTAGAGTCGATGCATCATTTTCATTTGTATTACCCTTTGAGCATTGTAGATAGAGGCATGATAGTTGTAGACTCTTTCCAGCTTATCTTTTCATTATTACAGTTTTCCTGTTATCTTATGTCTCTAGTAGACTTAGTTAGTGGGTAGACTGTCGGGCTTGGTGGCGGTACCCACTGAGAACTACTGTGGGATTTAGTTCTCACACCCGCCGTGGTGACTTTTCCCAGGGACCCCTTTTTCAGTTCCTGCTGCTCCAGTTGCTGACCCTTCTGTTGCTGATCGAGGTGAGGGAGTCGCGAGCTAGTTCCCTACCCGTCCTTGGAGTATAGCTGTACCCCTTTTGGAGCTTAGTAGTACAGTCTGCTGGATTATTGTTGTTAGTTACTTTTGAGGGTTTTATTTTTGAGAGACTTTTGTAGTGAGGTTCAAACTTGTATTTTTGGAGTTGTATTATTTTATTTCAGTAGTCTACTTTTCAGCTCTGATATCTGTATAGCTGTAGTATCCTTCTTTTTGCAGGTTAGACGCTTCGTCTATACGGGGCTTCCCATATGGGCGGCGGATCTGTTGGCCGGCCCGGGTCGCAGTTTCGACCCTGGGGCGTGACACATAGTTAGAGGTGTTCCTAAATTGAACTTCAAAGAAAACCTTGTGTGTGGTGGTTGCCAAAATGGAAAACAAACTAGATCCACTCACAAGAATTTGAACCATGTAGGAACAAAACGGCCATTAGAATTATTGCATATGGATTTAATGGGGCCAACTCGTCAACCTAGTTTGGGTGGAAAATAGTACATATTTGTCATGGTTGATGATTTCTCTAGATATTTATGGGTAGAATTTTTAAAAGAGAAAGCGGATACTTTTGACTCTTTTCATGATATTTGTCATCGTATTATGATTGAGAAAAATGAAAAGATTGTTCGTGTTCGCATTAATAGAGGTGGAGAATTCATAAATTCAAAATTCATTGATTTTTGCACTTCAAATGGCATAAAACATGAATTCTCTGCACCTTATACACCGCAACAGAATGGTGTAGTCGAGCGCAAAAATAGAGTTGTACAAGAGATGGCGCGTGTTATGCTTCATAGCCGGAAACTTCCGTTACACTTTTGGGCTGAAGCAGTTAACACAGCTGTCTATGTGATCAATAGAATATATTTGCGCCCGGGTACTTTGAATACCCCTTATGAACTTTGGTTCTGTAGAAAACCGAATATAAAATATTTTCGTATCTTTGGGAGTCGTTGTTACATTTTACGCGATCGAGAAAATCTTGGAAAATTTGACTCTCGAAGTGATGAAGGAATTTTTATGGGTTATTCTACAAACAGTAGAGCATATCAGATATTTAACCTTGAATCTAAAACGATGATAGAATCTTTCAATGTTAAAGTAGATGAAGCTTTTCATTTTTCTTCTGATAAATCTACTCCTAATATGTCTATTAATGATGAATCTCCTGCTAATGATATCGCATCTTTGCATGATAATTCTTCTGAA
Source organism: Tillandsia leiboldiana (assembly GCA_029204045.2). Taxonomy (NCBI): domain Eukaryota; kingdom Viridiplantae; phylum Streptophyta; class Magnoliopsida; order Poales; family Bromeliaceae; genus Tillandsia; species Tillandsia leiboldiana. The sequence continues at coordinate 30,329,373 of CM055070.1, forward strand.
AATTTTGATGCATCTCATTGTTCTTTTAGTTTATCTAATGTGCAGGAATCATCGCAAATATCCCCGAGTACTCCGTTACCTCAAACGCTTCGAATCTCTAAGGACCACCCAGAATCAAACATCATTGGAGATCCTCAAGAAGGAGTAAGAACTCGGAGACAATTGGTTTGTGGAGTTGCATGTTATGTCTCCATGATCGAACCAAAGAATATTGATGAAGCTCTTCAAGATGACTATTGGATTGAAGCAATGCAAGAAGAGCTCAATCAATTTGAAAGGAACAAAGTCTGGGAATTAACGAAGCCCCCGAAGCAACAAAATATAATCGGTACTAAATGAATTTTCAAGAACAAGAAAAATGAAGATGGTACCATTATACGGAACAAAGCACGTTTAGTTGCTCAGGGCTATTCACAAGTTGAAGGTATAGACTTTGATGAGACTTTCGCCCCGGTAGCTCGTCTCGAGTTCATTCGTATCCTTTTTGCGATTGCTTGTCATTTTAAAATAAAACTTTTTCAAATGGACGTAAAGAGCGCATTTTTAAATGGTTTTTAAAATGAGGAAGTTTATGTAGCTCAACCAAAAGGGTTTATTGATCATAAACTAACTAACCATGTTTTTCGACTGAAAAATACTCTTTACGGACTAAAACAAGCACCGCGAGCATGGTACGAAAGATTGACAAAGCACCTTTTGGAAAAGGTGTCACGCCCCGGGTCGAAACTGCGACCCGGGCTCGCCAACAGATCCGCCGCCCATACGGGAAGCCCCGTATAGACGTAGCGACTAACCTGCAAAAGAGATCTACACTAAACAGATATCAGAGCTGATAAAGAAAAAGCTGGATAAAATGAATACAACTCTAAGAAAATATACAACCAGAGTCCTCACCAAATACAATATCTCTCAAAATAAGAAGAGTACAACTCAATCCTCACTACAAGGTCACTCGACAAAAACTCACAAAAGGTAGGGAGGTACATCTACTCTCAAGCGACAACTGGTAGGGATCTATCTCGCAACTCCCTTACCTCGATCAGTCGGGTCAGCAACAGGTGCGGCAGGAACTGGAGCAGAAGAAGAAGTCCCTGGGGAAAAACACCACGACGGGTGTGAGAACTACGTCCCAAGTAGTTCTCAGTGGGTGCCGCCAACAAGCCCGACGGTCTGCCCACTAAGTCCACTAGAGGCAAAAAGTAACAATGCAGTGCGGAAAGGGAAAAGCTGGTAAAGTAATCTCTACAGCTACTATGCCTCTATCTAGATGCTCAAAAGTGGGACAGAAAGAACATGATGCTACAACTAGCTCTCTACTCAAATCACCCAATCTCAACTGACTGCCGCATAGGGTCCAGTCAAACCTGCGCCTACCTACTGCCGTCACGTCCCGGGGGACCGGACTTACGTAGGGCGTCCGTGACTGCCACTAACTGGCCCAGCCAGAGGGACTGTGTCCGTGACTGCCACTAACTGGCCCAGCCAGAGGGAACACCGCGTCGACAAGTCGCGATAGAAGAACAGGCCCAACTCCGGAGTGGCTCTCGAGGGGAGCGACCCCACCGAGGAAAGTATCCGCGCATCTCTGTCGAGCTCAAATGTGGCTCATGCAGGCTATAATCCAAATCCTCGATCAACAAGATAGACTGAAACCAAAGGAACACTGTCTCACACACAGGCTGGAAAACTGCACAGCCGAGACTCACTGTCACTCAAAATAGCTCTCAAGATCTCAAATCTACAACCCAAGTCACTTTCCCAAGAAAACCTGGTCTACAGACTGCTAACAACTCCACTCGGTCCCCAGACACGAGTGTAAAAGCATCCCACAATAATCCGACCTCTCGGCCCACTACTTGGGCGAGGAGAACTCTAAGTCCAGAGTGATATACAGAAAAGTGATGTGGGAATGTCTAGAGCAATAAAACCTAGCCCAAGTTGAGGTTTTCTACAGTCTGGCTGAACATGCAACATGTGGCAGTGGTGCTAGGTCAAGTTCCAAGATAAATAATAAACAACAGCTTGTAGGGAGCAAGATAATAATAATCAACAGCTTAGGGGAGAAAAATAATCACAGGATCATCTAACTATAACAGGAACATCAATTCACACCTTCTAGCATGCTGGACATCAAACATTAAAATATGCAAGTCCCTAAAGTTAGAATTAGTCCACAGTCCGCTGATCTTGAAAAGAGGTCACCCACATGATGCGCTGATCAGTCCAAGTCCTACAGCTGATAATACCAGGAAAACTGCAACTCCAAATCTAACAGGTCCAGCACAGTCCAACAGCCCCTGGGTACAACACAAGGTTACTAAAACGCTTAACTCCCAAAATCTGCCAAGAGATACCATGCTGAAAATTCAGCCGCAGAGATGCCAATAATTCACCTGCAGAAAGTGCTCGATAAATTCCAGATAAAATACCCCGGTGTTCTACGCGTCGATAGCTTCGAAACAAGTACCTGCACGTCCAAAACGGAGTCCTCTACGCTGAGATAAAAATCCGGCAAGGGAAGCACCCCAAACCAAACTGTACCAAATTTCTGTAACAACAAACCGCAGAAAAAGGAGATTCTCACCTTCGTGCAAAATCCAGAAAAATCTGAGAAAAATCCAGGAGATTCCTTGCGAAGAGAAGATGAATTTTGCCTTTTGAATCGTCTTGATCCGATGCCTGTGCGCAAAGTTACAGCAAGAACACCGCAGTGCTGTCCAAATATCCGCGAAGAAAAAGGGGTCAAAAGGGAGCTCGGAAAACTCTAAGATCATCACGGAAATCGAGGAAGCTCAAAACATAGGAGTTGAAGTCCTACCTGTCTAGAGTCCGATGGCGCAAAAATCGTCGAAAAAGGAGGTCGGGGTGAGTCGAGAGAGCCCAAACACTGCAGAGGGACGAAGCGGGTCGAAGATGAACAAGCGTCGCGCCGCGCCGAAAAATAGTTAGCCTCAGGATGCGTGCCTCCGAAAATCCTCAAATTCCTCCAAAGGGTAGTGCTCGGTGTGGGGAAGAACTCCTCTGAAGGCTTCACAGGGAAAAGGAGAGTAAAAAGGCTAAAAAGAAACCCAGGAAGCCTATTTATAGGCACAGCCCAAAGGCTGAAGTGGGCCGGGTTTTCGGGCGCAAGATCCGGGCGCCTTGCGCCCGGAAATCCGGTCGGACAATCCCCGTCCGACGCGCCCGGAAGTCCCAGGTGACGCCACGTCACCCCACAACAGGGAACAGCGGTGCAGGGGTCCCGCAGCGCGCCACGTGTCCGTCCCGCGGTCAGCGGGGTAGGCACGGACCACCAACCGCGCGCTGACGCGTGGCGCACTCGAGTACGGCCACCGCTCGCGTTGCGACGCGTGGCGCACTCGAGTGCGGCCGACAGCCGCGTCAGCGCCCCCCTGTGCGCCCTCTGTCCCGAGGCGGGTCCCCACGCATCCCGTGCGCCGCGCGAACTGAGCCCGCCACTCAGCTGCCGCCACGTGTCCCTGCGCCGGGTCTATGCACCCGCGCGGGGAACTCCGTGGACCGAGCCCCCAGCGCCCGCCAATCGGAGACCGAAACGTGGTCCCGCCCAGAAATCCTGCACCGGCGCTCAAACAGTGCACCAGCCGGTCAAATTCAGTGAACCGCGCAACACAGGCCAGCAAATCCCCGCCTGCCACGTGTCCTGCGCCGGGCTCATGCACCCAGCCGCGCCGCTCCGTGGACCGAACGTCGCGAACCAGCCAATTACAGGCCGCCACGTGGCAGCCGGCGGTCCACCGACACCCCCGTGCACCTAAAAGTTCCGAAAACTTCCGGAAGCCCGTTTTTGGTCATCCGGACTCCAAATTTAACAAGCAAATAGCCGTTTTCAAGCGTTTTTCCGTGCTGAATCCAATTCCAACCTCTGTTTGGCCTAAATCCTTATAAAAATTTCGGCAAATGCAGCCGAAAGCCAACACAGTAAAAGATAACACACTGGGTCCATCTGTGGCATCCCCTTGATGCACCATGGACCAGATACACCAACACTAGGTGTTGTAAACAGTGGATTCACCAGGAAAGCTGCACGGGGTTTAGGGTCTCTACAAAAGGGCTATACTCGAGGGGGAGCAGATCAGACACTCTTTGTGAAGCATTTTTAGGATAATTTCATTGTAGCACAAATATATGTGGATGACATTGTGTTTGGAGCTACAAGAAATAACGATGCTTCAAAATTCGCCGAAACGATGGAAAGCGAATTTGAGATGTCTATGATGGGCGAGCTTACGTATTTTCTTGGATTGCAAGTTAAGCAAAGTGATGATGGCATTCATTTATGTCAATCCAAGTATACGAAGGAGTTGGTCAAGAAATTCGGATTGGAGAACTCTAAAGACTTTCCGACTCCTATGTGAACTAGCAATAAGGAATTAGGAAGTGAATCTCACGGAGAAAGTGTAGACGAGAAGCTTTACCGAAGCATGATTGGAAGTCTACTCTACCTTACGGCTAGTCGCCCGGATATTTCTTTCAATGTTGGGATTTGCACGAGATATCAATCAGCACCGAAGAAAATTCACCTGAAAGCGGTGAAAAGGATCATCCGGTACGTCAAAGGTACATTAAATTTCGGAATTTGGTATCCTATGGGCACATCTCTCGATATTATAGGATATTCAGATGCCGATTGGGCTGAATCAGTGGATGATCGAAAGAGCACGAGTGGTGCATGTTTTTACCTTGGCCATTGTCTTGTTGCATGGCATAGTAAAAAGCAAAACTGCATTGCTCTCTCGACTGCCGAGGCGGAACACATTTCAGCAGGAAGTTGCTCAACTCAATTGATTTGGATGAAAAGTGTATTAAGTGACTTCCGCATCCCTGCGACCTCGGTAACTATTTTGTGTGACAACACTAGTGCCATTAACATTTCTAAAAGCCCTGTGTTGCACTCTAGAACAAAACACATTGAACTTAGATATCATTTTCTTAGAGAGCTAGTTGAATCAAACACTTTACAAATTTCTTATGTTTCAACTGAAGATCAATTAGCCGATATTTTAACAAAACCTTTGGATCAAACAAGTTTTATTCATTTGCAAAAAGCAATTGGTATGTTTTCTTTGAAATAACAAATTTTGAACCATTGCTTAGGTTAGGTTTTGTTTTGTGTTTTGTGCTCTTTTTGTTTGTATATAGAACATTATTTGAGCATAAGTATAATTGACTTTAATTGCATCTTTTCAAGTTTTGAGAAATTTATTATGATTTGGATATCATTATAACTCTCTTGATGCATTGATCATTTATATCATTTATTTCATCTTTATTTGATCAAAGTCAATTCCTCACTCAATCATCTCTTGGTATAGTTTTATCTTATTTGATAATTGAGTTAAGTATGAACACGAGATCAATGGTTGGTTGAATACTTAATATTTTACATAATTGATAGCCAATTGAGGGGGAGTATTATTTAATGCTTCATGCTCAAAAGATGTGGAAAGAGTTACATCCCTTAGTGGAGTGTGAAAACTACCACCACATGGAGGAAAGAGCTACCACCTCGGTCGTCCGAGTATTGTGTACAGCTACCACATGTTTACCAAGCATGGTGATTTCTTATTTATTGGATAAAATGCATTTTGGAATACTTGACTTTGTCGAATTCCAAGGTTGGTATAAGGTGGGATTTCAAATTGAAAGATGCTCAAAGAGCCACTCCCTAAGACATATTGACTAGATAGCATTATCTAATTTATTTGGGAGTTCAAACATCTATCGATCTTTGTGTTTCATTTTCTTTGCTCAATTGATGATTTGATAAATTCATTACTCATAAGATCGTGTTTGTTGTTTTTGAACTTGCTCAACTTTAGAGGATATAACTTTTATAAATTTTCGTTTCACTATTTGAGTATTAATAATAGATTTAACATAATCTATTTCTTTTGATTGAAACGTTACTTTTTGTTTAAAGTTGATATGCAAAAATGCTTACATACTTTTTCTAGATTTTCTAGAATTTTTACAAATTTTTCTGAAGAAAAAGTTGCAGGCAGTCCGGACTGGATTGTTCAGTCCGGATCCTGAACAATGGAATTTTCTGCAGGTAGCCGATCCGGACTGAACTCTCGACCCGATCCGGACCGCGGCTAGGTTTTTATAGAAACGAAAAGTTTTTCAAAATCTATTTACTCTAAACTTTTGTTTCTTGCTTCCTTGAGTTTCTCTCTCTATAATCAAAGGGATTTGGATCTTTAAAAACTTTTTTTCACCCGATCCAAGTAAGTTCTTATGATCAAAACTCTTGTTTTTCACTGTTTTGCTTAAGTTCATCAAAACGTGAGGGATTTCATGGTACAATCTCAATTTTGAACGGTTTTTGATCAAATTTCTTTTGAAATAACAACCCTGGACACCTTAGATTTGTTTCTATGCATTGTATTCATTTGATAAACGGATTTTTAGGCTTCGATTTCTGAAAATTCGGTTTTGAGACAAATTTTAGGAATTTTTGAAAATCATGGGATTGATCTATTTTTAAAATTCTTTTTGCAAATCTATTGTCACGCCCCGGGGTCGAAACTGCGACCCGGGCTCGCCAACAGATCCGCCACCTATGCCAACCTGCATAAGCGAAGCGTCCTACCTGCAAGAAAAGTACTACAGCTAACAGATATCAGAGCTAAAAAATAAAAATCTGTTGTAAGACTAAAATCAATCACTGTACAACTGAAAAATAATACAACAATGTCCACCTCCCAAAAATGATAATCGTACAATATCCTCAGATACAACACTCAAAGCTCAACAGGGAGGTATCTCCAATAAATACATCAGTGTACAGGCTCTCAATACAAATAAAATCCTCACTACATCAGTCTCTCAAAAGAGGAAAGTAAAATAGCTAATCTACAGACGATCTCCTCAGAAGGGGTACCGCTACTCTCCAACGACGAGTAGGGATCTAGCTCGCGACTCCCTCGCCTCGATCAACAACCGCAGAATCAGCAACACCCGCTAAGACTCTGCAAAACAAAGGAGAGGAAGGAAAAAGAAGGGGGAAACCCCCAAAGGGTGTGAGAACTACACCAAAAAGGGAGTTCTCAGTGGGTACCACCGCCATACCCGACGGTCTGCCCACCAAGTCCTCAAGAGACATAAAAATACCCAAAGAAGTGGGAACTGAACAGAACGCTGATGTCACCTAACAGCTACCAAGCCTCCATCTAAATGCTCAAGAGGGGAGAATCAAAGAATGGTATGCAACCACTAGCACATGAAGTGCACAATCGACCCAATCGAGCTGACTGCCACATCTGGTCCAGTCAAACCTGCGCCTCACCTACGACCACCTCCCGATGACGGGCAGGAATTACGTAGGGCGTCCAAACGGACTAACTCGCTATCGAGTAGTGGCTCATGTAGGCTATAGTCAAAATCCACGCTCTCTCTCAGAACGGATAAACTCAAGATCACTAAGCCTCTCGCACAACGGTCAACCACTCACAATGACCTTGGGACAACCGTCGATCCCCAGACGGTTCCCACACACACTGGCACTAGTCTAAACAAGGCTACTAGACTCCACTCGGTCCCCCTGACACGAGTGCAACAATAAAAGTATCTGACCGAAATAAACCCAATCAAATGAACCGGTATAAAACCCGGTACTGCCTGCTCTGTCATCAATCTCACGAACTCAGTATCTCCACTGTCCAAATGACCGGAACCCAACACGGTCTGACCGGAACCCAACACGGTTTAAAGCCTACTCCGGAGTGGCATTCGAGGGGAGCGACCCACACGAGTAAAGTATCTCTATCATCAATATCGCAAGTATCTCTAAATAGCAGGACTAGATCATGACCATGATCAAAGTGGAAAACTCTGTCCACTAAAGAAAGACCCGACCTCAATCGGATGCAAATAACGATAAGTGGAAAACTCCATCCACTAATGAAAGCCTCGGTCCTCAATCAGATGCAAAAGTACTCAATAGTGGGAAACTCTGTCCACTAGAAAAATCAGATACCCAATCCAGTGCATAAATAAATATCCGGTCAACCGCCCCATATCCGCGGTTGCCGCAAAGCCCCACAACTAATCCAACCTGTCCCAGACACCAAGTCCCGACTACACTACCCAGACCCCTGCTCGAACCCGAGCAGCACTGACCACCTGACTAACAAAGAAGGAGAAAAGGAAAAACATGGTTTCTCCTAAATCAAGTTCCAATAAGTAGTGCAGCAGTAAAAGATGGCCTAACTACATGACCATACAAGCATGCTTTTGTCCTCAGAAACGATAGAAGTGGGTGAAACATATATTAGCAAAGCACGCTAAAATATTCCTACTATGGTATGCCACACTCCCCCAAGTAGGCTATTCCTTGCTTACCTCTCGCTCATACCGGTTGTACATCAAATACGCCTGCTATCAGTCATAGAGGGGTGTCATCCCCACAAGTGCACTTATCCAAACCATACATGAACATCCACTACTACACCTCCCATAAGGCATAATATGCATATAAACCCTTAAACAGTTACCATTACTAAGTTTACCCACCTGAAGTGCTTAAACCAAGGCAAACCTGAAGTCAGTGAAGTGTGCAGACGCTCACGATCCAAAATCTGCCAAAATTGCACCCTCGGTACATGTCGCGAACGCCTTAGCTCCAAACAACTAAGAGTACCCCGAAATCAAAGCCTACAGATCCATCGGGTCTAGCAACACTTGTAAACACCCCTGGGTACAACAATAAGGTCCAACATTACACTTTTATTCCAAAAATATTCCAAGTATACAACATCAGAAAATAGCCCTGAAGATGTGCAGTTTTCACCTACAGAACGGATTCTGAAAAATCCAACAAAATTACTGTCACGTTCCTCGCGTCGATACCTTCAAAATGAGTACCTGCACGTCAAATTCCGAGCTCCGTAGGCCGAGTTAAAAATTCCACAATACAGGGCGCTCACAAATATACAACCACACATCTGTATTTCCTTGCACAGATAAAGGGCGAAAAATATACCTTCGGGCAAGCCTTAGAAAAATCCAATAAAAATATTGTGACAATCCTCGCGTCGAGTAGATGAAAAAAGTGTGCAAGCACGCCGCCATACGATGCCCGGTTGCGGAGATATCGCCGAAAAACCACGCCGTTGTTCAAATCTCCATCACAGAAATGGGGTCACAGTGAGCTCGAACAAACACCTCGAAAAGCGCGAAATGAGGGAAAGCTAAAATACCTAGATCGTAGATCTGTCCGTCGTGGATCCAACGGCGAAGAAATCGCTCGAAAAGGTGGTCGGAGTAGGCCGGGGGAGCTCGCGCACCGAAACGCGACGAAGGGGAACCCAAATGGACGAGCGTCGCGCCGCGCCGTAAAAATGGGAACCTCGATAAGCGTGCCACCAAAAATCTCAAAACTTTGCAGATGGATGCAGCATAGCTCGGGGATCATCTTTGCTGAAGGCGCCATGGCGAGAGGAGGCTCGGAAATGCCGGAAAAAGGGGAAAGAAAGAAGCTCGGATCGCTTTTATAGGCTCCAGGAAACAATTCGGAAAATACCGAATGTGTCCTGTTTTCCGGGCGCAAGGAACTTTCGGGCGCGCACTGTAGCAGCCCGAAAGTTCCCTGGGCGCGCACTGTAGCAGCCCGAATCTCCCCTGGGCCTCCACGTCGCCCGCCAAACAGGCGACAGCAACGCCCGCCGCTCACAACGCGACACGTGGCGCCCCCCAGACGCCGTGTGACGCCCCACTTCCCAGGGGGTCACCCATCCTAGAACTACTCTAGCTCTAGCACGCTTAACTCTCATGTTCCTCTTGGATTTTGCTACCATCCAAAATGCTATAGCCGGGTTAGAGATTTAGTCCTATTATATCATTTATATATAGGACTAATCCAAATTCCGGGGGTGTCACATTCTTCCCCCCTTTAAGCCCTGACGTCCACGTCAGGCTCAAGCACACTCACAAGCACCAGGCGATGTGAGACTCGTCTCGCTAGCCTTAGCCGACCTTGTGGGGAGCTGCACTCCACCCACAACGGTCATTAGCCGGGGAGCCTCGCTCTACCCGCTATATAACCCTGGCTCAGCCGAGACTCATCTCACATTTCCGGCTGGTGAATGGCTCTGATACCAACTGTGACGCCCCACTTCCCAGGGGGTCACCCATCCTAGAACTACTCTAGCTCTAGCACGCTTAACTCTCATGTTCCTCTTGGATTTTGCTACCATCCAAAATGCTATAGCCGGGTTAGAGATTTAGTCCTATTATATCATTTATATATAGGACTAATCCAAATTCCGGGGGTGTCACACGCCGACACGTGGCCGCCCACGCGCGGGAACAGCGCGTCAACGCGCCCACGTGCGCCCTGCGCCCGCCGCCTGCGCCTCTGCACGCACGCTTCCCGAGGCGCTCCCCAGCTAGCTCCGTGGACCGAGCGTGCTACACCGCACCAACCACACGTCGCCACGTGTCACCCTCCGGTCCACCGTACACCGCGCCTTCTCCCGTGGACCGCGCCCCCTGCGCCGGCCAACCGGGATCCGCCACGTGGCCCGCGACCGCTGCCCGCCGCCGCCGCCACTGCCCGCCGGCGCCGGAACAGTACCAAGAAGCCTCAAAAATTGCGCGCGTCATCCGGGCTCCGAAAAATACAAGTGAATAGTCCAATTTCATCGTTTTCGCGCGCTGAATCCAAATCTGAAGTCCATTTTGCCAAATTCCAACTCTAAAAATTGCTGAAGGCATCCGGAAAGGTGTTCCTTGGTCCAAGCCTCGCACTGAGTCCAATTTTAATATCCATTGCGCGCAAAACCACTTCTAGGCATTCGAAGGGGCCAACTGATCACCCACGTGATCCATTTAAGCCCGAAGTCCCCCACTTGTGTCCGAATTGTGCACAAATTCCGTCGACGCGCCACATAGGCCTCCAGAAGCTGTAGATGCAACAGTGCTCCATAAGTGAGAATTTTGGGTCTTCACATCTATCTTGATTCATAGTCTCTATACATGATAAAGATTGTTTGGGTATGATTTTTCAAAATTTTGAAATTAAACAATTTTTTCCATGTTCTTGAGTTTTTGCTCACAAGACCTCAGTTTCACACATTCTAGCAACGATGGTTTTTGAATGGGTAATAGTGTTCACCTCAGCGCTAGTGAGCACCAGGATAACCAATAAGCTCAAGAGAGCAAAGATAGCTCAAAAGGAGGGAGAGTATGTTAAGGAATTTGTTTTGTCGTATTTCGTGAAGTGTTATAAGTCTTGAAGATTGAAGATGAAGAATTGTGGATCATATACATCAATCTCAAAAAGAATGAATTCAAAGGGATCAAGTACGTTTAACTAAATAATTTTGGTGATCCAAATACATTCTTGTAGTTTAGAAACACTTGGAATATTTTTTTTTATTATTTAAAAATAAAAAACTGGACAATTTGAGTGTTCAGGATCCGGATCAGGACCATCCAGTCCGGACCCCGAACATGGGTTTGTTCATGCGGAATTCCAGTCCGGATCAGCCTCCTTTAAGTCCGGACCCCGAACCTTGTGTTTGCTGAAATCACATGAACAGTCCGGATCATGCCACATCCAGTCCGGACCCCAAACTGTTTTTTCAGAAAATTTGCTGAAAAAAGACGATAGTCCGGATCAGCCAAAATCCAGTCCGGACCGCCGTGCGGGAAAAAGTTTGTTAAGTCGGTTTTTGATACTTATCTCTTTCTAAAAGTTTCTAACCTATAAATAGACAATACTTTCATCTTTTAGGGTTAATCCAAAAAACAGAAAAATCCACATATAGAGAAGAAAGGAAAACACAATTAATTTCATGTTTCTTCGTCTATATTGATCAATTTGATTCTAGGGTTTCCAAACTCTTATTTCTTGTAGAATCAAATTGATGAATACTTAGATGGTAATTTCTTGTCTATCTATGATCTAAGTATTCGGCGGATTATCATTACCAATAAATAAATAACAATTTTCCAAAATCGGCGCGTGGATTCGCGTGGCCTTGTGGATTCAATGTGCTACCGCTTTCGTGGATTCGAAGCGAGGTACGTTCGTGTGATCGATACGTGCTACATTGGTGAAGACCGTGGATTCGGTTGGACGTCGTGGATTCGGCGTTGGACGCAAATCGTGAATTCGAGGCGCGTTGTGGAGCGAGCGGAGAAGATCTACTTGGAGTGTATGAAAAAGGTTGAGTCGTAGTGTTACGGTAAATCACCTTGTACGTGTTTAATCTTAGTGGATTTCGCCGTGTTATCGGTCCCGTGGTTTTTTACTCCTGTGACGGAGTTTTCCACGTAAAATCTTGCGTATTTTATTTATTTTCCGCATTGGGTTATTTTTTACGCAACGATTTGGTGTGTTTATTGTTTATACCTATTCACCCCCCCAAGTGATTTTTTTTCTATCAGATCCATTATTAACATAACCCACATGGAAAACCTTTTTATTCTCTTAATTCGCCATAATTTACCAACAAATGTGTCGAAAGCATTCTTTTATCATGATCCATTCCGAATGAAACAATAAATGGGAACATAAAATAAAATAAGATTAAACTATTCCGAATCCGTCCTTACCCGGCAACAAAATGGGGCAAGAGGTGGGAGGCACCTTCTACCTCAGATTGCCGGTTCGCATTATTTGTCTAAATAATATCTAGGTGAAAATATATGATATTTTCTTAGTCTAGCATCTAACATAATTACAATTATGAAGGGCGTCTTTGAATAGCAATCCAAACAAAAGAATGGCCGTCTTCTTTGCCTATTATAAATTTGAGACTTTTGTGATTCAGCCAAACTATCTTGAAAGATATTTACCGGTAACATAAAAATCTTCGAATGTTTTGTGTACTTTCAATTGCATGAGCATACCAAGGACACCAACTACCAGTAGAAAATATTTGTGTAGGGCTCAAAATATTTCCCACTTAATTATAATTCCTTTCTTGATAATAATATCATTTGAAAATTATGTTTGCATATTTTTAAGAAGATATTAGGCTCTTATTTGGTGTAAACCTTATGTCTTTTTTTGGAGAGGCTACGATTTATTCTTTCGGTCTTATTAACTATTTTCTTCGATAAATAAAAATTTTAATTTTTTCTTATATTAGGAAATGTAAGATATACATTTCTATAACAAAATGTTCAGGTAGCATTTTTCTGGCGAAATTCGAGCCAGGCCAGATTGTAGCCTGAATTGACACTGGAGCTGGATTTTGGGCCCTCTTCCCAAGCCCAAATCCTGCTTACTCTTCTGCCCCCAAGACGGCCTTTTCCTCACCACATCCACCTTAGGCTTAGCCGCCCTCCCCTTGCGCCGCGCATCCCACCTTCCCCTCTCGTATTCGCTTGTAGTGATGGACTTCAACAGTTCAACGAGGATTAGCAGGGGGCGGCGGCTCATCATCCATTTACGAGTAACCCTTTTTTTTCCCCTTTTTTCGGAGTAATTGCTTGTTTCTTGTGTCGGAAACTTAGATTTGAGCCGAGAGCCCTCAAATTGTTTGCCGATTGAGTTGTTGAGTTTAGCGAAGAACCTTGGGATAACTTTGGTTCTGGATGTATTGCACCATTGGTCATTGAATTAGGACATTAAACTTTAATCCTTGTTTCAATTGGGTCATATTTCAGATTCATTGTGATTTTCTTTACGGATGAAATGACGAGGACTTGGTTCAGCTTCTCCAGCGTCTCAAGACTTTTTATTATTTAATCATCACATCATGCATAGAACTAATTTGACAGCTAAATCTGCGGTTGCGACATATTTAAGAGATTAAATATAGCCATGTCATCTTCATGATATGATTTCATAACTGAATCAGCTGAGACTTTGTATTTTGCGTTAAGATGACTGCACGGAACTAGTTTAACAGAGAAGCCTAATTCAAGGCATAAGTTTAGGCTCAGTGCCTTAATCGAAATAATTATAGTTGAAATTACCTTATATTCAGTGACAATAGTGTGTATTTGTGCTCCTGATGCATAGTTTTGTTTTATTGAATTTATCTGATTGTTTATTCTTACTTCAACTTTATGTCCAACATGCTTGTTTAGTAGAATTACATCTACCTCTATGTTCTCTTCGAAGTTTTGTTTAGAATGTTTTTTTTTTTTTTAATCTTGTTTTTGTTTAATGACTATAATGGTTCAAGCTGCAACTAACGATGTAATTGTAGATTGGCTAATAGCATAATAACTTTATAGGTACGATGCGATTGTACGTTGACATGTTTTTGTTATGTGATTGGTGTAGGTTTGAAATGAGAGATGTTGAGATTAATGAATCTAATTGAGTGATGAAGTCTACTCTGTGTAGCCTTGGCTCGATTTCTACATTGGCTCCTCTTCATTTCAAAAGCTTCAGTAATTATTGCAACAAATCCTTTACTGCTTTCAATGGATTTCGTCTTCGGTTTAAAAGATTTTGTTCTCTTGGTTGCAAAAATCAAAGGCAATCAGAAAAACGTTTTACGGCTGGGGAGTATCTTCCTCCTTGGTTCAGGTGCAGATGACACATATCAGTATTAAAATTGTTGGGATTTGAGCATTTTGTGATGTTGTCGGCTTGATTAGAATGCTTGTTATTCTACTTTGCAGTGTGGCGCCTATGATGGACTGGACAGATAATCATTTCAGAACTCTTGCACGACTGATATCAAAACATGCTTGGCTATACACGGAGATGGTCGTTGCAGAAACCATTGTTCATCAAAAAGATAACTTGGTAAAAGCAACTACTACAACTTAATATTGTGATTTTCATATGTTATTCGCAGTGTTTGTTTGTTGATTTTAATCATGCCTTCTTATTGAAATAGCTTTCGAAGTCAAATTTAACTGTGCGATATATTATCAATTGTTAAGTCTAATCTGCCCTATGAAATCACTGGAGTTTAAATTCCTTTAACATTTGGATGAGGTAAGCATAATTTGTAAGTCTCAAGTCGTAACCCACTACTAACCATCTTTGGCTTGACGGTTAGGTTAATTCCTTATCATGCCCTCGGTTTCTAAAAGCGGTCTATTTTTTTTTTTTTTTTAAATCAGAGTAGAAAGCATAACTCCAGGACATGCATAGATCCGCCACGTGCATAGAAAATTTCCAGTCCAAACAGACAGAGTCTCTCCTATACACGCTCGGCTAGGCAAGTACAAATAAGCAACATTTGCAATCAAAGTTACTAGCATGATATAAAACCATAAATAACGATAGTCGACAACTACTAATCAACACAATATAAACCAAAATCACTACATGTCTCTCTGTACTGATAATCAAGTCATGTGATGTCTAATAAACTAATAGCATGATAAGTCATAATCAAATACTAAAATCTCAGCATATGATAGGTCATGATAATTGTGGAGACCCGGATCCCAGTGGATATTTTGATCGCGAGATCGGCGGCTTGAGGACACCTATTTTGTGTGTCAAGTTTGTCTGCGCGAAAAACAGGCGCGAAAAAAGGACTCGGCGCGCTTTTCCGGTGAAAATCAGGTTTTTGGGGTGGATTCGGGCGCCCGGAATGCACAGTGTGCCCGGATGCACAATACGGGCGCCCGGTTGACCGGTCGGCGTTCGGTGCACGCGCGACGTTCGGCACACGTGTCGCGTACACCTGCCCCGCCAGGTGGAGGGTGCGGATTCGGCCGGAGCAGCGGCGCGTCGCGCGCGCAACGCACCGTGCAGCACCGCCTTTGACCAGGGACATGTGGCGGATATTCGGCATTTCGGGCGCATCGCGGATGCGCGACGCGTGGCTGCGGATTCGGGCCCCTTGAATTCGGGCACCTGAAAATCCTTTTTCCCAGCAGCTATAAATTTGGGTCTCGGGGTCATTTCCTCGACGTTCTTTCACCGTTTCAGCCCCGATTTGAGGCGTTGCGACTCTGAAGAAATCCTCCATCCTCTCCACTTGATCTTTTGAGATTTTGGGCCCAGTTTGAGAGTTTTATCTGTATCTTTTCTCCCTCCACTGTTGATGGCACTGTGAGGATTGCACCGTTGACTTTTCTTCCGCGGCTTCCCCCGTGCAGTAGGAATGGAGTTTTGACCTGAAATTTTAGGAGAAAGTTTCCTCTTTGACTGAGCTACAAGTTTGGTACTGATGATAGCTCCCGAATCCAGCTCATGGACAGGTTAATTAAGCTTTTCTAGGACTTTTGCTTTTGTTACTGGATTTTCTTGCGCAAGGAGCTTTGACCTTGGGTTTTCTCTTCTGTTTCTCTGAGATTTGAGGATCAGAAAACATGGGGATGATCTAGACTCCTTGAAGACCAAAAGAAGACATTGCTTTAGGATTTTTGGAGATAAATTAATGGTATAAATTGCTCCCTTTTTGACAAATTACTTCGACACTGTTGCATGCCTATTCTTTTTGAGGAATTGGGCATAGAGAAGCAGTTTTTGGGTTTTCTTGATGATTAAGATTATGTTTTGATGCCTTTTTCAAGGTCTTCATGAGTGGTTGAGCCCGGGACTGCCGTAGTTGTTATTCTTCTGTCTGGGGTAGCAGTCTGTCCCCTTTTCGACGGTACGATTACTGCGGGAGCTGCGGACCGGTTTCTTGGATGTTTAGCGATTCAGATGGGTTGCACGTTCCCCCAAACTCATCGGACTCCCTTCTATGTCTATTGTTACATTTATAGTAGCATGTTAGACATAGCAATATGATCAATATACTTGTTAAACTGATCTGGAATATTAATTAGTATCCCTGTCACATGCTTATTTTATATCAGACCAGTGATCTTAGAAAACTTTCCACTATGGTATTTTATCTGATATAGGACTTTCTACACTACATATATCTCTTTTTAAGCTGTGATAGCTACTTTTGTTCAGTTGTATGAGTCTGGACGACCAGGGTAGTGTAGATGGCATTATATTCGAGTTGAGACCGAGTGGACCTGGTTGGTAGTGGCTAGTCATTTCTTATACCGGGAGTCTGTCAGATTTACTGTGATTCTTGAGTCGTTGAGAGTTCCCCGACCCTTTTTGGGGGAGTTGGTTCTATATTGTGGGTATTCCGATCTGAGGGATCGTTGATTGGGTCACATTGATCATACTTCTATCAATCAAGTCCATCGTTATTATTCCTTGCTCTTGTGAGCATTTGAGACTCGAGTCATTGTATAGACCCTGACCTTTGGGTGAGTTGATTATGTATAGTGAGTTATCGAGTCTTAGAGATCGTAGATTGATCATTGAGATTATCACCCTTTCTTGATCTCTTGAGTATTGTGACTTGAGCCGTTGAGAGTACTCCGACCTTTTGTATGAGTCGATTGATCATAGTGAGTTTTCCGATCTGAAAGATCGTGGACTTAATCCTATTAATCATGACTACTATCGACCTGGGAATCAAGTGCCGTCCTGTGCCGAGCGACACGGGGCGGCACGTACCGTGCCCCTACAATAGGGGCACGGTACGGGGGGGTGGGGGGGGGGGGGGGTATCTACCCCCCCGTCTCGGCGATACCCATTGGATATCACTCGAGACAGAGCGAATGGGTATCGCCCGTGCCGTGCTGAGCTTCTGTTTTTTTTTTTTTTTTTTTTTTTAAACATGGTTTTACAGTAAACACATGGTTAAATACTAATTATACTTGTAAATTTTATTATTATATTATTATTTTTATTTTCTATGAGGTATAGTTGTACTTTATATATAAAAAAGGTTATCAATATGTTAATTGGTGAGTATAATAAGCTATATATAGCCAATATTCATAATTTTTTGACTGAACATTTCAAAACAATATTATAAGAGCTTATTGGGAACAAAAAAAAAAAAAAAAACCATGCCAGAGCGTGCCACTGGGAGGTCATGCGTATCCATCGGCACGCAAGCGTGCCACGTGTCGGCACGGAAGCATGCCTGTACCGTGCCAGGCGGAGAGCGGCACGCCCCAGTGCCACGACACTTAATTCCTTGCTATCGACCTAGATGATTACTCTCCTTTGATTTCTTGAGTGTGCATGCTGTGAGCACTAGGTGGATTTTCTTCGCGCCGAAGTTTTGGGTTTCGATCGTGAGCGTGTTTGTCACGCCCCAGGGTCGAAACTACGACTCGGGCCCGCCAACAGATCCGCCGCTCATATGGAAAGCCCCGTATGGACGAAACGTCTAACATGCAAAAGATAATACTACAGCTATACAGATATCAGAGCTGAAAAGTATACTACTGAAATAAGATAAAACATCTCCAAATAGTACAAGTCTGAATCTCACAATACATAAGTCTCTCGAAAATAATCAACAGCTACAATCTACAATAATCCAGCAGACTGTACAACAAAGCTCCAAAAAGGGGTACAACTATACTCCAAGGATGGGTAGGGAACTAGCTCGCGACTCCCTCACCTCGAACTGCTGTCTCCACTCGAACAGAAGCCGGAACAGCTACCTCGGAAAAACCTGTCACCATAGCGGGTGTGAGAACTACACCGTCACGTAGTTCTCAGTGGGTATCATCACCAAGACCAACGGTCTGCCCACTAAGTCTACTAGAGTCATAAAATAACAGGAAAACTGTAATAATGTAAAGATAAGCTGGAAAGAAATCTACATCTATCATGCCTCTATCTACTATGCTCAATGGGTGATACAGATGAAAATGATGCATCGACTCTAACCCAAAATACTCAATCAACCCAATCACAGCGACTGCCACATAGGGTCCAGTCAAACCTGCGCCCACCTACTGCCATTACATCCACGGAGGACTGGACTTAAGTAGGGTGTCCGTGACTGCCAAAACTGGCCCAGCTAGAAGGACTGCGTCGATAAGTCGCGATAGCAAAGTAACAGGCCCAGCTCCGGAGCGGCACTCGAGAGGCGCGACCCCACCGAGGAAAGTATCCGCGAATCTCTGTCGAGCTCAATATGGCTCATGCATGCTATAATCCAAATTCACGATCAACAAGATCGACAGTGCCCAAAACACATCTCTAACTCACTAGCTGGAAATACACGACAGCCGAGACCACCGTCAACCCGACGGCTCCCACACCAGGACATCAAACTCAATGTGCAAACTCACTAACTGGGTACACTCCACAGCCGACAACGATGAAGGGTCCGAAAACCCCGAGAGACTAGAACCTACAACCCAATCAAACAAGAACAGGCTCTAGGCATAGCCTCTCGTTGTTCTCGACCCAAAGAAAAAGACAGCCCTTAGAATCTAGATCACTCGAACTCTCTCGGGTGAAGAAGTTTACAGGAAAAGGTGATATTTATTACCGAAAATCATTTTCACTCGAACCCACGCGGGGTGAGGACTAAAAGTAGTTCATTTTTTTTGTAAAACCATCTTAATTTAAGGAAACCCATTTTAATGAATTTTAGCTATTTTAGGAAAATCAGTTAGAAAACAAGTTTTATTCCCAAACCCCGAAGGATTAATGCCTTCGCCCAATCAGACAAGAACAGATTCCGGCGACCCTTCGACATTTGGAAGAAAAATATTGGTTTACTAAAATCATATGTGTCCAAAAAGATTCTGGATTCAAGGTCCTGCTATCACTGGTACACCACTGCCACGAACACAGTGGCGACAAATAAATCGGAGAACTCGACAACCCGGGACCACCGTTTACCCAAACGGCTCCCGCCTCTGGTACAAGACTAGCTACATCTACCAGACTCCACTCGGCCCCCAAGCACGAGCGTAACATGCATCCTACACCAAAATAAATCCCGACCACTCAGCCCACTACCCGGGCGAGAAAAACACTATGTCCAGGAATAGAATGCGAGAAGTGGAAACTAGAATATAAAAGAACCTAACCCAAGTGAGAGTTTTCTAGCAGTCTGGTTGAATACATGCAAACATATGTCAGGGTGCTAGTCAAAGTCCAATAACTCTATAAACATCAATACTAGTACCTATTCTAGCATGCTGAGTCCTATCATAATAGAATTAGAAGGAAGCCCGCAGATTTGGAGGAAAATTCAACCCACCTCGGTTTGCCACCAATTGCTTGTAGACACTTGCAATTGGGCTCCCGCAGAAACGTTCACTTTCGACAGAAAGCGCAATGGCGCCCGCCACGCGCGAACAATACACCCCGAAAAGTCCGGCGGTAAAATTGCGCGGCAAATGGCACCTCCAACAACGGTCCCTGACAGCACCAGGGCACAGAGTTCAAAGACAACCCCAAAAGCAAAATCTAAGAACTGTGCCGAAAAACACAGCAAAACACGAGGCGGCACCTACCTTAAACCAGCGCGCCGACAAATGGGCGCACACACGACCGCCCCGCTCCGTGGAACAGCTCGCACGCGCTCCACGACACAAACGGCGCGCCCGAGGCACAAATGGCGCGCCCGCGGCACACCAAAAATCCCCACGCTTCTCACTGATGCTCACAAAAATTGGATGGAGCAAAGAGAGAAAAAAAGAGGGGGAAGAAGGGGTGTTCGGGCGCTTAAATAGCCCGAAACGGGCTTCTGCACAGTGCCTGGACCAACTGGGGGCTGCCAGCTGGCGCCCCCGCGTCAGCACGCCCGCGGCACGCTCCGCCTTGCGCGGAGCGGGCGCCAATGGGGCCCCGCCACGTGGCGGTGCCCACTCCGCCCAGCGCCCCGCGTCAATGCAGGGCGCGCGCGTCAACGCGCCTCGGGCGGCGCGCCCAACGCGGTGTTGCCACGTGGCGCCGCCCAGGTATGCCCATGCCCCCGCCCGCGTGCCCAGGCGCCTCGGTCGCCGCGCCCGAGCTCGGCCAACCCACGTTCGCCACGTGGCGGCCGCACGGGTTCGCCGCACCCGGTGCACGCGTGTGGGCCGTGAGCCGGCCAGCGATCGCAATGGGCCCGTTAGCCCATTTAAGCTCGAAAATAGTCAATTTTGACTGTTTTCTCGCGCTGAGTCCGTTTTTGGCATCCATTTGACGCACAACGCACTCGATACACCAAAAATAGGTGTTTTCTCACCGCCAACCCCACGGTCAAGTCGCACGGGGATTCCGGGACACCACAGTGTTGGAGAGCTTGTCCTGTTGAGGAGAGCTCGGTTGGAGCTTGCGCGCGTGAACACCGCACCAGAGGTGAGTGCTGTGCGTTTCTGAGTTTTCGAATTTTTCCGCAGATTTTTGGATTTGGACTGTGGACTGAATTTTTGAGATGGGAATGGATTTTTCCATCTTCCTTTTCTTCCCTGTGTTGTGTGGAGCAGCTGAGTGCTGCGCGTGCCGCGGAGGAGCGTGCGTGGCTGCCTGCGCACAGTGCGGGGCCGCAGAAGAGCGTGGGCTGATTATGCAGTGAGCATGGTGGCGTTGACTGGGATGTTGACCTATGCATAGAGGGACCTTGTTAGAGGCTGTGGGAGTGAGCTGAGAGCCCCTGGAGGATTTACTAGACGCGTGGCAGAGGCGCGCGCGACCGGGGTGCCGAAGTGCTGTTTCGGCGGATTTTCGACAGCGAGTGACTCGGCGTTTCACCGACTTCGGCGTAGCCTGTGGAAAGCGATCCAGGTGGGTTGGAAATTCTTCCAAACTTTGTCGAATGCCTTCTAATGCTATTGTATGCATGCTTAGCATGTCTAGCTTATCTGTTATTATAGCTGGTAAATCTGATAGTTGCCTAGAAAATTACAGAATGTTAACCTTGAGCCCCAGATAATTTTAGCATAATCTAGAGATGATTTGACACTAGACTACACATTTTCTTGTCATTCGGGTTGCATCTGGACATTCATAAAATTTCTGAAACTGGTTTTAAGTTAAAACTCCCATTTTGAATTATTTTAAAATATTGAGAGCATTATGGGTGGTCCGGGTAGCTCGGGATGCATGTATCCTCGTGCCAGGGGGCCGAGTGGACTTTTATAGCTCTATGGGATGAGTTTCTAGTGTCATGAGAGTTTGAGCATTGTTTCACTTTGGGGACGGAAGCTACGGGCGGCTGTGCCTGTAGCCTGTTCTTATTTGATTGAGGTTGTAGGTGTCAGTCTTTCAGAATTTCCGGACCCTCATGTGAGAGATTGAGGACTGGTTCCATTGTTGGGTCAAAAGCTACGAGCGGCTGGGCCTGCAGCCTGTTCTTGTTTGATTGGGGTTGTAGGTGTCAGTCTTTCAGAATTTTCGGGCCCTTCATGGATGTCGATTGGTTTACTCTAGATCATGGGTTGGGCATTATCAAATCGAGTCGTGGAGGGTTCTCCGACTTAGCTATGGTTATTTGGGCATTATCAGATCGAGTCGTGGAGGGTTCTCCGACTGATTTATGGTTATTTAGGCATTCGAGTTTCCGATCTATTTGATCGTGGATTATAGCCTGCAGATGCCGCTTATTGAGCCAGATGAGACACGCTTTTTCCTTGGTGGGGTCGCTCCCCTCGAGTTGCCGCTTCTGATGCGATGATGATACACCTGATGAGGCTGCTTTGCGTAGTACTGTGATAGTCCGATTGGACACCCTTCGTTGATACACGAGGGACCCTACGTTGGAGTAGTAGGGGGCGCAGGCTTGACTGGACCAGATTTGGCAGTCAGTGAGATTTGGGTTGATGTTAGCACCTCGTGAGCGAGTGGATGCATTGTATGTTCTTAGTTGAGTTTTTCCTTTGAGCATGATACTTGAGGCATATTAGCTGTAGTTCTATTTCAGCTTTCATATTATCTATCTGTATATCTATTATTTTGCCTCCAGTAAACTTAGTGGGCATACCGTGGATATTGGTGACAGTACCCACTGGGAACTACCTATTGCAGTAGTTCTCACACCCGCTGCGGTGACAGTTTTCCAGAGGTTGCTGTTTCGGCTTCGGTTCGTGCGGAGACAGCAGATCGAGGTAAGGGCGTGACCGAGTAGCTCCCTTCCCATCTTATTTTGAGAGTCAGGGGTAGAGGTACCCTGTATATTTTGAGATTCCACTTTTGTACTGGACAGTCTGGGAGATTTGTATATTTATTTACATAGCTGGAGTGACTATGTATCGTGGATTCATGTATATTCAGATGTTCAGTTATGATTTATGTAGCTATTAGTTTTATTTCAGCTCTGATACATGTTTAGCTATAGATCTGACTTGCAGGGTAGACGCTTCGTCTGTGTGGGGATTCCCGTACAGATGGCGGATCTGTTGGCGAGCCTGGGACGCAGTTTCGACCCTGGGGCGTGACATGGCTGGCGCCAACCGCTCCGCATGGCGGAGGGGGGGCCACGTGGCGTGACTTGGGTGGCCGCGGCCCTCGCTGTAGCGTGGGTGGGACACGCGGTGCACCCGGAAAGATCCGGGCGCTGCGCGGATCTGGACGCTGTCCCGTGTTAAGGCGCCCGAAAGTTTCGGGCGCCCGAAACTTCCACCCGAACCCGAAAGTTGGGTTTTTTTTTGGGATTTGCCTATAAATAGGTCCTCCTCTCCCCCATTTTCGGGATTTTGGAATTTTCTCTTGGAGCCCCCTTTGGCTGAGCACATCCTCACCTTGTCCACCATCTTTTGACGGATCTTGGGGTTTCTAGGAGGCCGCGGCATCGACGTTTTCCCCGACTCGGCATACTTCGACATTCCTCTTTTGGTGGCTTTCTCCGTCGTAGTTCCGTCCGCGGGCTCCCCTGAGCTGATCCGAAGGAGTTTTTAGCCGATTTTTGCGGTAGCGTTTCCACGAGAGGTAGG
Organism: Tillandsia leiboldiana; assembly: GCA_029204045.2. Classification (NCBI taxonomy): domain Eukaryota; kingdom Viridiplantae; phylum Streptophyta; class Magnoliopsida; order Poales; family Bromeliaceae; genus Tillandsia; species Tillandsia leiboldiana. The sequence goes on from CM055070.1 coordinate 30,353,010, forward strand.
CCTTCGTTTTTCGTGTTTACCGTTTCCCTCCATTTTGAGTTTTTATTGGGTTTTTCGGAGCATCTTTAGACACCCTTTTTCTGCGGCAATTTCTGGACAGCGGAGGAGAGATCTTGCCTTTTCTCGGCCTACGGTTGTCGGAACTGGGAGTTCAAGGACTCGATTTGCATCTACGCTTTGCAAGGATCGCAGTCGTGATTTTTCTGGAATTTTTGAAGGGCTTTTCATAGGTGAAAAATTACAGTTTTTGGGACTGTTGTGCAAACAACAAATGCAGAATTTATGGGACTAAAATTTACACTGTGTTCGGCTCTTGTTACAGTTTTCGCTGAGATTTTGGAGTTTCGCGAGAAAAGGGGAAGTCGGAACCTTCCGTCACGATCAAGGTGAGCATTTTCCTTTTTGGCCCCAGACAAAAATTGTTATCGAATTAACATCTACGCCATTGTGACGCGCTCGCTGATTTTGCACTACATATTTGGGCAGCACTTCACCGTTTTGCTCGCCACCGCTGATCCGGGAGGAGTTTTTGGGTGATCTTGGATTCGTTGGGACCGTAGACACTGAGGGACCGTGCACGCCGAATTTCAGCCCGATCAGATTTCGGATCTGCGCGTTCCAGGTGGGTTGTTGAGCACCTCTTTCTACGGCTTACTCACTAGGACTATTAGAGTGACCCCGACCTGTATTTATCGTTGCGCCACCCCATTGGAGATCATGCATGAATAAACTATTCCGGTTATTTCTTAGCCTATTTATGTGAGATTGGTACACTCTGATGATTTATTATGGATAATGGATTATGGACATGTGTAGTTGGTTAGTGATTTTGGCATGTTGGTTATACCTATGTGGAGCTACTATTTGATACACTTCCTTTTATCTTTCATGAGGACAAATGCATGGTTGTATGTACATTTAGATAGGTCATCTTTTACTGTTACACTATCATATTGGGACTTGACTTAGGAGAAAACATGTTTATTTTTTTCTTCTCCTTTTACTTAGACATGGGTTTCATGTTGCTCGGGTTGCGAGCAGGGGTTTGACATAGTGTAGCCGAGATTGTTGAGTCTTGGATGGTTGTACCAGATTGTGGGCTTGTGGGCTTGTGGGGTGTTGTGGCAACTGCGGATATTGGGCGGTTGATCGGGTGTTGATTTTAGCATCGGATTGGGGATCGGGGTTTTGTTAGTGGATGGGGTTTCCCACTATGAGCATAGTCGTGACTAAGCCCTGCTGTATTGAGATACTGTTGGCTGATTACTTCCTCGTGCGGGTAGCTCCCTTCGAGTGCCACTTCGGAGTGTGAGGCAGGACCGGGTAGGTGCCGGTCGGTTACTGGGTTCTTGAATTTGATATCATATCGGCGATATGCGTTGGTAGCATAGTCGTGACTAAGCTCTGCTGTATTGAGATACTGTTGGCTGATTACTTCCTCGTGCGGGTAGCTCCCTTCGAGTGCCACTTCGGAGTGTGAGGCAGGACCGGGTAGGTGCCGGTCGGTTACTGGGTTCTTGAATTTGATATCACATCGGCGATATGCGTTGGTTGACATAACCGATGGTGACGGTAGAGCAGGCAGTAGCGGTTTTTTTTTTACTGGGCTATTGATTGGGTTTATTTTGGCAGTTCTCATTCACTGATGCATATATATATATACAGTCGCTTTAGTCGGTACTGCATTAGAGGCATAGTAGTGGTAGTTTCCTTATCAGCAGATTATTTAAGTTTACCACTTTACTTTTCTTTTTGCCTCGGGTAGATTTAGTGGGTACGTCGGAGTTTGAGAATTTACCCACTGGAGGCTACTGGTTTTACTAGTAGTTCTCACACCCGTTATTGTTTCCCCTCTTCTTTCTCTTTGTTTTGCAGTCTTCTGAAGACCGTGCTCCGAAGTGCACTGAGTTGGGGGAAGGTGTAACATCCTTGTCTTTATGGTATTGAATAACAAAGGGATAAAAAATAATATACACTTTAGAATTGAAGGACTGGGAATCGAGGGCGAAAGCCAAACTAGCAGATAGGGCGCTGATAGTTAACGTCGCTTTTTAGGTTTACCTGTACCTTTTGTTGAAATTTATTGTTGATAAATTTGTTTATTTTAAGTCGGGGAATTTGTTCCAAATTTATTGGTTTTGGTGCTAAGCTATATGATCATTCAACGAAAAGCCTAGCTGCTGGCTCTTCGGCGGCTGATCGAGGTAAGGGGATCGCTGAGTAGATAGATCTTTTGCCAGACAGTGAGAGTGTAGCTAGACTTTTGTTGTACCCTTTTTACTCAGACTGATATACTTTTATTTTGAGTCCGGCTTTAGCCAGCTGGTTGTATTATTTTGGTGAGCCGGGAGAGATTATTGTATTTATTTCAGTTGTATTTCACTTTCAGTTTCAGTTTCAGTCTGAGATGGTATAGTTTTTAGTTTCAATTCTGTACTTGTGCTATTTTATTGCTTATCTTATATCTAAGCAGGCTTTGGCGCTTCGTGTACGCGGTAAATTTCGTGTGCACGGCCGATCTGTAGGCGGGCCCGGGTTCTGGTTATGGCGGGGCGTGACAGGTAAAGCATGTATAAGAGCGAGTATGAAGTAGATATATGAACTGAAATGTAAGCTGAAACTGTAAATAGCATGAAGTAATAACTGACAACTATAAACATGCATCAATATAGCAGAACGCAAATATACCTAATCATATGCCACTGTTGGTCACAAGGACCTCAGACTAGTGCCGAACCAAGTCTGACATGTACCTCACTCCTGCTGAATATAAAAGGGGCTCAATATCATCCGGTCCCACAGGTGCAGCCATGTAAAACGGGCTCACGGGTCGAATAGACCACTCTACTGGTAAAGAACACCAATGTGAGGATTAGCCCACTGATGTATGTGAAATGTCGAACTGGTGCATGGCAATCTCAAATGCGGATGCTCAAGCTCATGGTCAGAAGACCGAAAACACGGCGAAAAGCCGAGAACTCTCAAACGGGATCAAGTATCACAAGTAAATGCCATAACAACAAGATATCCACCTACTTTATCATGCAAGGTAAACAGGTATAATGACAGGTATAAAATAGCAGTAGGTGATATATGGCAAGTAAGGACTAAGAGTGTCTGATAACATTGATCATAGCATATATATATATATATATATATATATATATATATATATATATATATATATATATATATATATATATATATATATAAGCAGATATGAATCCCTACTATACTAAGAGTGTCAACTACACTGAGTAAGGCATGATATATCAAATAGCAGAAAAGTAATAATAAGGAGGGCTAGGCTAGCAAGGCAACCAAAGGGTCCAATCAACCACGGTATCCAAAAGGTTACACTATGCCAATGCTCGGATCGGAGTACCCACCTTGACCCAGGCGGTGCTGAAATTCGCTGCACAACTGGCGAGAAGGCGGAGGCTCCTGATTGCTCGGGCCTAAGAACAAGACAAACTGTCAGTAAACGACTCACTCATACCCAACCCACTAACTCAGGGCGTACAGAACGGCTATACGACCGACTTAGGTGCAAGACTCGAGATTCGCCACAAATTCTGGTAATCCGCCGAAAAACCACTAATGGCCCGAAAGAATCCGACGAAACTTCACGTGCTGTCCCGGAATGATTCACTTAAGATGTCCGGACAACCAAAATCGGTTTGGTGAATTTCTGTGCTCAATCTGTGCCATAAATACCGAAAGCCACTTTCGAAAATGCCAATTTTGGCTCCGGAAGTCACCAACGTGAAACGAAGGTCAGTAGACCAGCCAGGACAGCGTCGGGAACAGCTAGGGACACCTGGCAACCTAAATTGGTCATCTAATTTTCTCGATTTGCGCAATTTGCGCCGAACAGTCGATAAACCGACAATTTTGCCGATTTACAAGTCGTTATCCAAATTCCGCTCAACGGAAGGTATCGGACCTCGAACAAAAAGTTCAGAGATCACGTGCACGCTACCCGAAGCAGCCCATGCAGTCACAATTACGTTTAGGCCCCTAGGTTTGCAAGAAATTGCATAAAAACCTTACATTAATCATGTTTTCATTTGCTACATCTAACCAAGGGCTTTCGGATAAATCCGAGGGTTCCAGCAGATGGGTCTCGACATGCTGAGACCCTGAGACCCGTGCTCGCTGTTTGGAAGTGGCGCGAGGCCCGAGAACAACAACGACTCAATATATATATATATATATATATATATATATATATATATATATATATATATATATATATATATATATATATATATATATATATATATATATATATATATATATATATATATATATATATATATGCTAAAAAGACCAAGTTGCTATTTAACAACATCTACTTAACCAATCCCAAAACTAAGGTGAGCATCATGCTCAGCAAGGTTGAGAGAGTCGAGGGCTCACCTTGGAGTGGTCGGAAAGTCGTCGAAACAGTGGCCGGAGCAAGGTGGCCAAGGAATCAAGATTCCAAGAGCTTGGGCTGGGCCACCTCAACATAACTCGGGTGCAGAGTGGAAGCAAGGCCAAGCAGGAGCAGTGGAGGGTCCAGGGGAGTGCCAAGAGTCCTACCGTACCCAGCTCCGGCAGCCATAGGCGGCGGATGGCCGGGAAAGGGGAGCTCGGGTTCACCTAGAGCCAAGATGGAGAAGAGAGTGACTCGACGACTTAAAGGCCCATGCAAGGGCACCAGGGTGATGTACTCGAGGAGGGGAAGCTAACCTGAGGGTTGGCCGGGGCCGGGGAGCGACGAAGACGGCCGGCCAAGATCAAGAAAAAGAAAGCTAGGGCTTCTCTTTGCGGCCTCGATACTGAACCAAATGCTGCTAAACTTCTAGGGGGCTCCTTTGGGATCTAGCAGAAGGACCTCCGCAACTTGGTTCACCCGAAGAGGCCTCGGAGGCGGCTCGCTAAAACTCCGACCAAGATTAGGGTTCCGACGGCTCCCTCTTTCCCGCCGGCTAACCGGAGGCCTTCGGGCTTCGAGACTTCATCTGGGCGATGCCTAGGATGTCAGAAAGGCACTTCATGGTGTCTTGATGCAAGAAAAACGAGAGAGAGAGAACTAACTAACCTTTGGCCGAGGAGAGAGAAGAAGAAGAAGATATGGCTTCCCGGCATCGTGCGGTGGAGCTAGGCGACCATGCTCCTCGGGCTCGACTTCCGGTGAGTAAGAAAGGTTGCAGAAGACTCCAATCCAATTCTGTTGGAGTTTGGTTGCCTCCCAAAGCTTCCAACCCAAGATCAACAAAGAAGAAGAAAGTTTCTTCCTCTTTTTCGGCCAACTCCGACGGTGGTCGGCGGCTGCGAGCTCAGGGAGGATGAAGAGGGAAGAGGAGGAGGCGTGGGGGCTGCAGCTAGGTCTAGGGAAAAGAGGTTAGGGTTAAGTTTTGGTTCCCTTGCTTCATATATATAGAACTTGTAACAATATGCTATATAGTCCCTCTACAATGCATATTTTGACTTGAGTCCGGCGTTGTAGAAGAATTATGCATAGAAGCCCCTCTCCATGAAGTTTCACGCAAAACGATGCATGAAATATAGGGGGTTCTATGTAAATAACTAAATATGCTGCATTTTTACTATTTTTGACGTTTTTCGAGGCATTTAAGTCGTCAAATAGAAAAACGGACTTCGCTACGACGTTCGGCTCGATGAGACCTATTAAGTAGCATTTTTGTTTTTCGAGTTTAGGTCTCAATAAGTCACATTATCATCTTCTTCAGTGGCAATTACTGTTCGACACGCTTTTCGATGACTTTGGCTCATCGAACATGAAAACGGATGGCGTCAAATCGCTCAGTTCGATGAGACCGTTCAAATTGAGTATTTATATCGCCAGATTCAGGTACAAAACGGTTAGATTTGGCACTTTCACAGGAATACGGCCAAATTTTTCCTAGTTACTATTCACTTAAGTCAAAATTTAAGTTTTTATTTAATTAATAGAATTTCAAATTCTAGATTTCTACATTTCTAGAATTTGCAAAATGTTTGGAGACATTCTGCCTCCCTTGGGATAAGGGTTGGAGCAAGGTTCGAAGTGCCGTGGCACGGGGGCGTGCCGCTCGCCGCCTGGCACGGTACGGTACCGGCACGCTTGCGTGCCGATGGATACGCATGACTACCCAGTGGTATGCTCTGGCACGTTTTTTTTTTATTTTTTTTGTTCCCAATAAGCTCTTATAATATTATTTTGAAATATTTAGTCAAGAAATTATGAATATTGGCTATATTAGCTTACTATACTCACCAATTAACATATTGATATTTTTTTTTATATATAAAGTATAATGGATTTTTTTTCAAAATAACCTTATAAAATTTTATAATTTGCGAAATAATCTTATCAAAATTTTATTTGTAAAACTAACCCTATTTTTGCCATATCAGCTTGCCATATCAGCGCCACATACAGAAGGCTCACCGCCTTCTAAAGACAGTGGACCGCCTTTAGCTATAATTTTCATGATTAAGTTAATTTCAAACAAAATTACAGAGAGATACGTAAATAAAATGGGAATGTGGGTACGAGTCAGATTTTTAAGAGATTTAGGTTGTTATTGTAGAAAGATAAGATAAAATAAGAATGTGGGTACCGATTAGATTTTTAAAATATTTAGATTGTTATTATTTATTAACTAATATAAGAAGGAAAAGAGATAAATAATATTTTTAATCATAAAACCTAAATCTTTAAAAGATTTAGATTGCTATTAGTTAGTAATAATTACAACTTAAATCTTTTAAAAATCTGATTTATAACCACATTCTCATTTTATCTTATCTCTTTACTTTTTATATTGGGTAGTAAATAATAATAATCTAAATCTCTTAAAGATACTCACATTTACTAACAACCTAAATTAGTTAGTGAACAAAATAACCTAAATCTCTTAAAGATTAAATTATTAAAATAAAAAAATAAAAAAAATGTACCGTACAATATGTGATTTTTTTAAAAAAAAAATAAAAAAAATACTCTACGCATGTAATTAAAAAAAAAAAAAAAAAAAAGGGAATAAAAGGCCGTGCCGCTCGGCACGGCACGGCGATACCCCATGGGTATCGCTATGTCTCGAGACGGGGGAGGGGGGGGGGGGGGAGCGGGGGGGGGGGGGGGGGGGGGGGGGGGGGTGGGGTGGTCGGGGGGGCGATACCCTCCCTTGTACCGTGCCCCCATTTGTGGGGCACGGTACGTGCCGCCCGTGCCGCTGCGGCACGGGCGGCACTTTAAACCCTGGGTTGGAGTAAATTTCATGGTGGGTAGTGGTTACAGGCCTGCGGGCAATCCCCCCACCCCAAAACACACACACACACACACACATGCGTGCGCACACACAAAAATCTTGATTATTTCTCAACTACTAATCCTTTTGATTATTTCTCAACTACTGATCCATGATAAACACATATCATGACTAAAATTAGGAGATATATTTATCAAGCGGATACGCAAAATGTATATACTGCCATTCATCAAATTAAAGAAAATGGAAAGAGTGTGAGCACACTATGCTTAGAAGTGCTTATTTTCATGCCTACGTGTTTAACTAGCTCATGAAACAAAATATTTTATGTTTTTATCAAAGTTGTAACATATATAATAGTTAGACTCTCTGGAGTCATGAGATGGGCTACTAGGCCTTGATAGTATATGTATGGAGTGTTCTGTTTGAGGCTGGTAGAAGCAATATGGTTATATTGTATGTGAACCCAGCATTTCACCATCATAATAATATCTTCACTGATCTCTTTTTGTAACATATACAGGATAGATTCCTGGCATTCCCTCCAGAACAGCACCCTATTGTTCTACAAATTGGTGGTAGTAATTTAGAGAACTTGGCAAAGGCAACAGAACTTGCTAGTACTTATTCTTATGACGAGATCAATTTAAAGTTTGTATCAAACTTCTCACCTTTTGTATGTTGTTGATACATAACTTTTTCTTTTCTATGATCCTAAGTTTTTGTTGATTTGTTTCAGCTGTGGGTGTCCCAGCGGGAAAGTTGCTGGTCATGGTTGCTTTGGAGCACGTTTAATGTTTGACCCCGAGGTTTTTTGATGATTGTAAGCAGAGCTGAATGCCAGTAAACTAGACATTTTGTGATTGATAACCTTATTTCACATGGTTGCCTGTAGTTTGTTGGGGATGCCATGTCAGCAATTGCTGCCAATTGTGATGTTCCTGTCAGTGTAAAATGCAGAATAGGAGTTGATGACCAGGACTCATATGAAGAACTTTGTGAGGCTTCCTTAACTTTCCCCTTTTTTTGGCATGATGTTGAGGAAAATACTTTCCTTGTCACACCCACTTGGATATAAACTTCTTCTATTTGTTCTATTTGTAGGATAATTCTTAAAAGATGCGAGAAATTATAAATTAAAATTATTTTAAGTGTAACAATCTACTAACACATCTAGAGAGGGTGAATAAGTTTAATCTACCAAGTAAAACCAAACATTAGCCAAACCTAACAATTAAGGTTGCAGGTAAATCCTGGAATTTCAATTAATAGGTAAGTTGTGGATGTTATTACATGTATATATATATTTGTAAAAGCCCTCATAACTTCATTGCCTGGCCATTCTTTTGTCTGTTTGTTGGCAAAAAGATTCTTATGATATTCTTTTCCCAGGTGACTTTGTACGCACAGTGGTTTCTAGATCATCGACTAGGCATTTTATTATACATGCGCGGAAGGCATTGCTCAATGGCCTAAATCCTGCTCAGAATCGCAAAGTTCCACCTTTGAAGTATGTTTCCGCTTTTGATGCCTTGGGTGTCTTTCGATGTTTATGCCCCTATTTTTATTTAGTAGATATGTTCATTAGCAGATAAAGAGGAAGTTGGATACTCCCCGATAAGTTGAAAAATACTTATTATTTTACTTGGCAATTCTCCCTAGGAGGTATTACAATGGAGTTTTCCGTAGGAAGCATTATTACAAATGAACAAACCTTAAAACTTTTTACTCTATGCTTTTATTGTATTCAATGGCTGACCATGTTTATTGTCACGCTTTTCTTGTCATTACTATTCTTTACGTCTGCACTATATATATTCCTATGTCAGATATCCTACTTAACATATTTCAAACAGTAAACAGTTAACTAGAACAATTTAGCTGTCGATTGCCTGTGTTGTCTTTGCTTGGAAAAGAGACATTAAACAATGAACTAATAAGAACTTGGTTTCCGCACCTTTATCGGCAAATGCTTGAGTTCGTAGATGTATTGGAAATGGATAGTTTGTTTGCATAAAAAACAACAATGGAAAGTGAGAATATTGGATAAAAGCATAGGTGTTGTGTTGGTTTTGCTTGGAAAAGAGACATCAAACAATGAATTGATAAGAACCTGGTTTTCGCACCTTTAACACAAAGTGCTGGTGAACAAGGATTCTCCCTCCTCCCAAATCTCCAGACCTTCAAAATCATTTTGCATATTACTCTTGTCAAATTTCACCATGATAGTTAACTTCATGAGTTTATATGCCCATTTGCTTGTAGGTTTCTTCCTCTTCCCAATATCTTTAGTTCTTTAAAATATCCTCCAATTAATCCATTTTTCCTCTTCTATTCTCTCTAAACCATCTGTGTGAGAATCTATTTAAGAAATACAATGCTTCAAACTTCTAGTTAATTTCTGCATTTTATTTTCAATATTAAATTATTAATTAGTTGAATGTTGACCATGTTCAAGTGTCTCCTGAAGGGCGAGTTTAAAAGGAATGAGGGAGGTGCAACTGTGCAAGTGCTTGAGATATTCAGCTTATGTTTGAATCAAGGATTTAGGTATCCATCGGCACGGACCGTATCCACCGTGCCGTACCGTGCCAACAAGATACCGGCACGATACAACCCCCGTACCGATAGCACAGTTCAAAATCATTTTTTCTTAAATTTACTAAGTAATTTTCTCAATAAAGTTCAAAATATTTGATAAAGATAAATAATAAGTAATTAAAAAATTTTGTTGCTAAAGAAAATAAATATTTCATGCCATTATGTGTCGGCACGCATGTATTTTTTGTGACTGCTACTCATCGGCACGGCTCGGCACGCACCGTGCCGTACCGTGCCGGCAAGTTTTCGGCACAATCCCGTGCCCGGCACTTACATCCTTGGTTTGAATAGCATCATTTCATAAATGTGAGAGAGTTTTAAAGGTATAAATCAAGGATTTAAGTATCCATTGGCACGGGCAGTATCTAACGTGCCGTACCGTGCCAACAAAATACTGGCACGATACAGCTCCCGTGCCGATGGCACAGTTCAAAATCCCTTTTTCTTAAAATTACTAAGTAATTTTCTTAATAAAGTTCAAAATATTTGATAAAGATACATAATAAGCAATTAAAAAATTTTGCTGCTAAAAAATTAAATATTTCATGCCATTATGTGTCGGCACGCATGTATTTTTTGTGACCGGTACTCATCGGCACGGCTCGGCACGCACCGTGCCGGCAAGTTTTCGGCACGACCCCGTGCCACGGCACGTAAATCCTTGGTATAAATGCCAAAATGGTGATTTGGTGTTAATAGCTAGCGCTGTCAAGTAATATTTGATGGAATATCCATCAAACATCCTATTAGAGATAAACAAAGTTCAAATATGCACTTTTCTCATAATGATTTGAGAGACTAGGAGACAAATTACAAGTTCTTCATTGAATTATATGCAATATTGAAAGATTTTTGGGATTAATATGCAAGAAATTCAAACCTTTTCAGGACAAAAAATTCTTAACACTTTTGTGATTACGCACCTCCAATATGATTACTAGATCAAATCGAACAAGAACTTTAGGAATAGATAGATGAACTAATTTAAAGGGTACTTGCGAGAGAAAATTTAAAACATAGGTTCAGATTTCAATGGTCATATGGAAAAAGAAAGTGAAGGTTATGATGGGGTGCATGAAGGCCTTGCATATTAACAAAAGAATGAAATAGGGGGTAGGGATTGAATCTTGCTTTTGGGTTATGATCTTATGAGCACAAAATTATTGCTTTAAGCTGTCTGCCGCCACGAATGAACCGACCAGCGATGGGTGGTCCTTCATGGTACAGATCGAGTTTGTTTAGGTTTTTATTTGAAATCAGGTTTGCAGGCTCACGGCTTCCAGCAGACTCAAGAATCTGCTGTTAATTATCCCACACTGTCAATGTTAATGAACCCTCGATTAAGAGATCAAGTTTAATGCTGATAATAAGAAGAGACCGTAATATAAAGACGAACTTTTATTGATATGACTTTCAAGTACATGGCTTAAGCAGGGGCATACCCCCACTGTACATGAGTAAAATGCTCAATTTATGAAATTGGTTTCCTTCAAAAGTGGGTTGCTAAGTTTAACGACATGGCGGTCAGGTTGGGTTGAGTTTGAGTTTGATTTGATTTGCTCAGTTTAACGATTTGGCGGTCAAGTTGGGCTCGGCTTGCGAGTCCATGAAATTGACCTATCCAATTGAATTCAACTCGGTTTGAACTGTTGATCTGCTTCAGTTCAAGTGGAGTTGATTTAATTGATTCGGTTCATCCTTGAAGTTTGGTTTGAACCTTTGTTTAGGTTGGGCTCAAATTGAACTGGTTTGAATCTTTTGTATTTGATTTGGGTTGAGCTGCCTTAGGCTTTCGCTCGGTTTGTCTCTTTTGAATTTGATTTGGGTCGAACCGTTATACTTTGGTTCAGAACCCATTGAGACATGGTTTAGGTCGAACCCTTATAATTTAGTTCGAAATCCTTTGAAATTGACTTGGATCGGGCCCTTATAGTTCGGCTCAACTTGGACCCTTCTGTAGTTCGGTTTGGTTCGGATCGTAACCTTATGGTTTGGTTCGAGATCCGTTTGAACTTGAAACTCCATTGCATTTGGTTTGGATTGAATCTTTGTGGTTTGATTTAAGATGCCTTTGAGTTTGGTTTGAGTCACCTTCTTTGCGGTTTGGCTCAAAACCCTTTGACTTTGATTTGGGGTCGAGCTGGTGCATGGTCCGATTCATATGATTCCGCCCAGATTCGATTTACGTTGAACTGGCTTATGATTTGGCTTGGCTTGTCTTGATCCTCTCGCGGTTTAGTTTGGGTTGAACCGGTTTGCAGTTCAAATTGAATCTTTTATGGTTCAGTTTAAGTCGAACTGGCTTGTGGTTTGATTCGGTTCAGCTCGAACCTCTTGTAGTTCGCTTTGGGTTGAACTAGATTGTAGTTCGAGTTGGATCCTTTATAGTTTGATTTAAGTCGAACTAGCTTGTGGTTCGGTTTGTGTTGGAATTGACTTCAGTTCAAGTTGAATTCTTCACGACTTGGTTTAAGTAGAATCGTCTTGTCATTCGGTTTGACTCGAACCTCATGTGGTTCGGTTTGGGTTCAACTGAGTCGAGCTGTGCCTATCACGAAGATGGCGGTTTGATTCAGTCGAGCCGTGCCTATCACGAGCCGTGCCTATCACAAAGATGGCGATTGGCTCGATCGGTGCCTATCACGAAGATGGCGGTTTGATCGAGTCGAGCCTTGCCTATCACGAAGATGGCGATTGACTCGATCGGTGCCTATCACGAAGATGGCGGTTTGATCGAGTCAAGCCGTGCCTATAACGAAGATAGCGATTGGCTCGACCAGTGCCTATCACGAAGATGGCGGTTTGATCGAGTTGATTTATTTTCATAATTTTTATTTTTATTTTATTATTATTCTTTTTTTTTGAGTAGTGATTTGTGTGTCGAGCCTATCATGAAGATGGCCGCACAATCAAATCGGTTGGAGAACCGTCGTCATGCCGTTCGGCGCACGTCTTGAGGAGACGGGTGTTTAGTGAATATGCACGTATGACATAGTAACGATCCAATGCCGGATTTGATCGGTCGAGCCTATCACGAAGATGACTGCACAATCAAATCGGTTGGAGAACCGTCGTCATGTCGTTCGGCGCACGTCTTGAGGAGACGAGTGTTTAGTGAATATGCACGCTCGACATAGTAACGATCCAATGCCGGATTTGATCGGTCGAGCCTATCACGAAGATGGCCGCACAATCAAATCGACAAAAAAGTCGCCACTATGTCGTTTGTGCGCATACACCGACCCGCCCGCTGTCATCTTGTTGGTGGGATAGCCTTGTGGCCACCATTGTTGCCACTATCGCAGAAGGAAGGAAAGGCTATGAGACCTCCTCGCACATCGTTGTCGTCGTCGCCATCACGGCCGCTGTCGCCATCACCGTCGTCGTCGCGGCTACTGTCGCCGTTACCATTGTGCATTCACCATTTTGTTTTATTTATTTTTTTCTTTATTTCTTTTTAAACCCTCTCCTTTTTTTTTTTTTTTTTTTTTTTTTTTTTCTTTCTTTTTGAATCCAATGGCCCAATTTATAGTGATTTTAGGACCTCTTCGTTTTGGAAAACAATTCAAAAGATTTCAAAATATAAGGCATTGATATATTTTATTTTCTTTTCCTTTTTCGGTGATTGGTCATCTAAGGTAATACAAATCAAATCACCATTTTGTCACGGACTTAAAGCTTTTCGCCTAGCAAAAGTTCGTGCGGCGCCCGCCTTCCTGCTTGAAGAGGGCAAGCCTTGCTCTCTGTTTGCTAGCCCGGACCTTCGCGCCCTACGACTAAATGCAAAAATAGAGAAAAGAGAAAGGAGTAGTGGTTCCGCAGAAAAACTAAGTACTCTCTTTACTTAAAAAATAACAACTAAAAAATACAACTCTCTCTTGTTGTTTTGGCCTTAGCCAACTCCCCTATTTATAGGCTCATGTACATAACTCACCCACTAAGCCTACATTTAAGACACCCACTAATGTCTACATTAAATACCCACTAAGCCTACTTACAACCTTCTGGGTTATCCACGACTCTTGGCATCCCTTGACATTGATGCCATTAATGGCATTGATGAAGGAGGTTGCAAGTCTCTTCACTTTCCCACAAATGAAGTTGAAGTTGGGCCTCCTTGTCAAGCCCACTTTGGTTTGGGCTAGGAACTTAGACTAAAATTTTCTAAGTCCCTAACACTCTCCCCCACCTAATGCGCAGACGTCCTCGTCGCGCGCTGCATCTGGAACTCGTTGATAAGTGCTTGGTATTGCCAAAGTGTGTCACCCTTCTCCCAAGTAGCCTCGTAGGGGAGATTTTTCCACTTCACCAAGTACTCCGGGCTTGGTGGCACTTCGCGTCGCCGAATCAGTCGAGTATCCAGGATGGATTCCGCTTCTTTGTCAAAGGATGTAGTCATGGTTACCGGGGCGCGCTGCGACACGCCACGGTTTAGATCCTCGGCGTCTTCATGGTATTGTTTCAGCCTGCTGACATGGAAGACCGGGTGGATCTTGAGGTTCGCGGGCAGCTGCAGTTTGTAGGCAGACTTACCCACACATTTGACGATAGGGTATGGGCCTTCATACTTGCGCAGCAGCCCCTTGTGCACCTTGCGCAAGACCTTGAACTGCTGCGGTAGTAATTTGACCATCACTTGATCACCCACAGCAAACTCCCGAGGTTGCCGCTTCTCGTCCGCCCACTTCTTTATTCGCCGCGTTGCTTTCTCCAAGCTCGCCCTCGCAATTTCACCCCTTTCCTGCAAGTTAGAGGTAAATTGGAGAGCAACGGGGCTGCGGAACTGCTCTTCCGCGGCGGCTGTGTGTGGGGCGAGCGGTTGTCGCCCAATCGCCAGCTTGAAGGGACTACAGCCCGTAGAGTCGCTGCGCCGCAAGTTGTAGGAAAACTGGGCAACATCAAGGTGATGTACCCAATCCTTCTGACTGGCAATCACGTAGTGCCGCAAGTACTCCTCCAACAGAGCATTCACCCGCTCCGTTTGTCCGTCTGTCTGTGGATGAAAACTGGTGGAAAAGAGCAACTCAGACCTCAAGATTTTGAACACCTCGGTCCAAAATTTGTCGGTGAATCTGGGGTCGCGGTCGCTCACTATACTTTTGGGGATCCCCCAAAGTTTGACGACGTGGCTGACGAAGAGTCGTGCTGCTTCTTCAGCCGTGCAATCAGTTGGTGCTGCGATGAAGGTCCCGTACTTAGAAAAACGATCCACCACCATCAGTATGGACCCACGCTCCCCCACCTTTGGCAAGGCGGAGATGAAGTCCATGGAGATGCTCTCCCACGGATGGTTCGGAATATGTAACGGTTCGAGGAGGCCGCCAGGTCGCTGGTGTTCAACCCTGTCCTGTTGACACACCAAGCAAGTTCGCACGTAGGCCTCGACGTCTTCGTGCATTCGTGGCCAGTAGTAAGCGGCCTCGAGCAGTGCCAAAGTCCGCTTCTGATCTGGATGACCTGCCCACTTAGAGTCATGACACTCCTTTATGAGCTCGCGGTGAAGGTTGCCCCACTTGGGCACAAACACCCGTCGCCCTTTGGTGAGGAGTAACCAGTCGCTGAGCCAAAACCTTCGTGTTTTGCCATCCTTGACAAGTTGCACAAGGTTTTGAGCGATAGGGTCCTCATTGGTTCTTGCGCGAAGTCGATCGCGGAGTGTCCCGCGAAGTTGCCACACAGCCGCTAGTTCAGCCTTGCGGCTGAGTGCATCGGCCACGTGATTCTCCTTCCTGGGCTTGTACTGCATCACCATGTCGAACTCCGCCAAGAAATCCTGCCACCTTGCTTGCTTAGGCGACAGCTTCTTCTGCGACTGGAAGTAGCTTGTGGTGACGTTGTCGGTGCGCACCACAAACCTGCTCCCGAGCAAATAATGCCGCCAGGTCCGCAAACAATGCACGACGGCGGTCATCTCCTTCTCTTGGACAGTGTACCGCCGCTCGGTGTCGTTGAGTTTGTGACTCTCATAGGCAATGGGGTGTCCATCCTGCATGAGAACACCGCCAATGGCAAAATTTGAGGCATCAGTGTGTACCTCAAAGGTGCGACTGCAGTCAGGTAGTCGCAGCACCGGATCCTCCGTCACCGCCCGCTTTAGGTCCTCGAATGCCTCCACGCATTGAGGGGTCCAATCCCACGAGTGGTTCTTCTTCAAGAGATCCGTTAGGGAGGCTGCTCTGGCAGAGTAGCCTGCAAAAAACGCCGATAGTAGTTGACGAGCCCAAGGAATGACCGCAACTCAGGTATGGTTGTTGGGGTTTCCCATTCGCAAATGGCTCGCACTTTCTGCTGATCCATGCGTAATTGTCCCTGGCCTATCTGTGGCCAAGGAAGTGTACCTCTTCCTTCGCGAAGCTACATTTCTCCTTCTTGACGAACAACTGGTTCTCCCGCAACACTTAGAAGACGGTTCGTAGGTGTTCGATGTGCTCCTCCAAGGTGTTGCTGTATATCATGATGTCGTCAAGGTACACGACCACAAAGCGATCGAGATAGGGATGGAACAGCTTGTTTATGAGGGTGCAGAAGGTCGCTGGCGCATTCGTCAGGCCGAACGGCATGACAAGGAACTTATAGGACCCGTACCTTGTCACGCACGTGGTCTTTTCCTCATCTCCTTCCGCAATCCGCACTTGGTAGTATCCGGAGCGAAGATCAAGTTTGGTGAAGAATTTTGCTCCGCCCAATTAATCAAAGAGATCTGTAACCAAAGGGATAGGGTACATGTTTTTAATAGTTACCTTGTTGAGCGCCCTGTAGTCTATACAAAGCCGCAGGCTTCTATCGCTTTTCCGCTGGAACAAAACTGGTGCTCCATAGGGTGGTTTTGACGGTCGAACAAAGCCTGCATCGAGGAGTTCCTTCAATTGCTTTTGCAACTCCCCGAGCTCTGGCGGGGCCATTCGGTATGGCGCTTTTGCTTGCGGTTTGGCTCCTGGCTCGAGCTCGATAGCATGATCCACCTCCCGCCTAGGTGGAAGTTGCTTTGGCAATTCCTTGGGCATGACATCTTGGAATTCTGCCAAAACTGCAACAATCTCCGTCGAAAGGCCCTCTTCCTCGAGGCCCTCGTCGCTCACCTCGCGGATTGCCGCAAGGTAAGTCATCTCACCACGGTTCACACCCCTTCGCAACTGTAAAGCAGAGAGGGTCTGGGTGTTTACCGTTTTCTCCTGGCTCGCTAGGACCATGCACGGGGTTGTCTTCTCCATGATGCTTAATGCTCCAAGGTATGGCATCGGAACCGCCTTTGACGAAGCCAAGAAGTCCATACCCAGTATGACTTGGAAGTCGTCGATAGGTGCGGCGGTGAAGTTTGCAGTGCCCTTCCAAGGTCCCACTACAATTGCCACGCCTTTAGCTACCCCTACCACAGGTTGTGCCTCCGAGTTGACGGCCTTGATTTTACTTGTGTCCTTCTCGAGGGAAAGGCCTAATCGCTTGGCCTCCACCTCCGCGACTAAGTTATGAGTGGCTCCCGTGTCGACCAGCGCTCGTGTGGCTCTGCCGTTGAGGACTACATCGATGTACAGGAGTCCCTTGTTGAGGGGTTTGGTGTTGCTTGCCAACCCCTGAACCGCATTGACGAGCCTAAGAGCGCCCATCTTCGTTGGTTCGCTGCTGCCTTCACCCTGCTCAGTTTGGACAACATTTACCTGTTTTTTCTTTTAACAGTCTCTCGCCCAATGGTTCTCGCCACAAACGTAGCACATCAGTTTTTTGGATGGCGACGCATGTCCTTTGTCGCGACCTCTGCGCTCCTTTGGGTCGCGGCATTCTCCCCCACCCTTAGCCTTACTCACTTTGGGTGTCTTGCCGCGAGACGGATCCGCCTTCTCATACTCAGGCAGCTTCTCTGCTAAGGCGATTGCAGAGCCCACATCCTGCACGTTGCGCCCCACAAGTTCTTTGTTCGCCCATGGTTAGAGTCCGTCAAGAAAGAAGAATAGACGATCTTCTTCCGCCATGTTGGTGATGGACAGCATCAACTTGGAGTACTCCTTGACATACTCCTTGAGAGTCCCGATATGCTTGAGCCGTCGAAGTTGCCTCCTCGCAAGATATTCTACGTGCTCGGGATAGAACTGCGCCTTAAGCTCGCGCACAAAGTCCTCCCAAGTCTTTAATTCGCATTGGCCCTTCTCGGCCTCTGCGGATCGCCGACGCCACCACAGCATCGCATCGTCAGTGAGGTACATGGATGCAGCTTGTACTTTTTCCTCCTCTTCGTCTAGCCGCAGCGCCTTGATGTAGCGCTCCATGTGCCATAGGAAGTCGTTGATTTCTTTTTCGTCGCGCGTTCCCCTAAAAGATTGAGGCTCGGGAACACGTACCTTTGAAGCATACACCCTGTGAGGTTCAGCACCACTCCCCATCGCTTTCTCAAGGATTGCCGCCCGTGACTTAAGGTCCTCGACCTCATCGACCCGAGCAACAAGATCCTCGATCAAGGTATTTCGCTCCACGTCTCGACGAGTAATGGTCTCCTGAAGCTTTTGAAGTTCGGAGCGAAAGGTTGTCATTGTAGTAGAAACACTTTCCTCCATTCTGCGAATGTCATCAACGAACATTCCAAAAGTTTCAACCAAATCAGAATATCGTTCACCAATTTTTGCCACGACATCCTCCAATAACGCGAGGCGGTCCTCCAAAGGAGCGTCGTCCCTCGTGATGGCCCGCCGCTCTTTGCTCCTGCCTCGCCTGGATTGCTTTGGAGGTTTAGCCGCAGCGTCGGTGATGCCAGCATCTGATGTTGACATGGTTCCTAGCTCGAACCGGCTCTGATACCAACTGTCACGGACTTAAGCTTTTCGCCTAGCAAAAGTTCGTGCGGCGCCCGCCTTCCTGCTCGAAGAGGGCAAGCCTTGCTCTCTGTTTGCTAGCCCGGACCTTCGCGCCCTACGACTAAATGCAAAAATAGAGAAAAGAGAAAGGAGTAGTAGTTCCGCAGAAAAACTAAGTACTCTCTTTACTTAAAAAATAACAACTACAAAATACAACTCTCTCTTGTTGTTTCCGCCTTAGCCAACTCCCCTATTTATAGGCTCATGTACATAACTCACCCACTAAGCCTACATTTAAGACACCCACTAATGTCTACATTAAATACCCACTAAGCCTACTTATAACCTTGTGGGTTATCCATGACTCTTGGCATCCCTTGATATTGATGGCATTGATGAAGGAGGTTGCAAGTCTTTTCACTTTCCCACAAATGAAGTTGAAGTTGGGCCTCCTTGTCAAGCTCACTTTGGTTTGGGCTAGGAACTTAGACTAAAATTTTCTAAGTCCCTAACAATTTGCTCCATTTCCATATTTCTTTTCTTTCCCTTTTTTTTCTCTTTTTTTCTATATCTCATTCCCTTCCTCTTTTATTTCTTTCCTTTCTTGACTATGGGTCATCTAGAGCAAGTATCAATCAATTAACATTTAATTGATTTTCTTCATCCATTTTCATGTTTCTTTTTTTTTTTCCTTTTTTCTTTTTCAATTTTGAATTTCAATTTTTTTTTTTTTATCTCAACATAAGCGATGAGATGATCATTAGTCAAAAATATATCGATTATAACCGAATAGGCTATTTTTGTATACTAGATAAATAAATAATTGATATGTAAAGATTGTAAAGTTTTACTGGGAGTGAGCTTAATTACACAATTTAGGTAAGTGTTATTGGACTTAAATATCATAAAGGAAAAAGACTAAGATATAGTGGTATTATATTGGATGATTAAAAAGTAAAACGAGACATAGTTGTAGAATTTACTAATGTAGTAATGAAAGTGGAAATTTGAGGCCGACAAAACAAATTGTAAATTATGATGACTAATTGTATTGAAAGAATGGCTGAAGATCTTGGCAAAGATGGTATATTCTTATTGTGCCAACCTATGTTGACCAGCACGTATCTTGCTGCCAGGGTTATGCAACACTCACACGGTCTTTATGTCAAGGCACATTCACGATCTTGGTAAATTGTAAAAGTAAATTCAGATGATGTAAAGATCATGGAACAGAGTTTTCCTTTTAATTTACATGAATTATTCCTTGATTTTAGCATGATTGATTTTAGGATGAATAATTAGTTTTTGTAAAGAAGTCCCCTGTTTTCCTAGGTTATTCAAAATTTGAAAAAGGAAAAATTTTATTTCAATCCATGACAAGTAAGAAATCGTTAATTTTATGATCATATATCTCTATGTAATGGTCAAGTGACACCACATCAATTTGCAAGAAATATATGCTCAGAAACTTGACAGTTTGTAATATAGTAACTATGCTACTTGATATGTGTTATGATCAATCACATTTTCTTCAATTAACTATTTTATAGCAATTAGAATGCATTTGTAGCATGAAAAAGTTAAAAGAGAATCCTAAAAGCGTTAGGGCACTTGGTTTACCATTTCAATTTATATCAATTTCTTAGACTTTTCAAAGTCTTAGAACTTCTAATTCAACATCATTGGAACCTTTTACAGATATGAGTACTATTTCGCTTTGTTGCGTGACTTTCCGGATGTGCAATTTACTCTGAATGGAGGCATAACTTGTACTAATCAGGTAAATTTTCATTCCAGCATAGTCGTGAAGTAGAGAATAACAATAACTTTGGAGGAAATTTTAGTAATCTAAGATAAGATTTTTTAGGAGAACTAGTAGTTGTCATTTAAATATTCAAAACATTTGCAGTTCGAAGGGTATTTTGTTGACTCTCTGCAACATTTTTAATTGCGTATGTTCATTTATTATCTTTTGAACATGAAGGGAGAACTTGTTGATTGTCATATGCTAAAGTCTATATACACCCATCAGGTGTTACACCCCGAAACTAGGGCAATGACCTCGTCAAAGGAGCTGCACAATCATGAGATAAGCATCATGTAGGGCATCAGACAAGCACATCTACTACCATAAACTAGCATGAGCCTGTTAAAGATGAGGGACTCGATTAAAGTTAAATACCTTAAAATTTTCCTGAAATGTAACTAAACGAGTTAAGTGATTAGTGCACACAACATTTATAGTAAATACATAATGTCCTTTCTGTATAATCCTTTTGTCCTTTCTGTCCAGCACGCAACCATGTTTTCTGTAGAATCATGTTCTTCATGCTATATGCACTGGAAGGAATTAGTTTTTGTTGGTTAGTCGCAGTCCTTAGTTGCTGCAACCTCTGGTATATCATAAACATATGGGTTATGAAGGCACAATCATCTCCTAGTTTGTGATAGAAGGGTTATTAGGAATTATAGCAAGAAGTTATTAAGGTTTTGCTTATTATGAATTAGGATCTTTGTGGGGACTAGTGGATGGTCATGATCATATGTTTTGACTAATGAAAGTTGTATTTAAAACTTGTTCAGCAAATTCCTAAATAATTACCAACCTATACACATATGGAGGTATCATAAATATAATTCCCAAAGTACACACATGATAGAAGTATCATAATTAACCCTCTCAGTTTCTGTATTCTTCCAAAGTATGTTGAAGAATTCACATTTCTGGAATGTAACATACAAACCACCTATACACGCGTACCAAATAATTTATAATGTTTAAAGCACAATTTTTTTTTGATGGATTGATCAAGTAACAACTCTTGTAATACTTTTCCAATTTTAATAAATGGCTCAATACAGATTTAACTCACCTATCACTATATTTATCCTATTTGTAACTTTTGCACATAAACTCACTTTTAGCTTATTTTTCAACTCTATTTCACATATATGAATGTTATTTTTTATTTTTAAATTTTTTTAAACCATATTTTTATCTAATCTTTACAAATAGATTCATTATGATTTCAACGTAATTTACATTCTGCATTTTTGTCGTAGCAGTATTAGTTAACAATGATTGAAACTACTGGCCAAGATATAAAGGAAATAGAATTGGTTATAAGAAATGGAGTTGTATATTTTAATTTCACTAAAGCTTTGAACAAAATGTCTGATTCAGTATTAGTTAACAATGATTGAAACTACTGGCCAAGATGTAAAGGAAATAAAATTGGTTATAAGAAATGGAGTTGTATATTTTAATTTCACTAAAGCTTTGAACAAAATGTCTGTTTCTTTATGCAGATTCATGCTAATTTTTCTCCTATCTTTTTGAAAACTTGCTGCCATTCGGTATCATTTTACACTTGCTTGTCTAAGAGCATGTCCCCATATATCTACCGCTCTCAACTTAATAATAGTTTTTTTGTCAAATGATAGGTTAATGCAGCCAAAAGACAGGGAGCTCATGGGGTCATGGTTGGTCGCGCTTCTTACAATAAGTATTAACTGTGAATTTTTTATCTCATAAGTTATAGTAGTATTATCAATGGATATCTTCTTACATAGTCTTCCGATTGAACTTGTGCATGATTCTCCTGGTTATGTTCGAGCTGATGATTCTACCATTCAAATTACTTCAATTAATGAGCAATTTCAATATTATAGTTTGTTATGGCTATGATTATGATGTATGAGAAAATTTCTTCGTAAACCACTTACAGAATAGAAATGCCCCACATAGTCGTTTTACTAGTAGTGTACATGATATTTGTAAATAATGAAAAATTAGTGTGTCAATCATACTAAAATTATTACGAGGACTTAAGTGTAGATAATTATTTTGCTGTCTTGTTTGATGCTTTCACTGATAATACCAGTTCTTGCAGTCCATGGTTTACCCTAGGACACGTGGATAAAGAAGTATATGGTGTACCAAGTACTAATCTTACGCGCCGCCAAGTCAGTAATTATCTGGATGGTTCTCAACTCTAAATGTTTTCTATTGCTTCTTCTGATAGCAATCTACTCTTTTAGATCCTCGAAGATTATCAGATATATGGTGACTCTATAATAGGGAAATATGGACCCAACAAACCGAATATCAGGCAACTTGTGAAGGTTAGTTAAAACTTTCAGAAAATATAAACAAAACTAGTTTGTGTTTTCCTCTTTAGAGTGAATCTGTATGCTACTGCCATACTTGTCAAGTTTTTGAAACTATATTTGTTCCATAGGGATACGAATATGAATTGAAGATTCAATATGTTCATATTTATACTCCATTTAAGTAAACTTGAGTTAAAGCAGACTCCTGTCTGTTGCCGTTCTAATGTCGTTTGTACACTTTGACAAACACTTTTCTCTTTTATGAGAACTAATGTTAATTGTTTCAACATGGTACAGCCATTGCTGAATCTATTCCATTCTGAACCTGGAAATGGCCTCTGGAAACGCAAGGCTGATGCTGCTCTGCGGCAATGCAAGGTATGGACCATGGTGTATGATATTGTTTCCTTGTTTCTTCATTATGTCAATTGGTTCCATTTATTTTTCTTGGCTGATATAGAAAGTGCCTATTTTCTAAAGATTTGGTTGCTTATGTAACAAAAATATGAAAGGAAGCATCTTTGTAGAGCTTTCACATTTTACTGTCTTACAACAAAAAGAAAGTTGCTTCTCAGCCTTATCAAAATCTGGCCCATATACTTGTGATTCGATCTATATTTTCATAATTACATATTTGATAACTCTCAATCTAGATAACATCTGGCTCAAACACTTCCCATTGCTAATCATTTGACATTCGTAGTCGATGGACAAGAAAATTTGGCCTTTTGATTAAAATGGAAGCTATTTGAGATTTCAAATTTCTCTTAGATTATGTGTGGATGACAAGGTATATGGCTGGACTGGTCCATGATTGATTGGGATTTTATTAAATAATTTTCATTACCAATTTATGTATATGGCTTTTTGGTCATTTGGTATAGTAAATGACTTCCGGGGTAGTTCTACATTCTATAGCACCATGGTTGTGTATAGTTATGTAACCAAGTTTTCTCTATTTTTTGAAAGACAAGCTTTCCATAGAAAAAAAAGAAAAAAGAAGTTTATTGTTGGCCCAAAAAGACCTACGTGTGCCGCCACGAACAGCTTGACCCGCTGCATGTTGTTCTCGGTGAATAGTCATTCTTTGTATAGATCAAATTTGTTTAGTTAGGAGTTTAAAATCAGATTTTGTTGGTTCATGGTTTCCAGCAGACCCAACAATTTACTGTTTAATCATTCCACACTCGTAGTTTTAAAAAGCACCCTCGATTAAGAGACCAAATTAAATGCTCACTAATATGAAGAGACTAAAGTATAAAAAAGAATTTTATTGTTATAATTATGAAGTACATGGCTTAAACAAGGGCATCCCTACACTATACATGAATTTTATAAAAGTAAAATGCTTATGAAGTACATGGCTTAAACAAGTTAAGATTTGTGGTCAATCAAAGTTGGGTTGCTCAGTTTAATAACATGGTGGTTGGTTAAAGTTGGGTTGCTCAGTTTAATGACATAACGGTCGGTTAAAAATTAGGTTGCTCAGTTTAATGACATGGCGATCGGTTGGAATTGAGTTGCTCGGTTTAATGACATACTGGTTAGTTGGAGTCGGGTTGCTCAGTTTATTAACATTGTAGTCAGCTGGAGTTGGGTTGCTCAGTTTTATGACATGACGATTAGTTGGAGTTGAGTTGGTTTAGGTTAATGATTTCACGGTCATTTGAATTTGAATTGCTCAATTTTATGACATGGCGGTCATTTGGCGTGTTTAGTTTAGTGACTTTATGGTTGTTTGAATTTGAATCGGTCAATTTTATGATATGGTTGTCGGGTTGTAAGTTGCTTAGTTTAATAACATGGCAGTCGGTTGTAGTTGGGTTCGTTTAGTTTAATGACTTCTTGATCGGTTGATTCTGGCTTGTAAGTCAATTATTTTGATTTCAACTCGGTTTGAATCCTTGTTTTTCTTTAGTTCGGGCGGAGCTGGTTTGCTTGATTTGGATCACCCCTAAATTTTGGTCTGAGCCTTTTTTTAGGTTGGGCTCAGGTTGAATTTGTTTTAACATTTTATATTAAATTTGGGTTGAGCCGGCTTAGACTTTGTTTGATTTGGCCTCTTTTGAATTTGGTTTGGGTCAAATTCTTAAGCTTCTCAAAGTGATCTGTTGAGACTTTGTTTAAGTCAAACCTTTATAACTCGGTTCAAGACTGCTTTGAATTTGATTTCGATTGAGCCCTTATGGTTCGACTCAACTTGGATTGTTTTATGGTTCAGTTTGGTTTGGGTCGAACCCTTATGGTTTGGTTCAAGACCACTTTGAGTTTGATTTGGATCAGGCCCTCGTGGTTTGGCTCAACTTGGACTTCTTGGGTTCGGCTTGAGTCGAATCCTTTGTGGTTAAGTTTGGTTGGGGTTTGAACCCTTATTGTAGAGTACCGGATTTGGATAGAGCACCGACTCCGCAGTTGTGCATGATGAGTGGAAACTACTTGGGACATGTGTATTTTATGATTACAGTGGAGTTCGGGAGGTTTCGGATTGATGCGGGAGCTTCCGGGGCAAAAAGTGAGTTGGCGGCGTCGAAAAGCGAAGCTTCAGCCTGCTTGGAGTTTTTGGGAGCCTGAGTTCCGGAACCAGCAGTTTGGTTCCGGAACCAGCAGTTTGGTTCCGGAACTGCTTGTTTGGTTCCGGAACCGGGGGTTGGGTACCGGTACCCAGCTTGTAGTACCAGTACCTCAGCCTCCAAAATCCAGGAAATCTTGCTGTATTGGATTTTTTAGCGAGGGTCTTTTCGTAAATTCACCTCCCAGCTGCCTACCACCTTCGCCACCTTCTATTTATACAGCCAGCCACCCTCCTTCTTCTCCACTACAACCAGAAGAAAAAGAGAAGAGAAAAAGAGAAGAGAATGAGAGAAGAAGAGAGGAGAAGTGAGGAGTGTGCTAGATTTTGGAGCTTGTCCTGCTGAGAGGAAGTCGAGCGGAGTTGCGCGCGCGTCGAGCTGCATACGAGAGCTGCTTGGCTGAGAGCTTTGGAGTTGCACTGCGCGGAGCCGAGGGTGCATGCATGCATGCGCACGTGCTGTGAGCTGACAGTGGAGTGAGCCGGGGCGCGCAGAATTTTTGTGGAGGACTCGGGAGATTGTTTGAGCTTCCGGGAATTTTTCCGAGGCGCGCGACAGTGTGCGCGCGCGCGCGGCGCGGTTTCGGAGTTTCGGCAGTTTGAGGGTTCGGCACTTCCCCGACTTCGGCTTTGCCTACGGAAAGCATTTTAGGTGGGTTGGAAACTCTTCCAAACTGTATGGAATGCCCTCTAATGCTTCTGTATGCATATTGATCATGTCTAGTATGTAATTTTTACAGTTGATAAATCTGATAGTTGCCTAGAAAATTACAGAAAATTCATCGGAACTCCAGATTATTTTTAGTATACTCCTGGTACTGTATGACACTAGATTTTATGGTTAGTTAGCATTATCAGATTGAGTCGTGGAGTGTTCTCCGACCTAGACATGAGTATGGGATGTTAGTATTCGAGTTACCGATCTGTTTGATCGTGGATTGCTGCCTGCAGATGCCGCTTTTTATGCCAAATGAGGCACGTTTGAGCTCGGTGGGGTTGCTCCCCTCGAGTTACGCTCCGGATGCGATGATGATGATGCGCCTAGTTGCTACACTAGAGGTCGCTTTGCGTGATACTGAGATAGTCCGATGGGACGCCCTAGTTGATACACTAGAGGGCGCAGGCTTGACTGGACCTGATGTGGCAGTCACTGAGATTGGGTTATGTGAGCGAGTGGGTGCATAGCATGTTCTTAGATGAGTTTTCCTTTGAATAGAGGTACCCTGTATTTTGAATTTTCACTTTTGTACTGGACAGCCTGTGATTGTATTGTATTTTCTTAGTGAGAGAACTTTGTATCTTGGATCTTGGATGTTTATTGATTCAGCTGTTCAGTTTATGATTCTATAGCTTTAGTTTCTTTTCAGCTCTGATGTTTGTGTAGCTATAGACCTTACTTGCAGGTTAGTCGCTTCGTCTGTGCGCGGAGTCCCGTGCAGGCGGCGGATCTGTTGGCGAGCCCGGGTCGCAGTTTCGACCGCGGGGCGTGATGGTTTGGTTCGAGACCCTTTGTGTTTGATTTGGGTTGAACCCTAATGGTTTGATTAGAGATCCTTTTGGGTTTGGTTTGGGTCAAACCTCTATGGTTCAATTCAAAATCCCCTTGAGTTTGGTTTGGATCAGACTAGCTCAGGGTTCGGTTTGGTTCAGATCCCTTATAGTTCAATTTTGGTTTGATTGTATGGTTTGGTTTGGATAGAACCGGGTTAGGGTTCAGCTTGATTTGAACCCCTTATAGTTCGGTTTGGGTCGAATCGGATTGCGTTTGGCTTGCTTCAACTCTTTATTGGTTTGATTTAGGTCGGCCCGGATTGGGTTTGGGTTGGTTCAGTCCCTCATAGTTCGGTTTAGGTTGAACTTGGCTGAGTTTGGCTTGACTCAAACCCCTTATGTTTCGGTTTAGGTCGAAATGGGTTGGGTTTGGCTTGACTCAAACCCTTTATGGTTCGGTTTAGGTTGACCCGGGCTAGGTTCGGCTCAGCGCAGCCCTTTATGACATCATTTAGGCTGAACTGACATATGGTTTGATTTAATTCATCAACTATTCAGGTTTGGTTCACCTTTGTATGAGCATGGTTCACCATCGGTTATGGTTGGGTTCACCATCAGTTCAGTTCACTGTTGGTTTGGTTCATACTCCTGGTTCTAGTTCAACATTTTAAATTCAGTTCACCATTGTGAGTTTGGTTCACCATTATAGTTTCAACTCACTATTTCAGGTTCATTTCGCTATCATGGTTTTCATGTTGAGTTTCAATTCATTTACCGATTAGGTTCGTCCTGTATTATGTTCATGTTAGGTTTGTTTTGAATGTAAGTGTTGATGCGATTGATTTGGCTTGATTTGTGTTCGAACCAATGTCAAGCTCATGCACCACTTGTTAAGTAATTGGATGTATACTTGATTGACATCTTATCATGCGTTGAGTCATGGCTAATGTCATGTGTGAGTCGAAATGTGCCTATCACAAGGATGACAATTTCATTTTGCAAAGATGGCGAATCGGTCAAACCGTGCCTATCATGAAGATGGCGATTAATTGGGTTGGACTGAGCCTATAACGAAGATGGCGAATGGTTCGAGCCTTCCTTATCACAAAGATGTGGATTTGATCAAGTTGAGTTATGCCTATCATGAAATGGGGACCCAACCGAATCATATCAATCGTATCACGAAAATTGCAATCTAGAGTAGTACTCATTTTTTATTATTATTAATTTTGTTATTAATTTTTTATTTTTATTATTTTATTAATAGTCGGGCTTGACTGTGTTGAGCCTATCACGAAGATAGTCACTCGATCAGCCCGATTAGGGACTTTGGTTCAAACCGTTGATTTTGATTGCGCCAAGCTTATCACAAAGATGGCCGCTTGATTAAACCAATGAAAGGGTGCCACTACATCGTTTGCAAACATGACTGTGTCGAGTGTGAGGACCCGAAATTTCCACGTATGGTTTACTGTTACATATGCAGCTTCTGGAGGTCTTTGTAGTACGTCGGCGGGGTTTGTGCTCAAATAGGGGACAAGTGATGGACTCAGTGTGTTAAATGGATCACGAGAGTAATCGGATGATCCCGTCGAATGTTTAGAAGTGGTTTCGCGTGAAATGGATATCAAAATTGAACTCAGCGCGAAATTTGGGTTAAGAACACTTATCTGGATGCCTTCGGCAAATTTTAGAAATAGAATTTGGCAAAACGGACAGCGGATTTGGATTCAACGCGCGAAAACGATGAAAATGGACTATTTACTTGTATTTAGTGGAGCCCGGTCGCCAAAACACGGATTTCGAGGCTTTGGAGCACTGTTCCGGCGGCCGGAGTAGCGCCGGCGGCGACGGCAGGCGGCGGAGCGCGACGGCGGGGTGAGGCGCAGCCGCTCGGTCCACCGGGCGAGGCGTGCACCGAGGGCTTGGACGCGTGGCGGCCCCGGAGTGGCGGGCGCACGAGCGCGCGGTCCATGGGACGTGCGGCCTGGTGCATGGACCGGGCGGGGCCACGTGGCGGCCACTGGTTGGCCGGTCCACGTGCGCTCAGTCCACGAAGCTGGTGTAGCCGGCCTCGGGGCGCGTGCGTGCAGAGGGCGCAAGCGCGCACGTGGGCGCGTTGACGGCATTTCCCGCGCTCGGGCGCGCCACGCGTCAGCGTCCGCGGGCGGCCACGCGGCGCAATGCTGGAGGCGGATTTGGCTGTACGCTGTTTGCCGGGTGACGTGGCACAACCTGGTTAATTCGGTCGCGCGATGGACGGTCGTATCGGCGGCACTGTTGGCGCCCGAATGTTTCGGGCGCTCGGAAAATGCACCAGGAAGTGTATTTTTGATCCGGATTTCAGCCTATAAATAGGCTATGGGTGCCCCTTGTGCGGGATTTTTGGAGTTTCTGGGAGCCCTCCTGCGGCAGAGCCTCTCCCCACTTTGTCCTCTACCTTTAGATGGATTTCCGGGATTTTTGGAGGCCGCGGCATTGACGTTTTCTGCGACGCGGCGCACATCGACGCACCTTGGATTTTTGGCTTTTACCGTCGCTCTTCAGTCCGCGAGACACACCGGATCACCCCGATGGAATTTTGAGCCGATTTTCGCGGTAGCGCGTTCACGAGAGGTAAGGCTTCGTTTTCCGTGTTGATCACTTCTCCGCATTTCGAGTTTTTGGCACAGTTCCCGGGGTGTTTTGGTGACCCCTTTTTCTGCTGTGAGATTTTGGACAGCGGAGGCTTGTCGATTTTCTATCTTGACCTACGAGCATCGGAA
The DNA here is from genome assembly GCA_029204045.2 of Tillandsia leiboldiana. Lineage (NCBI taxonomy): Eukaryota > Viridiplantae > Streptophyta > Magnoliopsida > Poales > Bromeliaceae > Tillandsia > Tillandsia leiboldiana. The sequence continues at coordinate 30,382,597 of CM055070.1, forward strand.
TGAGGCGTTTAAGGACTCGATTGACATCTACTCTTCGAGAGGAACGCGCTCGTATTTTTATTGGATTTTTCTGAGGACTCCTCGAAGGTGAGATTTAAGCTTCTTTGGGGTTGTATCCCGCAGTTTTCGCAGTATTGTGGATTGCCGACGCACCACCTCGTTTAATTTGTATCTTGGCCTACAGGTGTCGGAATGGGGCGTATAAGTACTCATTTTGGGGCTACTCGTCGCAAGGATCGCAACCGTGAATTTTCTGAAATTTTTGGAGCACTGTACACTGGTGAAAGTCCCCTTTTCCCTTTGCTGGTTTGTTGTAACAGCATGTGCTGTTTGGAGAATTTGTGGTGTTGGTTATCGATTATGTTGTATTGTTGGCGTGATGTTGATTGGAGCCAAGGCTTGCGCGACATGTACCGAGGATACGGGTTCAGCGGATTCTGTTAGCAAGTGGCCACGCTCTTCACCGACTTCGGCTTTGCCTGTGGAAAGCGCTTCAGGTGGGTTGCTTCATCTCCAGAACCGGTGGACGGTTCTCTAATTCTGTACGTTAGAATGCATACATGATTAAATGTACAACTATTGGTATCGAGATGTAAGCATGGAAAGTGGCCCAGATCATGTGGATTATTGCTTACCTAATTATTGTACATGGTTATTTAATCATTGGCTTATTCATGTGGGTTTGACATTTCATAGTAGCGAGCTATTAGCATGCCATGTTAGCACATAGTCTTTTATGAGGGTTGATCATTCGAGGGGACTGGATGTTATATCTATGTGCGGGTATTACTCCGAGTTATTATGAATAATGATTTATGGATCATGGATCTTGGGCAGGGGTAGACCATTGATGATTGGCATGAGATTATATTTATGTGAAGCTACTATTGGTTATATTTTCCCTTTTATCTTTCTTGAGGACAAACGCATGCTTGTATGGACATATAGTTAGGCCATATTTTACTGCTACACTACTTATTGGGACTTGACTTAGGAGAAACTATGTTATTCCTTTCTCCTTCTTTGTTAGTCAGGCGGTCTGTGTTGCTCGGGTGCGAGTATGGGTTTGTGGTAGTGTAGACGGGACATTGGTGTCGGGGGCGGGTTGTGCTGGATTGTGGTTGACAGGGTTTTGCGGTGACCGCGGACTTTGGGCGGTTGACCGGAGGTCGGTTTTAGATTATGGTTTGTGGGGCATTACGGCAACCGCGGATATTGGGCGGTTGACCGGATATTTAATTTATGCATCAGATTGGGTATCAGATTTTTCTTTGGTGGATGGAGTTTCCTACTTATTGTTTACCCTTGTATCTGAATAGGGATCGAGTTTCCCTTTAGTGGATGTGTTTTCCCACTTTGATCAGAGTCATGATCCAGTCCTGCTATTTTGTGATACTGATGATACTGGTTACAGTGATACTTTACTCGTGTGGGTTGCTCCCCTCGAGTGCCACTCCGGAGTAGGCTTTAGATCGTGACGGGTGCCGGTCAGTTGGATAGCGTTACGACCGTGTTGGGTGCCGGTCAGTTACTGAGTTCGTGAGATTGATGACAAAGCAGGCAGTACCGAGTTTTATACCGGTTCATTTGATTGGGTTTATTCGGTCAGATACTTTTATTGTTGCACTCGTGCCTAGGGGCTGAGTGAAGTCTGGTAGCTGAGTTTAGGCCAGTGCTAGTATTGTTGGGAGCCGTTTGGTGTGACGGTGGTCCCGTGTCGTAGAGAGTACTTAGACCGTTGTGTGAGATGTTGAGGACCTTGAGTCCATCCGTTCTGAGAGAGAGCGTGGATTTCGACTATAGCCTGCAGGTGCCACTATTCGATAGCGAGTTAGTCCTTATGGACACCCTACGTAATTCCTGCCCGGCAGCGGGAGGTGGTTGTAGGTAGGCGCAGGCTTGACTGGACCCGTTGTGGCAGTCAGCTCGATTGGGTCGATTGAGCACCCCGTGTGCGAGTGTTGCATATCTTTATTAGAGTTTCCCCATTTGAGCATTTAGATAGAGGCATGATAGCTGTTGAGTGTCTCCAGCTTTCTTGTTCAGTTTTTACTGCATTGGTTATCTTATGCCTCTAGTGGACTTAGTGAGCAGATCGTCGGGCCTGGCGGTGGTATCCACTGAGAACTCCATTTTTGGTGTAGTTCTCACACCCATTGGGGGTTTTCCCCCTCCCTTTCTTTTCTCTCCTTTGTTTTGCAGAGTCTTAGCGGGTGCTGCTGATTCTGCGGTTGTTGATCGAGGCGAGGGAGTCGCGAGCTAGATCCCTACCCGTCGTTGGAGAGTAGAGGTACCCCTTCAGAGAAGATCTTCAGTAGATTAGTTATTTTATTTTTTCCTCTTTTGAGAGACTGATGTAGTGAGGATATGATATGTATCGAGAGCCTGTACACTGATGTTTTATTGGAGATACCTCCCTGTTGAGTTTTGAGTTTTTGTATTTGAGGATATTGTATGATTATCATTTTTGGGAGATGGACATTGTTATTATTATTTCTAGTTGTACAGTTGTTTGGTTTTAGTTTTACAGCAGTTTTACTTTATAGCTCTGATATCTGTTAGCTGTAGTACCTTTTCTTGCAGGTTGGACCCTTCGCCTGTGCGGGGTTTTGCATAGGCGGCGGATTTGTTGGCGAGCCCGGGTCGCAGTTTCGACCCCGGGGCGTGACATCGAGCCTATCACGGACTAAATGATGCACACACACGACAATAATAACGATTCATTGTCGGGTTTGACCATATCGAGCCTATCATGAAGATGGCTTCTCAATTAACTCGACAAGAGGATCGCGATCATGTCCTTTGTGCTCATGCGCTAATCTTTTGTTGTCGTGATGGAGGGGTGTGGCTTAGGGGTCGCCGTTGTTGCTGTTGAAGAAAAGGGGAGAAGCCATGGGCCACCCTCGTGTCGCCGTTATCATCAAAGAATTAAAAAGAGGTTGCAAAACCTTCTCACGTGTTGTTGCCACACGTCACAGTCGTGGAGAGGATGGGTGTGATGACCCGGACCCCCGTGGAGGCCTTTGTGGATTGTTAGAGTTGGTTGCGCGCAAATCGGACTCAAGAAATGGACTCAGCGCGAAAAATGGATCAAGATTATCTATTCGGATGCCTTTGTCGAAAAATAGAAGTGGTTTCTCGCGAAACGGAGGCCGTATTTGGATTCAGCGTGAAAAAACGATGGAAAACGACTATTTGGATATATTTTTCTGAGTTCGGACACCCGAAAACGAACACCCGGAAGTTTTCGGTGCATTTTGGTGCACAGGGGAGCCGTGGACCGGCGGGGGAGCCACGTGGCGGCCTCTGATAGGCAGGCTCACGCGGCGCGGTCCACGGAGACGAGCTGGGGGAGCAGTGGACCGGGGCGGGGCCACGTGGCTGCCCCGTGTTGGCTGGTCCAGCATACGCGGTCCACGCGGAGGCGCGGGGCAGGCGGCCGTACCGCGTGGGGTTGGCGGGAAGGCTGGTGTGGCAGGCGGGCCGGCTGGCGTGGCGGGCGGGTCAGCGCGCGCCAGGCACGCGGGCGCCACGTGGCGCCCTGTGATTGGCGGGCGCCACCCACCCCGCCGACCCGCACGGGACACGCGGCAGCGCCGGAGTGGCTGGGCGCTCGCTGTCCCGTGTTCAGGACACGCGTCGCGCCCAGGGAGATCCGGGCACTGCTCGCGGGGACCCCTTGGGTACGTTTTTTGGCGCCCGAAAGATTCGGGCGCCCGAAACTTGTCCCCTAAAGCTCGAAAGTGGTTTTTTTCAGCCTTTTGCCTATAAATAGGCCCCTTGCACAGCCCATTTCTCCCTTTGGAGATTTTTCTGGGCTTTCCCCTTTGGTTGAGCCCCTTCCCAGTTGGTTCCCTACCCTTTGTAGGATCTTGGGGATTTTTGGAGGCCGCAGCATTGGCGATATCTGCGACTCGGCGCACTGCGACGTTCCTCTTTCGGTGGTTTTTTTCGTCGCAGTTCCGTCTGCGAGCTCCCCTGGGCTACCCCGAAGGAGTTTTTGGCCGATTTTTGCGGCAGCGTGTTCATGAGAGGTAGGCCTTCGATTTCCGTGTTGGTCACTTCGCTCCGTTTTGAGTTTTTGGTGGGGTTTCGAGGCATCTTTTGATCCCTTTTTCTGCGGCAATGTTTTGGACAGCGGAGGAGAGTTTATGCATTTTCTCGGCCTAAGGGTGTCGGAACGGGGAGTTTAAATACTCGATTTGTATTTACACTTCGCAAGGATCACAGCCGTGATTTTTCTGGAATTTTTTGGAGGACTTCTCGCAGGTGAAAATTTCAGTGTTTGGGGACTGTTTTGCAAAACAGTAAAGGCAGAATTTCTGGAGTTATAGTTTACACTGCGTTCGGCTTTTATTACAGTTTTCACGCAGATTTTGGCGTTCCACAGAGAAAGGGAAAGTTGAATATTGTTGTTTTGATCGAGGTGAGCATTTTTCTTTTCGGCCCTGAGCAGGAATTACATTTACGCCATGTTGACGCGCCCGCTGTTTTTGCACAATTTCGCCGGACAGCGCCTTGCTGTTTTGCTTGCCGCCGGAGATCCAGAAGGAGTTTTGGGCGATTTCAGATTCGTTGGAACCGTAGGAGCTGGGGGAACGCGCACGCCAAAATTCAGCCCGATCGGATTCCGGATCTGCGCGTTCTAGGTGGGTTGTTGTTGCTTTCTTCTCTCTACGGTTTACTCACTAGGGCTATTAGAGAGATCCCCGATTTGCTATATATCGTTTCGCCACCCCATTGAAAATCATGCTGGAATAAATTATTCTGATTAATTATTGGCCTTTCTATGTGGGATTAGTGTACTATGGTGGTGATATTGTATCAGGTAATGTTAGCACTTGGCCTTTCATGTGTAGTCGGTTAATTATTGTGACAATATGATCTATTCTATGTGGGACTAGTACACTATGATGATTTATTATGGACATGTGTAATTGGTTAGAGATCATGACCCGTTGATCTATTCCTATGTAAGATTACTACTTGATACCCTTGCGTTATTCTTCATGAGAACATTTGCATGCCTGTATGGACATCTAGATAGGCCATCTTTTATCGCTACACTATCATATTGGGACTTAGGAGAAACCATGTTCGCTCTTTTTCTCCTTCTTATTCAGTTATATGTTACATGTTGCTCGGGTTCGAGCAGGGGTTTGGAATAGTGTAGTCGAGACCTTTGAGTTTGAGACAGGCTGTACTTGATTGTGGATTGTGGGGTACTGCGGTAACCGCGGACATTAGGCGGTTGACCTGATATTGATTATTTTACCTGATTGTGGACTTGTGGGGTGTTGCGGCAACCGCGGATATTGGGCGGTTGACCGGATGTTTACTTTTGTATCAGATTGGGGATCGGGTTTCTTCAGTGGATGGATTTTCCCACTTTGATCATAGTCGTGATCCAGTCCTGCTATATTGAGACACTGTGACATGGTTACTTTACTCGTGTGGGTCGCTCCCCTCGAGTGCCACTCCGGATGTAGGCTTATGACCGAGCCATGTGTGCTGGTCTGTTGGTTATATTGGGATTCGAGCCATGTGTGCCGATTCCGCTACTGGGTTCTTGAGTTCGACAGCATAGCAGGCAGTACCGGGTTCTATACCGGTCCACCTGATTGGGTTTGGTTGGCAGATACTGTTACTGATGCATGCATACGGTCATTTTAGTCGATACTGCATTAGAGACATAGTAGTGGTAGTTTCCCTTATTAGCATTCCTTTTACCCTCTGCCTCTGGTAGACTTAGTGGGTACGTCGGAGCTTGAGGATTTACCCACTGAGGACTACTGATTTACTAGTAGTTCTCACACCCGTTGGGGGTTCTCCCCCCTCCCTCCCCCCCCTTTTTTCCTTTCCTACCCTTTGTTTTGCAGAGTCTTTTGCGGGAGTTGCTGGTTCTTCGGCCTTTGTTCGAGGCGAGGGAATCGCGAGCTAGACCCCCACCTATCACTGGAGTGCAGCTGTATCACCTGGTTGGAGATTTTTAGTACCGTCAGCTGGATTATTGTGTAGTTTACTTTGAGAGAGATCTTCTGTATTTGGAAAGACTGATGTACTATGATTTTAGTTTATCTCCCTTTTTGGGTTCAGGGATGCTGTATTGAGGATATTGTATGATGATTATTTGTTTGGGAGATGGATCTTGTACTTTATTTCTGTTGATACAGTGATTGGATTTTATTTTTACAGCACTTTATTACCGCTCTGATATTTGTATAGCTGTAATACTATCTTTTGCAAGTTAGACGCTGCGCCTATGCGGGATTTTTCGTATGGGCGGCGGATCTGTTGGCGAGCCTGGATCGCAGTTTCGACCCCGGGGCGTGACAATGGGGGACATCCTCTCTCTATGTTTGAATCAAAGAGAGAGGAGAGAGATGCTTTACTCCTTTTTTTTTTTTTTTTTTCTTTTTTAATATAGAGGAGGTGCCTATCCTTCCCTCTCTTTGTTCGGATGATAGAGAGAGAGAGAGAGAGAGAGGTTTCCTCTATTTTTTGGAAAAACCTTCCTCATTGTTTCAAAGTCCTTTTTTTTTTTTTTTTTCAAACACTATGCACAGATTAAAAGCCCGTTTGTAAATTTTTCAAATTTGTGACATTTTATTGGTTTGTGTCGTGTTCAATAAGAAAAGATTTGTCCATCTTATCCTCTCTGATCTTTGTTTTTGGTCGTCATCTTCACTTGAACCATAAATATTGCACAAGAACAAAAGTCTATGAAAGTTTCTTATTAAATCGTGAACATTTCCATAAAAAGGGGATGACTTGTAAGAACAAGAGTATACAATGGCTTATTCTTTCAAAGGTCTATCTCTTTAAAGGGTTCGTGAAAATGGTTTTCCATGGAAGCAAGCAGTCAACGAGAGAAGAAAAGAAAATGCCAAGTGTCACGCCCCGGGTGTAAACCAGAACCCGGGCCCGTCCACAGATTCGTCGTGCACACGAAATTTTTCGTGTACACGAAACGCTGGTAACCTGCTCAGATATAAAAGATATAATAAAAGAGCATAAAAATAGGGCTGAACTAAAACTAATATATTTCAGACTGAAGCCGGAAATAAGTAAAGTAAAACTGTAAATAAAGTATAAATGTCTCTCCCAGCTCACCAAATAAACAACCAGCTGGCTAAAGCCATACCCAAAAATAAAGTACAACTATCTGAGAAGATAAGGGTACAACCAAAAGTACAACTACACTCGCGGTCGGGGTAGACGATCTATCTAATCCGCAATCCTCTTACCTCGATCTGCCGCTGATGGCCCAGCAACTCCCGCAGAGGACTTTGCAAAACAAAGGGAGAAAAAGGAAAAAGGACAATGGGGGTGAGAACTACTATAAAATCAGTAGCCTCCCCTAGTGGGTTAAGCCTCAAACTCTGACGTGCCCACTAGGTTTACCAGAGGCAAAAATGGGAAAGAAAAGTGGTAGGCTATAAATAAGATGCCGATAGAGAAACTACCACTACTATGCCTCTAAATGTAGTGCCAAGAAGAATAGCTAAATGTATACATCAGTATATGTGTCTGCCTGAATAAACCCAATCAAATCACCGGTAAAAATCGATACTGCCTGCTCTGCCGGCCTCATCGGGTATGCCAGCCTACGCATAACACCGATATAAAGGAGTCTCAAAGACTCAAAGACTGTCTGTCGCACACTCCGGAGTGGCACTCGAGGGGTGCGACCCACACGAGTAAAGTAACAAGTCACAAGTATCATAATATAGCAGGACTGGATCATGACTCTGATCGAAGTGGAAAAATCCATCCACTAAAGAAAACCTGATCCCCCAACCTGATGCAATAGTACTCAGTAAGTGGGAAACTCCATCCACTAGAGAAATCCGATCCCCAATCTGATGCACAAGTAAACATCCGGTCAACCGCCCAATGTCCGCGGTCGCCGCAATACCCCACAATCCACAATCTAGTACCACAACCGACATCCGGTCAACCGCCCAATATCCGCGGTCGCCGCAATACCCCACAAATCCCCAATCAAGTCCAACCTGTCCCAGATTCCCAGATCCTGCCTACACTATCCCAACCCCTGCTCGAACCCGAGCAACATGTATCCTGAGTCTCAAATAAAAGGAGAAAAGTAGAAATCATGGTTTCTCCTAAGTCAGATTCCAGCATGATAGTGTAGCAGAAAAAGGTGGCCTATCTAGATCTCCATACAAGCATGCTAGTGTCCCAAGATGATAAGGAATACAGTTAACAGTATTTTAGCATTCATTATAGCATGATATTCCAATCTCTAATAATCAATCTCATATAAAGGTTAGTTACTAACATGATATTCATTGAACTCATACAAGCATGCAAGTTTATCCACAATATGCAACTAACATTCTAACTCAAGACTTACTCTAATATGCCCAGTGGGTAAGCCAAAATAAGAGGTCCACAACGATCACCCACCTCGAATGCGAAGCACGAATCCAAACACGCCCTCGCTCGAGAAGAACTATGGCTCGTTGCGAAAACTGCAAAAATACCCAAAACGGTGCACAATTAATCTCGCAATTTTACCTATAGCCGCTGTCGGCGCAACAGTCCAGAAAAAGCTTAATTTTCACCTGCGAGATGAACTCCGAAAATTCCAGAAAAATCATCGCTGCGATCGTTGCGATGAGTAGATGAAGATCGAGTACTCGCACATCCCGTTCCGACACCTGTAGGCCAAGTTACAAATTAAATATCGCGGTAAGTGCGAAACTCCCAAGAACACATCCCTGCTGTAATCTGCCCAGAAAAAGTAGGATTTTCACCTTCGGGATAACCTCAAAAAAATCCAGAAAAATCACGATGATGATCCTTGCGACGTGTAGATACAAAACGAGTACTTGCACTCATTGTTCCGAAACTCGAGCGCATCCCAGAAAAACTCCGGTGCTGTCAAAAACTCCGCCGCAGAAAATGGGGTCACAAGATGGCCCGAAAAACCCATGAAAAACTCAGAATGAGGAGAAGCTGAAAATACAAAAGTCGTAGCCTTACCTGTCGTGGAAACAACGGCGCAAGAATCGTCCAAAAACTCTGTCGGAGTAGCCCGGGGGAGCTCGCGCACCGAAACGCGACGGGAAAGGTCGTCGGAGGAGAAGCGTCGAAGCGCGCCGAATCGTCGTAAAACTCGATGTAGTGGACTCCTAAAATCCCAGAAATCCTCCACAAGATGTAGCACACAAGGAGGTAGAAGTTTGCTGTAGAACTCTCTGTGAAAAACAGGCTAGAAAAGGAGAAAACGAAACCATTCTGGGCCTATTTATAGGCCCAGCTCGAGAATTTGAGAAATACCCAAATTGTCCCAGGTTTCGGGCGCTCGGCCCAATTTCGGGTGCCCGGAACTCCCGAAGGATGGCCCGCGAGGAGCGCCCGAATCGTCCTCGGCTTGACACGTGTCCCGAACACGGGACAACGTGTGCAAGCCCAGCCGGGTGCCGCCGCGTGTCCTCCTGGCGATCAGCGGGGCAGGTGTCGCCCGCGAATCGCGTGGCGCCACGCGTCCCCCGCTGTAACCGCCCGCACGTGCGGGCAGGGTGCCGCCTGCCACCCTGCCACGCACGCGTCCCGAGGCGCCCCTGTACGCCTCCGTGCACCGTGCACAGTGAGCCCGCCAATGACGCGTTGCCATGTGTCCCCCGCGCCGGGTCTATGCACCCGCGCGGGGTTCCGTGGACCGCTGTTACGATATATTTAGTATTATCTTTATTGTTTCTATACTATATATTACTTACCATCTATAGCGTAGGATTATATAGCAAGTAATCCTAGTTATATTATTACTATGGTTGTTATACTATATATTACTTACCATCTATAGCGTAGGATTATATAGCATGTAATTCTAGTTATATTATTACTATGGTTGTCATTGTTACCATAGAAATACCTTCTCATGTACTATATAATTGATGTTAATACAAACCATAGAACAGGCTCTTTTGCCCATCTATCATGGTATCAGAGCGGGAACCCTAATATTGGGAATATCGATCCTTAGCCACCATCTACCACGAGTCTCACCTTCTTCCATAGTTTTTTTTTCTTTGGATTTCTCTCTCCGTCACAACTGCTGCTACAGTGCCGCTGCTATAGTACCGCTGCTACAGCACCGGCACTACAGTAATTTCGGCCTCTCTTCATTATTCTGGTGTCGTTCAGATGCGTACTTTCTCCCTGGTGTAGTTTGGTTCTTCTCTGGTGCAATCAAGGTCAACTTTTATTCATTCAGCTTTTCCCATCGGGTTCTAATCTGACTTACTTGTCTTTATTCTGGATTTGTGACTACTTAGTATTATTTTCTACTCGTCGGATTTGCCTCGGTTACTCTCTCGTGGTGATATTTTCTTTTTGTGGTAACATGTCTTCTTTCTCAAATTTACCAGTGGTTAATATCAAAACTCTCATACCACTTGAACTAACAGATTCCACATATCTTGTGTGGAAACAAATATTTCTTAATGTTTTGGAGAGTTTTGGTGTTACTCCACATGTGGACGGAACTGGTATTATACCGCCTCAGACTATTGACACTTCTGAAAAGAAAACAATTATGAACCCGGAATATCTAAATTGGAAAAAAGAAGACACCACTATACTCTCGTGGATTAATGCCACCCTTTCGCTTAGCATATTATAGATGGTTGTTTCTAGCTCTCCTAAAACTGCGTATGATGCTTGAAAAATTATCGAAACATATTTTCTTGATAAAACTGCTTCCACCGCTTTCTCTCTAAAGTCTGAATTACGAAGCATCAAGAAAGGTTCAATGAATATGACCGATTATATGCAAAAGATTAAATCTATTGGCGATGCCCTGCAAGCGATCGGTGAAACTGAGTCAGACCATAACTTGGTCATGACTGTTCTTCTCGGGTTACCAGAAGAATATAGAGGTTTCGTCAGTGCCCTTAATACACACCGAAACAAGCCTACTTTTGATCAACTTCATCCACTTCTGATGCAAGAAGAAACAGAAGTACAACGTCGTACTAGTTCAACAACATCACCTGCCATTCCCACTATCGATAGCGAAGCTCTCTATGCAAATCGTGGACGCGGAAATCGTGGAGGTCGTGGAGGCAGATATCGCGGTGGTCGAGGACATCGCGGTAGACACAACTCATATCATGGTCGTGGATCTCCTGGAATCTATCCACATTCTTCACCCAATAATCTTCCTCAACCTTATACTCCAAATCAACAATTTTATTTTTCGAAGTCTGGCACACAGTGTCAGATCTGTGGAAAGTACAACCATTCTGCTCTTCAATGCAGACAACGCTTCAATCACTCATTCGTGGCCGATGATGTCCCTCAAACTTTTGCTGCTATGAATCTCTATGAACCTGCTGAGGAAGTATGGTATCCAGACACTGGAGCTTCCAATCACATGACCGCGAATTCTGGTATTCTTTCCTCTTCCAAACCTTATACTGAGCATGAGAAAATTGTAGTTGGTAATGGAAATTTACTTGATATTACTCAGACAGGTGAAACTCAATTGAATACATCTTCTAAATCCTTTGCTCTTAAAAATGTTCTTGTTGTTCCTTCCATCAAGAGAAATTTACTTTCGGTGCGTCAATTCTGTCGTGACAATAATTCCGTTCTTGAATTTGACTCTTCTGGTTTTTCTGTGAAGGACAAGGTAACAAGGACGGAGCTTCTGCACTGCCCTAGCTCGGGAACATCACTCTATCCAATTCCTTCTAAAGTTGCAAGTGTAGGGAATAAGCAACAGATTGGTCTTGTTGCATCTAGATTTAGTAGCGATGTTTGGCATAGACGATTAGGTCATCCCAGTCTTCGTGTTCTTTCGGCATTTATTAAAAATAATAACATTATTTCTGATGGTAATTCTGCTTTGACATTATCTGTTTGCAATGCTTGTAACATGGGAAAACATGTTAAACTCTCATTTTCTGATTCGGAATCTAAATCTGCTTTTCCCTTTCATATTGTGCATTCTGATGTGTGGCAATCACCTGTTCCATCTGTTTCTGGTTATAAATATTATGTTATATTTATTGATGATTATTCTCGGTTTTCTTGGCTTTATCTTTTGAAATTTAAAAACGTAGTTTTTGACAAATTTCTCGAATTTAAAGCAATGGTGGAAAACAGATTTCATAGCTCAATCAAGATTTTCCAATCTGATAATGGTACGGAGTTTGTAAATGATAAGTTTTCCAACCTTTGTTCACAAAATGGAATTTTTCACCGTTTTTCTTGTCCTTATACTCAACAAAACGGCCTCGCCGAAAGGAAGCATAGACATTTAACTAACATTGTTAAAAGTTTACTATTTCAAGCTTGTATGCCTCCTCGCTTTTGGGCTGATGCCATTCAAACTGCTATATTTCTTGTGAATCGAATTCCCTCTCTTACTGTTTTAAAAGGACAATCACCATATGAAATTCTGTATGGTTGCTCTTCCCCTGACTTGCAACTTGTCAAAGTTTTTGGATGTTTGTGTTACCCTGATGTGCAGGATATTGCAGCTCACAAGCTCTCTCCTCGGTCACTTCCTTGCGTCTTCTTAGGACTCTCTGATAAACATAAAGGTTTTCGATGTCTCCATCCCAGCACTGGCAAGGTTTTTATTTCTCGACATGTTACCTTTGTGGAAACTGTTTTTCCGTTTTCTTGTCTTTCTAAATTCTCTTCTTCTCCTTCCTCTACTTTTTCCAACCTTGATATGTTTCAAAAATCTGTTTCAAATCCTCCTTTGCTGGGTGAGAATCCTTCTACCATTGATGCAATCTCTGGCTTCTCCTTCACACGGCCCTCTGCTGAGAGTGGTTCCGGTACACGTCCGCCTGTTTCACCGTCTGAGAATTTATCAACGTTTCCTTCTACCTTGAATTCTGATGACTCACAGGTTAGGAATGAGAACGATGCCACTGCCGTTGGTCCATCAGAACTCCGTGTCTATACCAGACGACACATTACACGATCTGCTGCTACTACACCTACTATTGTTGAACCACCACCGTCCACCTCTGATCGTCCGCCCTCCCCTCAGCCTACTATAGTGTCGTCTGAGCCTTCTTCACCTCCCCGCATACATCCTATGCGCACTCGATCTATGACTAAGGGTTTAACTGAGTCTACCTCCTTACTGGCCTCTACGGATTCTGCTCTGCCTACTGAGCCTAACTCATTTCATGAGGCCTTTCAGGATGCAGGTTGGCGCGCTGCCATGGCTGAGGAGTTTGATGCCTCCTAACAAATGCTACTTAGGATCTTGTACCTCCTTCGCCTGTTAATCTTATTGGTTGTAAATGGGTATACAAAGTAAAGCAGAAGGCGGATGGGTCTCTTGAGCGTCTCAAAGCTCGGCTTGTGGCTCAAGGTTATAAACAGCAACAAGGCATTGATTTTGATGAGACCTTTTCTCCCGTTGTCAAGTCGACCACTATTTGCACTGTTCTTTCGGTGGCCCTCTCCTCAGGGTGGTCTCTTCGACAACTTGATGTGAAGAATGCTTTTCTTCATGGCACACTCTCTGAAGAAGTTTATATGAGACAACCGCCTGGTTTTGTGCATCCCTCTTTTCCGCATCATATTTGTCGTCTACGCAAAGCCATCTATGGTCTTAAGCAAGCACCTCGGGCTTGGTTTCAACGGTTTACGTCCTTTCTATCTGAAATTGGTTTTGTTGGGAGCACTGCTGATCCTTCAATGTTCATCTGTCACTCCTCTTCTGGCACTCTTATTCTTCTATTATATGTTGATGATATTATTGTCACTGGCAGTTCCTCCTCTCTTCTAAGGGCTCTTATTACCACCTTACAGCAGGAATTTGCAATGAAGGATCTCGGGCCGCTACATTATTTCTTGGGCATTGAGGTAAATAGGTCATCTTCTGGTTTTCATCTGACTCAGCACAAATATGCGCATCAGCTGCTTCAGCGCCATGGTTTTCTTGATAGTAAGCCCGTCTCTAGTCCTCTCTCTCCAACCTCTCGTCTATCTTCTCATGAAGGGCAACTTCTTGAGGATCCCTATAACTATCGTCAGCTTGTTGGTGCTCTCCAGTATCTTACTTTCACCCGACCGGATATATCATATGCTGTCAACTCTGTTGCCCAGTATCTACATGCTCCTCGTGAACCACACATGCAAGCGGTTAAGCGCATTCTACGATATATTCGGGGCACGCTGACTTATGGACTGCCTATATCTCGCTGTGTCAATCCCTCTCTTGTCGCATTTGCAGATGCTGATTGGGCCGGTTGTACAGATACACGCCGGTCTACTTCGGGATATTGTATATTTTTAGGGCCCAATCTTATCTCCTGGTCCGCCAAAAAGCAGCCCACCATTTCTCGCTCTAGTTTTGAAGCAGAATACCGTGCTGTCGCCTACGCGCTTGCAGAGACGATATGGATCCGTCGTCTACTTCATGATCTTCGTGTTTTCCTCTGGCGACCTATTAGCATCTACTGTGATAATCTAAGCACTACTTATCTAGCGGCAAATCCTGTTCTTCATGCTCGCACAAAGCATATTGAACTTGCTCATCAATTCTTGCACGAAAAAGTTCAGACTGGTGATTTAGAGTTGGTTCATATCTCTTCTGATAAACAACTTGCTGATATTTTCACCAAGCCCTTGCCACCCTCTCGGTTTTCGATATTACGGCTCAATCTTCGCATCCGTCCACCTGATGCTTAGCTTGCGGGGGGATGTTACGATATATTTAGTATTATCTTTATTGTTTCTATACTATATATTACTTACCATCTATAGCGTAGGATTATATAGCATGTAATCCTAGTTATATTATTACTATGGTTGTTATACTATATATTACTTACCATCTATAGCGTAGGATTATATAGCATGTAATCCTAGTTATATTATTACTATGGTTGTCATTGTTACCATAGAAATACCTTCTCATGTACTATATAATTGATGTTAATACAAACCATAGAACAGGCTCTTTTGCCCATCTATCAACCGCGCACCGAGCGCCGGCCAATGATAGGCCGCCTCGTGTCCCCCGCGCCGGTCTATGCACCCGCGCGGGGTTTCGTGGACCGCACAACGTTCGCCGGCCAATCCGAGAGCGCCATGTGTCTTCCGCCTGGTCCATGCGCCACCCCGTGCCGCTCCGTGGACCGCGCACTGTAAACCGGCCAATAACAGGCCGCAACGTGGCACCCCAGCGGTCTACGGCCTCCCCCATGCACCAGAATCCACTGTAAATTTTCGGGAGCCCGTTTTTGGGCATCCAGACTTAGAAAAATACAAGCAAATAGCTGTTTTCAAGCGTTTTTCCGCGCTGAATCCAAATCCGACCTCCGTTTAGCCGGAAACCTTTTCTAAAATTCGGCGAAAGCAGCCGAAAGACAGACTTGGTCCAGAAATCTCACTGAGTCCATCTAACACACCCATTTGATGTGTTACGGGCCCGACACACCAATAATAGGTGTTTCACACTCTGGATTTTCGGGGAAAAGCTACATGGGGATTTGGGCCTGTACACTAAGTAATAGAATAGAAATAAGAGAGTGAAAGCGATGAGTCCCTAGAAGCTTCTCGCGAATCCTAGAAAGGCATGAGTACGCTTAAGGCATGAGTACGCTTAAGCTTTTCTGGATCATTTAGGGAATAGTTAGATACAAATTTGGAGTTTGGGTATAAGTTAGAACATGCTGTGATTACTAGCTTAATTCTTGAGGGCAGAAATGGTCAATTTTTCTGAAATTTCTGCGTTGTTGAAATGCTGATAGGGCGGATGTAAGATTACGTCATAACTTCTCCAACAAACATGGACTAGGTGAAGCTTTTATTCAAAGGAGTATAATGAAGATAATAATGATTTAGTTGAACTTATGCAGAATTTTGGCCTTCAATTTTCCAATTGTGTAATATTTAGCAATATTCAGAGAAACAGGTCATGCACCTAGTGTCCAAAGCATGCTTACCAGACTCAACCATATAAAGCTCAATCTGATGCATAACAATTACAGTTACACATCAAATTAATTTGTACTGTCACTGTAGCAGAACATAAACATCAGTATAGGGAAAAATGGAAAAGATTGATGACCAGTAATTACTAAGTTCAGATTTAACTCGAAGATGTTTAAGGACTTGAACTTTGCCTTTTGTTTCAAATGTATCTATGCTTGTTGGGTGACTCGGTTGTTAGATTTGATTCTTGCAAGCTTCAGTGAGCCTTCATCTTTAGTCCTGTATCATCCGATATAAATGTGCTTAAACATCCACTCTGAATAAATTCCTTAGTAACAAATAATTATTCTTAATCATCAAAACAACATGAAACCTCGGAAACTTTGACTGAGTGGTCAGGATAGTGATTTTTCACTTCTAGTTTTGTTTGCTGTTGTTTGCTAGTTATTTGTAAGCGTCAATTTAAGAAACTATTCACATATTGATAATTCTTGAGTAGTTATATTTTGTAGGAAAACCTTCCAAAACTCCAAACCTTAAAGCACATCGGCTGTCAGATTTTCTAAGGGAAAATTCTAGGAATAGATTAAAAGGATAACAAGAAGATACGAGAAACAATTGAGTGCTTGCAACACATGATGAATATCCATTACTAGGTTTAAATTGATTTCTTTATTAGTTTATATCATCGAGTTGATATTGAATATCTATAATGTTTTTTTTTCATTAAATGATCTACTGTTTTTCACCAAATGATCTAATGTTCAACATATACAAGAAACACTAATCATCTGTTGTTCAACCCATAATTCCCATTCTAGAGCTGAACTTCATCATTCACCCTTGTACCTCATGGTTTCCTTTAGACAAAGAAGTTCAACTGACGTGAATTGACATTACACTGTACCGTTGTTAAAGAGGAAACATCTGATGCTGTGTTTTCGTTATATTTTGAGTACTAACCACTCCATTAAATCTGTGATCTTTGAACACCGCAGACGCTCAAAGCCTTTCTTGATGAGACCCTTGACGCCATACCCGACTCCGTCCTTGACTCCAACCTTACAACAAGTCCATCAAGTTGGGAAGGAGATTTTGCTGGGATGGAGCGTTTGCTACCTCCGAGATATACAATGATAATCAAGAACGAGCTCTCGTCTTCACTTTGTCTAAGTACATCAGCTTGAAACATCATGAGCTTCCGAAATTTTCATGCTTGCATATATTGTTATATGTTTATCCAGTATGTAACATTTGTTAAATTGTGCCCGTGCCTACATTTGGTTGAAGTAGTCAAATGGTGATTTAGCTCTCGAGTGTTTAACATCACAGTTGATAATAGCTTGTAGAAGATAGTGAGACTGATAGAAGCAAAGTTAAAAACTTTCGTTCAAGGATGATTTAACTTAAATTCTAAAACTCACATCTCTTGAGATGTGATTTAATAGTGGAATTTTCTCGTATGCCCTCGTACTTTTATGATAAGATGTGAACAAAATATAATAAGAATCATGTAAATAGTGGATTTGGAGTTCATACCACCTCGAAATGTATGTGTGTGACCAAATGATCGATGGAATGGTTAATATATGCTCAATTTGTAATGCTGGATTCACATTCCATCAGAAAAGAACTATTGCATAGTTCATAGGGGGCAGGCAATCCCATAGCTTCCTCCGAAAATTTTGGACTAAACTATTTATCTCCGTAAAGTTGGTGTTCAGCGCTTCTATGGGAGTGGTTCCTGGAATATTTTATGAACTGCCACTTGGAATCTATTTTGTCACTAAAATCCTGTAGTCATTAAACTTATCATTTTGTCACTAAAATCCTGTAGTCATTAAACTTATCATTTTGTCACTAAAATCCTGTAGTCATTAAACTTATCATATATGCCATTCCTGAATTTATTCAGCACTCAAAATCTCTTATCTTGTGTTAGTTTCTTTGAACTTATGGCAGGTATTAGAGACTCTGAATCATACGGGCAGATCCACACTTAGGATTACTACCCCAACGCTCCCACTAGGAGCAACAGTACCTCAATTACCACTAGCTCTACGGCCTGGTCATATCACATTTGTGAGGACCTGGATCTCCACGACGAGAATACTGGTTGACCAGCAGCTTCTGGAGGCCTATGTGGCGTGTTGGTGGTGTTTGTGCACCAATTGGACACTAGTGTTGGACCCGGGGTGTTAAATGGATCACGAGAGTAGTCAATTGACCCCATCGAATGCATAGAAGTGGTTTTGCACGCAATGGATATTTAAATTGGGCTCAGCGCGAAATTTAGACAAAAGAATATCTTTCCGGATGCCTTCGGCAATTTTTAGAGTTGGAATTTGGCAAAATGGACATCAAATTCGGATTCAACGCGCGAAAACGGTCAAAATGGACTACCCACTTGTTATTTTTGAGCACCGGTTACTGTTCATGCCGGAACAGTAACTCCGGCAACGGCGGGCAGCGCCGGCGACGGCGGAGGGCGGCGGCACGGCGGCGGGCAGGCACGGGGGCGGCGGCGGGCAGCGCGCGGCGCGCGGGCAGACGCGCGGGCAGGCACGTGGGCGCGCGGGCAGGTGCGCGGTCCACGGCGGCGTCGTGCACCGGGGGGCAGGCCACGTGGCATGGCAGGATTGGCCGGTTCAGCGATCGTGGTCCACGGAATAGATCGTGGGTGTACGGTGGACCGGTGGTGACACGTGGCGGAGGGTCATTGGTGCGGTGTTGTGCGCCGGGTCCACTGAGCGGGTTCTTATCGCCTCGGGGCGCGTGCAAGCAGAGGCGGCAGGCGGCGGCGCAGGCGCGCACATGGCCGCTGTCGGCCTTTCCCGCGCTCGGGCGCGCCACGTGTCGGCACCACAGCGGGCCACGTGGCGCGATGTCGGTGGATGGATTCGGTGTTGTGTGTTCGGCGGGTCACGTGGCAGGAGGCTAGTGGGCGGTTCTGGTGTTCTGTGTTCGGCGGGCTACGTGGAGGCCCATGGGGGATTCGGGCCTGCACAGTGTTGGGCCGGGCCCAACACTGTAGCAGCTCGGAAAAATTCGGGCGCCCGAATCCCGGGATACATTGGGTATTTAACGAATTGTTTTCTGGGCCTATTTAAGCGATCCGAGCCTTCTTCTTTCCCCCTTTTCTGCCATTTCCGAGCTGCAAACCGACTTGAGGCCTTCAGCAAAGTTTATCCCCACGCAGTGCTGCATCCATCTGCAGAGTTTGGAGATTTTTGGTGGCCCGCATCTCGAGGTTTGCATTTTTACGGCGCGGCGCGACGCTCGTCCATTGGTGTTCCCCTTCGTCGCGTTTTGGTGTACGAGCTCCCCCGGCCTACTCCGACCTCCTTTTGAGGCGATTCTTGCGCCGTTGGACTCACGACAGGTAGGGCTTCGATCTATGTGTTTTGAGCTTCCCCTCTTTTCGAGTTTATCTTGGAGTTTCCCGAGCTTTCTTTTGACCCATTTTCGTGGGCGGAGTTTTGGACAGCACCACAATGTTTTGGCGATATCTTCGCGCACAGGCATCGGATTGGGGTGATTAAAAAGGCGTTTTGCATCTACACATCACGAGGAATATCCCCAAATTTTTTTGGAATTTTCTGAAAATTTTTCGAAGGTGAAGAATCTCTGTTTACAGGAATTAGTGCTACAGTTTTTGAGAGCAGTTTATTTCGGGGTGGTTCCCTTGTCGGATTTGTTTCTCAGTGTAGGAAACTCGGATTTGAGCATGCAGGTACTCGTTTCGACGGGTTCGTCGCGAGGATCGTGACAGTATTTTTCTTGGAATTTTCCGGGCACTTCTCGCAGGTGAAAACTGGGCAACTCTGGACTGATGTGTTTTGGACAAATTTTCGTGAACATTGAGGGATTGAATTGTGTATGTTCTTTTGGGGAATTTTTTTTCGCAGTGTTGCGGTGAGCATTTGGACCGAGCGTGGACTTCATTTTGGGACAGGGATTTAGCGCTCGAGGTGGGTAGCATTGTTAACCTCTTACTTGTGATAACCCACTAGGCATATTGGAGCTAGTCTTATGTGATAATGCTAAGGTACTAGTGAATTGGATATAGCATGCATAATTGGACTATGGCTAGCTCTTACATCTTTAGAGACTAAATGTCACGCCCCGGGTGTAAACCAGAACCCGGGCCCGTCTACAGATCCGCCGTGCACACGGTATTTCCCGCGTACACGAAGCGCCAAACCTGCTTAGATATAAGTGATAATAATAAAAGAGCAAAAAAAAAAACAGAGATGAACTAAAACTAATACATCTCAGACTGAAGCTGGAAGTAAAATACAATACATCTGAATAAATGATACATCTGTCTCTCCCAGCTCACCAAAATAAAAACAACCTGCTGGCAAAAGCCAGTCCCAAATGCAAAAGTACATCCGTCTGAGGAAACCTGGGTACACCAACAGTCCAGCTAACACGCTCATGTTACGGAATTTGAGTTGGCGTAGTTTCGTGAAAGTTTCAAGTCCTGAAGATTGAAGGTGAAGAAAAGTTGAATCATTTAACTCAATCTCAAGTAAGAAGAATTCAAAAGGATCAGGTATGTTTAACTAAAGAATTTGTGTGATCCGAATACTTCTTGTAGTGTAGAAACACTTGGAAGAATCTTTCATTGCATAAAAATCAAAAACTGGACTTGGGACATGTTCAGGATCCGGATCAGGTTGTTCGATCCGGATCCCGAAGGTGGTTCGTTCATACATCGTCGCAATCCGGATCGTAGTCTCTTGATCCGGATCCCGAACGTTGAGTTTACCATCTACCTTGAACGATCCGGATCTTGCTTCGCAATCCGGATCCCGAACGTTGATGTTTGGTAAACTGTATGAACGATCCGGATCGTAGTCACATGATCCGGATCCCGAACCTTCGTTTTTCTGGAATTGTCTGTTTTGTTATGACGATCCGGATCCTAGTTATCACGATCCGGATCGCCGTCCGTAAATATCCAGAAATGGTTTGTTTTTGATTCTTATCTCCTTCCTAGGGTTTCTAACCTATAAATACACCCTATGTCTTTCTTTCTAGGGTAAATCCACATAGCCGTCATTTTCTTGTATCATCATATACGGCTATAGATCCACATATAGAGAAGAAAGGAAATCATTAGAGAATACTCTATGTTTCTTCATCTATATTGATTAGTTTGATTCTAGGTTTTCATACTCACATCTTGAGTTGAATCAAACTAATGAATACTTAGATGGTATTTCCGATCTATCTTTGATCTAAGTATTCGGCGGATCATCACCACCCAAAAACAACGATTTTCCCCAAAAATCGGCGCGTGGATTCGCGTGTCCTTGTGGATTCAAGGTTCAATCGCTCTCGTGGATTCGGAGCGAGGCACGTTCGTGGATTCGAACGGTGCTATTGGGTGAAGACCGTGGATTCGGTCGGACGTCGTGGATTCGACGTTGGACGCCGTGGATTCGGCGTTGGGCGCAGATCGTGGATTCGAGAAGCGTCGGAGCGAGCGGAGAAGATCCTCTAGGAGCGTATGGAAAAGGTTGAGTCGTAAGTGTGTACGGTAAATCACCTTGTACGTGTTTTAATTCTAGTGGATTTCTGCCGTGTTATCGGTCCCGTGGTTTTTTACTCCGGTGATGGAGTTTTCCACGTAAAAATCTTGCGTGTTATTTTATTTTCCGCATTGGGTTTTATCGCAACGATTTTTTGGAGTGTTTATACGTTTACACCTATTCACCCCCCTCTAGGTGTTTCTTCCCCTATTTAGATCCGTATTATATACGACCCAACAAGTGGTATCAGAGCGGGAATAGGGTTGTGAACAATGGTTGAAGGTGGAAACATCAATCGACCCCCTTTCTTTGATGGAACAAATTATGCGTACTGGAAAGTACGGATGAAAGCTTTTTTATCTTCCATCGACGAAAGGGTGTGGCATTCAATTGAATCAGGATGGACTAATCCAACTGAACTTATTTCTGATGTTCACACCTTGAAACCTAGGTCGAAATGGACCAAGGAAGAGTTTGAGTTATCTTCTTACAATGGCAAGGGAATTAATGCTATTTTTAATGCCTTATCTCAAACTGAATTCTCTCGCGTCTCGGCATGTGAGACTGCGAAAGAAATCTGGGATGTTCTCCAGGTTACACATGAGGGAACTAACCTCGTGAAGATTCAGAAACTGCAGATGCTTACGAGCAAGTTTGACTCTATCTTGATGGCAGAAAATGAATCTTTCACGGACTACTATACACGATTGCAAGACATCGTAAACTCATGTGCTAATCTGGGAGAGAAGATTCCAGAATTTAAGATTGTAAGAAAAATCTTAAGAACTCTTCCTGAACGATTTCGCCCAAAGGTTACTGCCATTGAAACTATTAAACACCCGGACGAAATACGTGTAGAAGAATTAGTTGGTTCATTACAAACATATGAAATGACTTTTAATACTAACAATTCTTCTGGAAAAGCATCCACTTCTAAGTCTTCAGGTTATGCGTTGAAAACAACTAAGGAAGAAGACGCGGATACATCCTCCTCGGACGATGACGAGAACCTTTCTATGGAGGAATTTGAGAAGCAGCTCGCTCTCTTGACGAGGAATTTTCGCCGCAACTTTCGAAGGGGTAATTCAAGCAAATCTCCATCCTTCGGAAAGTGGAACAAAGGCAAGGGTACTCCAAGTCACAAGTCAAGAAAGCAGGAAAACTTCTCAAAGGATAAGAAAAGTTCAGAAGGACAACTGCAATGCTTCAAATGTCGAGGCTACGGCCACATTGCAACGGAATGTCCTAACAAGTATCCGGCAAAGAAGAAGGCGATGCAAGTCGTCACTTGGGATGACAACTCAACGTCAAATGAGTCGTCTTCAAGTGATGAAGAAAAGAGCTCCACGGCATTCCACGCGTCCACATCTTCACCATTCATGTGCTTTATGGCAAATACATCTGAGTCGTTGTCCAACTCCACTGTTGAAAAGAACGCAATGGACAATGAATCGGATGATTCGGAAGGTGAAGAGTTTGCTCTAGCCTATCACAGATCTTTACAGGATTTAAAGAAACCGGCTAAGCAAAACAAGGGGTTGAGAGGGAGATTGCAGGATCTCGAAGAAGAAGTAAAAAGGGTAACTTCTCTCTCGACCGATCTTGAAGTGGAAAGGGATAGTTTGATAAAAGCAAATGTTTCCCTTCAAGAGTCCAATGAGCAGCTCAAGAAGAACTATATAGATATGGTGAACAAAGCAAACTACTTCTTGAAGCTCTATGGCGAGGGCCGACAGGAAAGACGGGAAATGACAGAGACCATTCTCCAACTCAAGGATGACTTACAGCAATTCTCCTTAGGAAGGAGTAAGTTGGATAAACTCCTTGGTCTTGGTCAAACAAATCGGTTCGGCCTCGGGTACACTCAAACTGGAAACAGTCCAAGTTCGAGTGGGACAGTCTTTGTGCCTCAGTCGGTATCTCCTCCTCCGACATCGGAATTCAAGACAAACAACGACAACAAACCTACCTCATCCTCTTCGGAATCGTCAAGCTCAAAGGTATGTTTTCGTTGTAATTTTGCAGGGCACATCGAAAGAAATTGCGAGATTGAAGCTCAAAGAACAAATCAACCACATCTTGCAATTGCTACAAATAAGCTCACTTCCCGAAATTCACGGAAGGATTTTTCAAAAGGAAAGAACATTGGTAGCACCTCAAACAAGACGATGACAAAAGAAAAAGATCAATCATACAAGACGTCGTCTTCAAGGAGAATCTCTCAACCTTTACCGACATACTCCAAAACTCAAAAGGTTTGGGTATGCAAAGGTGAAACCCCTCCTTGTCCTTAATCGCTCTACGATTAAATCTTGTATAGTTTGTGTAGACTATTTTTCTTTTCTTCTTTTTCTTTTGGCCGACCCGTCAACCATCCTTGGGAGGTAAATGGTACATCTTTTTATTGGTTGATGATTTCTCTCGGTTTTCTTGGGTAGCATTTTTGAGAGAGAAAGCTGATACGTTTGACTCTTTTCATGAGATTTGCCATCGTATTATGATTGAAAAGAATGAAAAGATCATTCGTGTTAGAAGTGATAGGGGTGGAGAATTCATAAATTCAAAATTCATTGACTTTTGTACTTCAAATGGCATTAAACATGAATTCTCGGCACCCTATACACCTCAGCAGAATGGTGTTGTTGAGCGCAAAAACAGGGTTGTTCAAGAGATGGCGCGTGTGATGCTTCATAGCCGGAAATTACCGCTACATTTTTGGGCTGAAGCTGTGAACACCGCTGTCTATGTCATTAACAGAGTGTATTTGCGCCCAGGAACCTTGAATACACCATATGAGCTGTGGTTTAGTAGAAAACCGGATATCAAGTACTTTCGTATCTTCGGGAGTCGATGTTACATCTTACGTGACCGTGAAAATCTTGGAAAGTTCGACTCTCGAAGTGATGAAGGGATCTTTTTGGGTTATTCTACGAATAGCAGAGCATATCGAGTATTTAACATTGAATCTAAGACGATTGTAGAATCTATAAATGTTAAAGTAGATGAAGCTTCTCTTTTTGAATCTGAAAAATCTACCCTCGATATCTCTCTAGATGATGATTCTCCTGCTAGTGCATCTTCTCATAATAATACTTCCAATATTAATGATGCATCTAATGGTTCTTCTAGTTTATCTGATGTGCAGGAATCATCTCGTGTACCTCCGAGTACTCCGTTTCAACAAACGCTACGAATCTCCAAGGATCATCCGGAATCGAACATCATTGGAGATCCACAAGAAGGAGTTAGAACTCGAAGGCAGTTGGTTTGCGGACTTGCTTGCTACGTATCTTTAATCGAACCAAAGACAATAGATGAAGCTCTTCAGGATGACTACTGGATTAAAGCAATGCAGGAAGAGCTCCATCAATTTGAGCGAAACAAAGTCTGGGAATTAACGAAGCCTCCAAAGCAACATAATGTGATAGGTACCAAATGGATCTTCAAGAACAAGAAAGATGAAGATGGTACTATCATCAGGAACAAGGCACGACTAGTTGCTCAAGGCTACTCTCAAGTAGAAGGTATAGACTTTGACGAAACTTTCGCCCCTGTAGCTAGACTCGAGTCCATTCGTATATTGTTTGCTATTGCTTGTCATTTTAAAATCAAATTATTTCAAATGGACGTCAAGAGCGCATTTCTAAATGGGTTTTTAAATGAGGAAGTTTATGTAGCTCAACCGAAAGGTTTTGTAGATCATAAACAACCTAACCATGTTTTTCGTTTGAAAAAGGCTCTTTACGGTCTGAAACAAGCACCGCGAGCATGGTACGAAAGGTTAACAAAGCACCTTTTGGAGAAGGGCTATACTCGAGGGGGAGCTGACAGGACTCTCTTTGTGAAGCATTATCAAAATAATTTCATTGTAGCACAAATCTATGTCGATGACATTGTATTTGGTGCAACAAAAGATAATGATGCTTCTAAATTCGCGGAGACCATGGAAAGCGAATTTGAGATGTCCATGATGGGCGAACTGTCTTATTTTCTTGGATTGCAAATTAAACAAAATGATGAAGGTATTCACTTGAGTCAATCCAAGTATGCACTGGAGTTGGTCAAAAAGTTTGATCTAGAAAATTGTAAAGATTTTCCAACTCCAATGGGAACTAGCCACAAGGGACTTGGAAGTGAATCACATAGTGAGAATGTAGACGAGAAACTGTATAGAAGTATGATTGGAAGTCTACTTTACCTCACGGCTAGTCGCCCGGATATATCCTTTAGTGTTGGGATTTGCGCGAGATATCAATCAGCACCAAAGGAGGTTCACCTGAAAGCGGTGAAACGGATCATCCGGTACATCAAAGGATCAATTAATTTCGGAATTTGGTATCCTATGGGAACAAGTCTGGACATTGTTGGATACTCAGATGCCGATTGGGCAGGATCAGTGGATGATCGGAAAAGCACGAGTGGTGCATGCTTCTATCTTGGCCATTGCCTTGTTGCATGGCACAGTAAAAAGCAGAATTGCATAGCACTCTCGACTGCCGAAGCGGAATACATTTCAGCTGGAAGTTGCTCAACTCAACTCATTTGGATGAAAAGCGTATTGAGTGACTTCCGCATTTCAGCATCTTCGGTAACAATACTTTGTGACAACACTAGCGCTATTAACATTTCTAAAAACCCTGTGTTGCACTCTAGAACAAAACATATTGAACTTAGATATCATTTTCTTAGAGAGCTAGTTGAATCAAATACTCTTCAACTTTCATATATTTCAACTGAAGATCAATTAGCTGACTTTCTAACAAAACCTTTGGATCAAAAACGTTTTATTCATTTACGAAAAGCAATTGGGATGCTTTCCTTGAAATAATCTTCTTTTTGAAATCTTTGCTTAGGATAGGTTTTGTATTTGTATTTGTTTTGTTCTATTCAATATCTATGTTTGTACATAGGACATTAATTGAGCATAGATCATAATTGACTTTAATTGCATCTGTTCACACATTTAGAAATTTATTATGCTTTTGCCATCATAATATTTCATTGTTGCAATGATCGTTTATGTTAATTAAATCATCTTCTAAAGTGATCAAAGTCAATTTCTCTCTCAATGATCTCTTGGTATAGTCATTATCTTATTTGACTGTTTAGTCGAGTATGAAATCGAGATCAATTTTTGGTTGAATACTTTATATCTTAAATAATTGATAGCCAATTGAGGGGGAGTCAAAGATAATGTAAAATGCTCAAAAGATGTGGAAAGAGTTACATCCCAATGAGGAGTGTGAAAACTACCACCACATGGAGGAAAGAGCTACCACCTCGGTCGTCCGAGTATTGTGTGCAGCTACCACATGTATACCAAGCATGGTTGTTCAAATTTTTGTTTAAGTAAAATGCATATTGAAATACTTGACTCTGTCAAATTTCAAGGTTGGTATAAGGTGGGATTTTAAAGAAAGATGCTCAAAGAGCCACTCTCTTCAACAGATTGTCTAGAAATATTATCTACCATATTTAGGATTTCAAACATCTATTGATCTTTGTATTTCATTTTCCTTACTGAATTGATGATTTGATAAAGGCATTACTCATAAGATCAAGTTAGATGTGATTGAAGGTGTTCAACTTTAAGGGATTTAATTCTTGTAAATTTTCGTTTCATTTTTGGATATTATTGATAGATTTGGCATAATCTAATTCTTGTTGTATGAAACGATGATTTTTGTTTAAAGTTGATACACATTTGTGCTTACAATCTTTTTCTGGATTTTCCTGAATTTCTCTGAAATTTTCTAAAGAAAAAGTTGGGGCCGATCCGGATCGGGCAAGGTGATCCGGATCCCGAACGCAGGTTTTCTCCTGCGGGCTGACGATCCGGATTGGACCTGCCGATCCGGATCCCGAACGCAGTTTTCTCACTGCGGGTAGCCGATCCGGATCGCAAGCTCGGGAGGATCCGGATCGCGGCTAGGTTTTTATAAAGAACAAAAGGGTTTTGATTTCTTTTACTCCAATCTTTTGTTCAAAAGTTTCCAGAGCGCTTCTCTCTAGATTTCATCCTTCTTGGAAGCTTTCAAACTCAAAGTTCTTCAATTCCAAGTAAGTTTTATTGATCAAAATCTCGGTTTTTCACCGTTTTTCTCTTTTCCTCCTCAAACGCACGATTTTCTTGGATCAACTTTGTTTGTGGATGGTTTTTGATCAAATTTCTTTTGAAATAAGAACTCTGGGTAGATTAGTTTTGATTATATGCTAGGTTTTCTCCTGATTAACGGATTTTTAGGCTTCGATTTCTAAAATTTCGGTTTTAGGGCATATAATAAGGATTTTCGAAATTCATGCAATTGATCTATTTTTAGAAGTCCTTTTGCAAAACTAATTTGATTCTTAGTCTCTCTACATGATAATGATTCTTTGGATATAATTTTTCAATTTTTGAAAACTAAGAATTTTTGTGTTCTTGAGTTGGTCTTCACAGGATTTAAATCTTCTTAAAGCACTTGGATCAATGGGATTCTCATGGATCATTCTTTTGTTGGTCACAATAGTGCACACTCGGGCCACAAACAAATTAAAGAGAGCTAAGAAAACACAACAAAAAGGTGAATTTGTCGAGGTCAATGATACAGAGGTGGATTGTCACGAGATAGATTGGACTGCATTGACAGATGATGATGAATCATTGCCTGAACAAAAGGCGTCCGATACTTCGAAAGGAAAAGCACCCATGGACAAAGGAAAAGCGCCTATGACTAAACAAACCATCTCTGTTAAAAGAAAACGAGTAACTAGACGTTTTGGACTACGACGAGACGCTGATTTTAACACACCGATAGTTCCTGACTCCCCGCCTCGCGTGGAAGGAGTGTTCGTCAGCATGGATCGCGTTCGAGCGTTTGAACGTCGTGAATGCATCGGTGAACGTCATGTCAACATTGAAGCTCTCCAAAATCACTCACCTGAGTTTGGAACCTTGATTGAGCAAGCTAATCTCATCCAAGTCTGCCGATTCCCCGAACTACTTGGGTATTGTTTGTATCGTGTAAGGACCTTTTACACGAATGCAACGCATCTTCAAGAAGGAGAACATGGATCAATGCATTTCTATACAATTATCCAAGGGATGAAACTTAAAATCACTCCGCAGCTAATTGGCGAAGTTCTTGGAATGGAATCTAACACATCGGGGGTCAACTTTTTGAAAGGAAAAAGTTTGACGAATGCCTTGTGGCGAACAGTGATAGATAAAATTTGTTTGGAAGGAACGAATTCAGCTAATGGTAAAAGTGTAAAATCCAAACATCTTCGACTGGAATACCGATTTCTAAATTTCATCACGTGTTACAACATTCTACCTAACATGCAGACTAAGGTCGTGAGATGGGAAAGACTGCTGTTCCTATATCTCTTAGGTCATCCCTCTGAGGCTGTAGGATTGAACATGAATATCCCCTACATAATTTGGAATAGAATGTCAAGATATATTGTGCATCCTCATCCTTCTGAGCGACTTCCATTTCCGTTAATCATCATGAGGATCTTACAAAAGTTTGACATTGATATAAGCTCGACATCCTATCAACACTGTTGGGGGATGATAGATGAGTCAACGATTGTGAAGTCACTTCACAAATTACCACATGTTACTCCGACACATTCCACTGGAAAGAAACCTTCTGTCGGCACCTCGGCCTCACCGTCTCAACAAGCATCAGAACAAAGGCGAATGTCTGAAGAACTCGAGATCATAACGGCATCCCAAATTACATTGACCAAGAAAGTAAATTCAATGAGGAAACTGATCAAGAACATGTTCACTAAGATGGGATATAGTGCGTCTGAGGACTCAGACTCGGATGACTAATTTGTGCTTTAACAATTTTTGTGCAAATTTGTGCAGGATTTTATCTTTTTAGACTTTAGCTCAGCTTTTAGGACTTACTTTTAGTTCTAGTTCTTATTTTTCGGAACAATTTTTGAAATCTTTAACTCTCCTTTAATTTTTGTGTTTTTTGGCTAATTTTGTGACAAAAAGGGGGAGAGAGTTTATAGAGAACTTGAACAATGATTGATTGAACATGATGATGTGTTGGAACATCAAAGGTAAGTTGAAACACAAAGGTAAGTAGAACTTCAACTTTTGGTTTTTCCATTTGTTTGAATGCATGCCTCGACTAACTATTTGCTAACTATTTGGGCATGTAATATAACTAACAAGTTGATGTTCACTAACAAGTTTGTGACACTTGGTTTTTGATTGCATAGAAGATATGTTGGTTCTTAACTCTGATCAATTACATATCTATATATATATATTAGTTTGTCACAAACATGTTCATGACATTTGGTTTTTACGTGCAAAGAAGATATGTTGGTGTTTATTTAACTATGATCAGTTTACATATCTGAATATAAATGTCATGGTAAGTATAAATGAGTTTAAACTTCATCTCTGCTTGTGGTTTTTGAATAGTACAAAATTCTTGAGGTATCTAACGATTTCTTTTGTCAAGAATGATTTCTTTTTGCAGAGAGTACAGATGTCTAAGTCTAGAGTCTGTTTTAGGAGTTTAACTCATGTATTGTATTTTGGATCTCCATTGTAAATTTTTGTTGTATGGTGATAGCAACAAAAATATCTTTTTGAATTTTCTTTAGTGGATCTATGTTTTGTCACGAAACCGCCAAAGGGGGAGATTGTTACGGAATTTGAGTTGGCGTAGTTTCGTGAAAGTTTCAAGTCCTGAAGATTGAAGGTGAAGAAAAGTTGAATCATTTAACTCAATCTCAAGTAAGAAGAATTCAAAAGGATCAGGTATGTTTAACTAAAGAATTTGTGTGATCCGAATACTTCTTGTAGTGTAGAAACACTTGGAAGAATCTTTCATTGCATAAAAATCAAAAACTGGACTTGGGACATGTTCAGGATCCGGATCAGGTTGTTCGATCCGGATCCCGAAGGTGGTTCGTTCATACATCGTCGCAATCCGGATCGTAGTCTCTTGATCCGGATCCCGAACGTTGAGTTTACCATCTACCTTGAACGATCCGGATGTTGCTTCGCAATCCGGATCCCGAACGTTGATGTTTGGTAAACTGTATGAACGATCCGGATCGTAGTCACATGATCCGGATCCCGAACCTTCGTTTTTCTGGAATTGTCTGTTTTGTTATGACGATCCGGATCCTAGTTATCACGATCCGGATCGCCGTCCGTAAATATCCAGAAATGGTTTGTTTTTGATTCTTATCTCCTTCCTAGGGTTTCTAACCTATAAATACACCCTATGTCTTTCTTTCTAGGGTAAATCCACATAGCCGTCATTTTCTTGTATCATCATATACGGCTATAGATCCACATATAGAGAAGAAAGGAAATCATTAGAGAATACTCTATGTTTCTTCATCTATATTGATTAGTTTGATTCTAGGTTTTCATACTCACATCTTGAGTTGAATCAAACTAATGAATACTTAGATGGTATTTCCGATCTATCTTTGATCTAAGTATTCGGCGGATCATCACCACCCAAAAACAACGATTTTCCCCAAAAATCGGCGCGTGGATTCGCGTGTCCTTGTGGATTCAAGGTTCAATCGCTCTCGTGGATTCGGAGCGAGGCACGTTCGTGGATTCGAACGGTGCTATTGGGTGAAGACCGTGGATTCGGTCGGACGTCGTGGATTCGACGTTGGACGCCGTGGATTCGGCGTTGGGCGCAGATCGTGGATTCGAGAAGCGTCGGAGCGAGCGGAGAAGATCCTCTAGGAGCGTATGGAAAAGGTTGAGTCGTAAGTGTGTACGGTAAATCACCTTGTACGTGTTTTAATTCTAGTGGATTTCTGCCGTGTTATCGGTCCCGTGGTTTTTTACTCCGGTGATGGAGTTTTCCACGTAAAAATCTTGCGTGTTATTTTATTTTCCGCATTGGGTTTTATCGCAACGATTTTTTGGAGTGTTTATACGTTTACACCTATTCACCCCCCTCTAGGTGTTTCTTCCCCTATTTAGATCCGTATTATATACGACCCAACAGCTCATCCTGCCTCGAGATCTATCTACTCAGCCGTCCTCTCTCCTCGACCCGCCGCTGAAAGCCCAGCAGCACCCGCAGAAGACACTGCAAAACAATGAAGAAGAAAAAGAGGAAAGAAGAATGGGGGTGAGAACTACTAGTAAACCAGTAGCCTCCCCTAGTGGGTAAAACCTCAAACTCTGACACACCCACTAGGCCTACCAGAGGAAAAAAGGAAAGAAGAGTGGTAGGAAATGAAACCGCTGAAAGAGGGAAATCTACCACTACTATGCCTCTAAAATACAGTCCTAGACTGGAATAACCGTATGCAACAATAACCAACCGTCCCAGATGAACCCAATCTGTACCGCCCTCATCATCGGGCAAATAAGCCGCGCCGATGTGATAGCAAAATTCCTGCTGCCGCCCTCATCATCGGGCCAATAAGCCGCGCCGATGTGATAGCAAATCTGTCCATAACTGTCCAGCCCCGGCCTCCGGAGGGGATCTCGAGGGGAGCGACCCACACGAGGAAAGCATCACCGGGCAATAACCGCGCCGGTGATAAAAGCAGGATTGGATCACAACTATATTGCCCCCAGTGGAACACATCCCTCCACTAAAAGAAAACTGATTCCCCAATCAGATGCAAAAGTAACCATCCGGTCAATCGCCCAATATCCGCGATTGCCGCAATACCCCACAATCCACGACCAGGTCTCACAACCGACCTCCGGTCAACCGCCCAAAATCCGCGGTCGCCGGAATAACCCACAATCACAAACATGTCCCACATCCGACATCTGGTCAACCGCCTACTATCCGCGGTTGCCACAAAACCCTCTAGTCCATAATCATGCCCTATCACCGATGTCCTATAACCGACATCCGGTCAACCGCCCAATATCCGCGGTCGCCGCCAAAACCCATGATCCATAATCCAGGCCCCGGCTACACTATCCCAAACCCCTGCTCAAACCCGAGCAAACCCACCTGACTAACGAAAAGGAGAAAGAAGCAAACAAGGTTTCTCCTAAGTCAAGTTCCAGCATGAAAGTGTAGCGATAAAAGATGGCCTACCTAGATGTCCAAACAAGCATGCAAGTGTTCTCAAGGAAATAAAGGAAAAGGCGACCAATAGTGGTTCCACATGTGTAACAATTAATAGATCCGCATAGATATAACCATCATGCTAAAACATTATCCAACCACACATGTCTATAATCCATGTTTCATAATAAAGCATCACTATCCACCTATGCATGTCATAAAATCCTCAATAGCACCAACCACTAACAGTATAATCATATAGTCCAAATTAAATATTCCAATCCACATGCAAGGTTAAACGCTAACATTCCATCCATACCAACATGTATAAGTCCCAACCACTATCAGATATCCACAATAGTAATTTCCATATGATAGGCTCACAATTTATATAACTTAAGCATGCATGTCCAAATGAAGGGATCACTCTAATATTCCTAGTGAGCATGTCAAAATAGAGGTAAACAATAACCACCCACCTCGATCGCTAATTCCAAGTCCAAAAAGTGCTCTCGCCCAAACCGATAAGCCGCCACGATCGCTGTACAAAATTCCCAAAAGAACATACATAATTAACATACAATGCTCACACAAATCTGCCCCAAACACAACAGTCCACAGTTTCCCTGTTTTTACCTGCGAGAAGTGCCCAGAAAATTCCAAGAAAAATACTGTCACGATCCTCGCGACGAACCCGTCGAAACAACTACCTGCACGCTCAAATCCGAGTTTCCTACACTGAGAAACAAATCCGACAAGGGAACCACCCCGAAATAAACTACTCTCAAAAACTGAACAACAAGGTTCTGTAAACAGGGACATTCACCTTCGGGGCAAAATTCAGAAAATTCCAAGAAAATTTGGAGATATTCCTCGTGATGTGTAGATGCAAAATGCCTTTTGAATCGCCCCAATCCGATGCCTGTGCGTGAAGATATCGCCAAAATACTGCACCGCTGTCCCGAAACTCCGCGCTAGAAAATGAGGTCACAAGATGATCCGAAAAACCTATGAAAAGCTCGGAATGGGAAAAACCAGTAAACATGGGAAACGTAGCCCTACCTGTCGTGAAGCCAACGGCGCAAGAATCACAGAAAAAGGTGCTCGGGGTAAGCCGGGGGAATCCTCGCACCAAAACGCGACGAAGAAGACCACAAACGAACGAGCGTCGTGCCGCGCCGTAAAAATAGTAACCTCGGGATGCGTGCCGCTGAAAAATCTGGAAATCTGCAGATGGAATCGCCACAGGGAGAGGAGGATTTCTTGTGAAGGTCGCACAGTGAAAGGATGAACAGGGAAGAAGCTCTCTTCAGTAGAACTCGGCCTTTTATATGCTGGGAGAAACAATCCAAATAATACCCAAATTGTCCTATTTTCCGGGCGCTCCAGATTTCGGGCGGCTACAGTGTTGGGCCCGGCCCAACACTGTGCGCGCCCGAAACGCACCTGGGCCTCCACGTCGCCCACAAAACAGGCAACAGCGGGAGCCACCACTCCCGCTGCGCCGCGTGGCCAACACCAGGGATCGACACGTGGCGCCCCCAACGCGCGGGAAACCGCGGTCAGCGCCCACGTGCCGCCTGCCAGCGCCGCCTGCCAACCCTGCCGGGCATGCGCCCCGAGGCCACCCGCACCCGTTCGGTGCACCGAGCGCTCTACACCGCACCAACCACCGGCCGCCACGTGTCCACCCCGGTCCACCGTGCGCCCCGCGCTCTCCGTAGACCGCGCCCCGCGGACCGGCCCACTCCCGAGCCGCCACGCGTCCAGCCCCCGGTGCACGCCTGCCGCGTGGACCGGGCGGCCCGCGCGTCTGCCCGCCGCGCTGCCCGCGGCTGCTCCGCCGCTGCCCGCCGCCGCCGCCGCTGCCCGCCGGCGGCCGGAAACACTGTTCCGGCATGAACAGTGACCGGTTGTCCAAAACATCAAGTAGGTAGTCCTTTTTGACCGTTTTCGCGCGCTGAATCCGAATTTGATGTCCATTTTGCCAAATTCCAACTCCAAAATTTGCCGAAGGCATCCGGAAAGGTAATCCTTGGTCCAAACTTCGCGCTGAGTCCATTTTTAATATCCGCTTCGCGCGAAACCACTTCTAACGATCCGACGGCGTCCATTGATCACCCACGTGATCCATTAAGCCCGAAGTCCGCCACTTGTGTCCAATTGGTGCACAAACACCTCCAACACACAGTATAGGCTCCCCAGATGTCACCAATGACTCTACCACAGCTCTGCAGAGATCCAGGTCATCACATCCTCCCCCACTAAAAGAAAGTTTCATCCTCGAAACTAAAGTTATTCCTCAATCCGGAATCTCAACCAAATAGAGGGGGTAAATATCCAATCATCCACCACTCAAGCTCCCAAGGCTGTCTAATACCTCCTCCAGAGACGCGATACAACCCTCGGGTCTCTAACTAGAACAAAATAGAGGCGGGCATTCCAGAAAAACCGCACCACCTCATCCAAGTACAGCTGGGCTAACCGCTCGAGCTACCAAGTAGCCTGCATCGGTACAGGTATCTGCTCCTCCCAGGGTCTCAGATAATCCAACCACAAGTCCATCGGCACAAATGCTCGATCCCAATACCTCTGTACCCCCAAGGTATCCAATATAAGTCCCCCCAACTGATCACGTAGACTCTGCTCTCTAATCTCTAAACCGTCGGGGTGTAGAAGCAATTCCCCAACTCTCCGGCATCAACACACAGCCAAAAGTCTACTCATCCACTGCGAAACATCCGCCTCGCTCCCGAAGTCAAAATTATAGAGGCGGAGATAACCCTCAAACAACCCAAGTACACCGACACCTCCGGGCCTGGCTCCCCAAGAAAACTGTCCTTGCGGCATAATCAACCGCCGCGAAAGAAAACTGAACCCGCCAGCCCAACAAGTACCACCACACCGACCGATGTAACATATGTGCTCCGACAGTCTCAGAAATCCACTATCCTGGAAAAAGAAATCGGGAATGCCTCCACCGACTGATCTGTCCTCCATCACCCGGCGCCAAGCGCCTCAATCAGAACTCGCCCCAGGCGGTAGATCCCAACCCAAAGGAACTACAATACCACGCTCCACACCCGGCGCCTACTCCAATGAGGCATCCCTAATCCGTACTGGAGGGACCCAATGAGTTACAAGGTATCCTGGCGCAATCCACTCTCAAACATTCATATCCTATGCGCCCCGTCCCTCTACACATGGAGCGTGCAGTTCAGCAACTGCGTTAACTCCTAACATAAAAGGCCTCCAAGTATTCTCTATCCCCCCCACCGAACAAGACCCTGCCTCCAAGGGCTCCATACTCAATCCCACAACTCGGGGTGACTCATCCGCCAAAACTGGCTCGCTTGATCAAAACAATCCCACAGCTTTCCCGCTGTCAACAGTCCACCCTACCTCGGTGCCCCAACACTAAACGTCGGCACGGAGGGGGCTACTCGCTACTCCGACAACTGTGCCACTGCGCTGCTCCGACAACTGTGTCACTACGCTGCTCCGACAACTGTGTCACTGCGCTGCTCCGACAACTGTGTCACTCGCTGATCCGACAACTGTGTCACTGCGCTGCTCCGACAACTGTGTCACTCGCTGATCCGACAACTGTGTCACTGCACTGCTCCGACAACTGTGTCACTCGCTGATCCGACAACTGTGTCACTGCGCTGCTCCGACAACTGTGTCACTCGCTGATCCGACAACTGTGTCACCGCGCTGCTGATCTGCCTCCAACACACCTACCCTTCGGGTCCGGAGCTCTCAGACTCCAATCTGGGTATCCGGCCCGAAACAACCAGCTCAGACCCAACTGCCGCACCAAGGTGCACCCGGGTCAGGGCCCAACGTCGGGGAGACACCGCTCACCACGACAAAACCGCAAATCAGCACACCCCAAACACTCGACCCAATCTAGCGAAAGTCAAAGACATCACTCTATTTTTGTAACTTTATGTTGTCTGCAGCCAACATAACTGTCCCACAAAATAGGATATGTCGATCCCTCTTCACTCACACGAAGAGTCAAACAAATAAATCACCGACTTTCGCAAAATGTCGCGTCTCTCACGCACTAACATCCTAGGGTCCGCCGAAAAGCCTAGGGTTTCCTAAGTCCCAAATGACCTATCCCTAAGCTCTGATACCACCTAATCTGTC
Source organism: Tillandsia leiboldiana (assembly GCA_029204045.2). NCBI lineage: Eukaryota > Viridiplantae > Streptophyta > Magnoliopsida > Poales > Bromeliaceae > Tillandsia > Tillandsia leiboldiana. The sequence goes on from CM055070.1 coordinate 30,419,264, forward strand.
ACGCCCCGGGTGTAAACCAGAACCCGGGCCCGTCTACAGATCCGCCGTGCACACGGTATTTCCCGCGTACACGAAGCGCCAAACCTGCTCAGATATAAGTGATAATAATAAAAGAGCAAAAAAAAAACAGAGCTGAACTAAAACTAATACATCTCAGACTGAAGCTGGAAATAAAATACAATACATCTGTATAAATGATACATCTGTCTCTCCCAGCTCACCAAAATAAAAACAACCTGCTGGCAAAAGCCAGTCCCAAATGCAAAAGTACATCCGTCTGAGGAAACCTGGGTACACCAACAGTCCAGCTAACACGCTCATCCTGCCTCGAGATCTATCTACTCAGCCGTCCTCTCTCCTCGACCCGCCGCTGAAAGCCCAGCAGCACCCGCAGAAGACACTGCAAAACAATGAAGAAGAAAAAGAGGAAAGAAGAATGGGGGTGAGAACTACTAGTAAACCAGTAGCCTCCCCTAGTGGGTAAAACCTCAAACTCTGACACACCCACTAGGCCTACCAGAGGCAAAAAGGAAAGAAGAGTGGTAAGAAATGAAACCGCTGAAAGAGGGAAATCTACCACTACTATGCCTCTAAAATACAGTCCTAGACTGGAATAACCGTATGCAACAATAACCAACCGTCCCAGATGAACCCAATCTGTATCGCCCTCATCATCGGGCAAATAAGCCGCGCCGATGTGATAGCAAAATTCCTGCTGCCGCCCTCATCATCGGGCCAATAAGCCGCGCCGATGTGATAGCAAATCTGTCCATAACTGTCCAGCCCCGGCCTCCGGAGGGGATCTCGAGGGGAGCGACCCACACGAGGAAAGCATCACCGGGCAATAACCGCGCCGGTGTGATAAAAGCATCACCGGGCAATAACCGCGCCGGTGATAAAAGCAGGATTGGATCACAACTATAAAGCCCCCAGTGGAACACAACCCTCCACTAAAAGAAAACTGATTCCCCAATCAGATGCAAAACTAACCATCCGGTCAATCGCCCAATATCCGCGATTGCCGCAATACCCCACAATCCACGACCAGGTCTCACAACCGACCTCCGGTCAACCGCCCAAAATCCGCGGTCGCCGGAATAACCCACAATCACAAACATGTCCCACATCCGACATCTGGTCAACCGCCTACTATCCGCGGTTGCCACAAAACCCTCTAGTCCATAATCATGCCCTATCACCGATGTCCTATAACCGACATCCGGTCAACCGCCCAATATCCGCGGTCGCCGCCAAAACCCATGATCCATAATCCAGGCCCCGGCTACACTATCCCAAACCCCTGCTCAAACCCGAGCAAACCCACCTGACTAACGAAAAGGAGAAAGAAGCAAACAAGGTTTCTCCTAAGTCAAGTTCCAGCATGAAAGTGTAGCGATAAAAGATGGCCTACCTAGATGTCCAAACAAGCATGCAAGTGTTCTCAAGGAAATAAAGGAAAAGGCGACCAATAGTGGTTCCACATGTGTAACAATTAATAGATCCGCATAGATATAACCATCATGCTAAAACATTATCCAACCACACATGTCTATAATCCATGTTCCATAATAAAGCATCACTATCCACCTATGCATGTCATAAAATCCTCAATAGCACCAACCACTAACAGTATAATCATATAGTCCAAATTAAATATTCCAATCCACATGCAAGGTTAAACGCTAACATTCCATCCATACCAACATGTATAAGTCCCAACCACTATCAGATATCCACAATAGTAATTTCCATATGATAGGCTCACACTTTATATCACTTAAGCATGCATGTCCAAATGAAGGGATCACTCTAATATTCCTAGTGAGCATGTCAAAATAGAGGTAAACAACAACCACCCACCTCGATCGCTAATTCCAAGTCCAAAAAGTGCTCTCGCCCAAACCGATAAGCCGCCACGATCGCTGTACAAAATTCCCAAAAGAACATACATAATTAACATACAATGCTCACACAAATCTGCCCCAAACACAACAGTCCACAGTTTCCCTATTTTTACCTGCGAGAAGTGCCCAAAAAATTCCAAGAAAAATACTGTCACGATCCTCGCGACGAACCCGTCGAAACGACTACCTGCACGCTCAAATCCGAGTTTCCTACACTGAGAAACAAATCCGACAAGGGAACCACCCCGAAATAAACTACTCTCAAAAACTGAACCACAAGGTTCTGTAAACAGGGACATTCACCTTCGGGGCAAAATTCAGAAAATTCGAAGAAAATTTGGGGATATTCCTCTTGATGTGTAGATGCAAAACGCCTTTTGAATCGCCCCAATCCGATGCCTGTGCGCGAAGATATCGCCAAAATACCGCACCGCTGTCCCAAAACTCCGCCCCAGAAAATGAGGTCACAAGATGATCCGAAAAACCCATGAAAAGCTCGGAATGGGAAAAACCAGTAAACATGGGAAACGTAGCCCTACCTGTCGTGAAGCCAACGGCGCAAGAATCACAGAAAAAAGGTGCTCGGGGTAAGCCGGGGGAGTCCTCGCACCAAAACGCGACGAAGAAGACCACAAACGAACGAGCGTCGCGCCGCGCCGTAAAAATGGTAACCTCGGGATGCGTGCCGCTGAAAAATCTGAAAATCTGCAGATGGAATCGCCACAGGGATGCGTCCGGCATGAACAGTGATCGGTTGTCCAAAACATCAAGTAGGTAGTCCTTTTTGACCGTTTTCGCGCGCTGAATCCGAATTTGATGTCCATTTTGCCAAATTCCAACTCCAAAATTTGCCGAAGGCATCCGGAAAGGTAATCCTTGGTCCAAACTTCGCGCTGAGTCCATTTTTAATATCCGCTTCGCGCGAAACCACTTCTAACGATCCGACGGCGTCCATTGATCACCCACGTGATCCATTAAGCCCGAAGTCCGCCACTTGTGTCCAATTGGTGCACAAACACCTCCAACACACAGTACAGGCTCCTCAGATGTCACCAATGACTCTACCACAGCTCTGCAGAGATCCAGGTCATCACACTAAATATGAATTGAATGTTAATTCTTGCAAATGATATTTTGACTAAACTCATTGGGAATATTTTTGCTAAACTATTTCACGTGATATGTACCTTGGGACATCTTATGCATGTATATAGAGACCGGCTTGTGGCAATTTGTTACAATTAGTATTCATAAAATAGTATACTCTAAATTTTGTAAGAACTGGAATACCTGAAATCATATTGTTAAGTAAAGGACTTTTGCATGCTTGTATGGTCATCTGGTTAGGCCATCTTCTACCGCTACACTACTTATTGGAACTTGACTTAGGAGAAACCATGCTTTTTCTTTCTCCTTATTTGTTAGTCAGGTGGTCAGTGTTGCTCGGGTTCGAGCAGGGATCTGGGTAGTGTAGTCGGGGCTTGGTGTCTGGGACAGGTTGGATTAGTTGTGGGGCTTTGCGGCAACCGCGGATATTGGGCGGTTGACCGGATGTTTATTTATGCACCAGATTGGGTATCTGTTTTCTCTAGTGGACAGAGTTTCCCACTACTTGAGTACTTTTGCATCTGATTGAGGACCGGGGCTTTCTTTAGTGGTTGGGCTTTCCCACTTAGATCAGTGTCACGATCCAGTCCTGCTGATTTATTCTACTAGGATACTTGTTACTTTGAGTCCTTGAGACTCCTATCGCCCATCGGTGTTATGCGTAGGCTGGCATACCCGATTTGGCAGGCATCTTTGAGTCCTTGAGACTCCTATCCCCCATCGGTGATATGCGTAGCCTGGCATACCCGATTTGGCAGGCATCTTTGAGTCCTTGAGACTCCTATCCCCCATCGGTGTTATGCGTAGGCTGGCATACCCGATTTGGCAGGCATCTTTGAGTCCTTGAGACTCCTATCCCCCATCGGTGTTATGCGTAGGCTGGCATACCCAATTTGGCAGGCACAACAGGCAGTATCAGTTTTTACTTGTGGCACTAGGTAGAGGTCATGGCAGGCATGGAAGGCATAGTAGGCATGATAAGCATGGCAGGCATAGGCAGGCATGGCAGGCATGGTAGGCAAGGCAGGTATAGGCAGGCATGGCAGGCATGGCAGGCATAGGCAGGCATGGCAGGCATGGCAGGCATAGCAGGCATAGGCAGGCATGGCAGGCATGGCAGGTAGGGCAGGCATAGGCAGGCATGGCCGGCATGGCAAGCATAGGCAGGCATGACAGGCATGGCAGGCATAGGCAGGCATGGCAGGCATAGGGAGGCATGGTAGGCATGGTAGGCATAGGCAGGCATAGCAGGCATAGGCAGGCATGGCAGGCATGGCAGGCATAGAGGCTTGATAGCTGTTGAGAGGCTCCAGCTTCCTTATTTCAGTCTTTATGGCTTTGGTTAGTTATTGTCTTTTGAGGACTTAGTGGGCTGACCGTCGGGTCCGGCGGTGGTACCCACTGAGAACTCCCTTTTGGTGTAGTTCTCACACCGTTTGGGGGTTTTCCCCCTCCTTTTTTCTTCCTCTCATTCGTTTTGCAGAGTCTTAGCGGGTGTTGCTGTTTCTGCGGTCGATGATCGAGGCGAGGGAGTCGCAAGCTAGATCCCTACCCATGTTCGGGGAGTAGCGGTACCCCTTCAGAGGAGAGCTTCAGTAGATTAGTTATTTTATTTTCCTCTTTTGAGAGACTGATGTAGTGAGGATTTTATTTGTATTGAGAGCCTGTACACTGATGTATTTATTCGAGATACCTCCCTGTTGAGCTATAAGTCTTGTATCTGAGGATATTGTATGAGTATTATTTTTGGGAGGCGGACCTTGTTGTATTATTTCCAGTTGTACAGTGGTTGATTTTAGTATACAGCGTATTTTCATTTATATCTCTGATATCTGTTAGCTGTAGTACTTTTCTTGCAGGTAGGACGCTTCGCCTATGCGCGGTTTGGCATAGGTGGCAGATCTGTTGGCGAGCCCGGGTCGCAGTTTCGACCCCGGGGCGTGACAGATTAGAGTGGTATCAGAGCTTAGGGATAGGTCGGTTGGGACTTAGAAACCCTAGGCTTATGGTTTGACCCTTGGTTGACTTCGTGAGAGTCGTGACTTTTAGCGAGAGTCCTTATTGAGTTTTATACCTCTCCCAAGGGACGGGAGGAGTGACTGGCATGTTATTCTCCTAAGTAATTATGTTGGCTGCAGACAACATAATGCTGTGGAACGGGTAACGTGCTTTAGACTTTCGCTGGATTGGGTCAAGTGGTTTTTGTGTGCTGTTTGTGGTTCCGTCGTGGAGAGCGGTGTCTCCCCGACGCTGGGTTTTGACCCGTGGGCATCTTGTCATAGTGATTGAGCTCGAGCGGTTGGTTTTAGGCCGGATACCTAGATTGAGGTCAGAGAACTCCGGACCCGGATGACAGGATTGTCTGAGGCATATCGGCGGCTGAGTGAGCAGCTGGTCTTGGTGACACAGTTGTCGGGCCACTGAGTAACCCCCTCTGTGCCAATGTTTTGTGTCGAGGCACCGAGGCAGGGTGGATAGTTGACAGCAGAGGTGCTGTGGGATATGACCGAACTATTGAGCCAGATTTGGCTGATGATCCACCCCGACTCGTAAGATTGAGTTTGGAGCCTTTGGAGGCAGAGTCGTGGTTAGTGGTGATGGAGTGATCAAGTGAGAGCCTCACTGTGCTTGAGAGTTTTTGTAGTTGTTGAACTACGTGCTCCAGGTTTCGAGGGATGAGGCGCATAGGAGGGGTGTGTTTGGGAGTGGATTGCGCCAGATACCTTTCAGTTTATTCGGTCCCTCCCGTACAGATTTTGGATCTTGGATGCCTCGATAGAGTAGGTGTTGTGTATAGAGCATGGCACTGCAGTTCCTTTGGATAGGGATCTGCCGCCAGAGGTGAGTTTTGGATATGGGCTCTTGGCGCCGGGTGATGGAGGACAAATCGGCCGGCAGAGGCACTTCTGACTTCTTTTCCGGGATGACGGGTTCCTGGGATGCCAGAGATCGGGTGGACCCCGATGGCCGCATCAGCATCTATATCAGAGTGGCGCAGCGGTAGCGTGGATTTGTTATCGGCGGAGGACCTTATTCGCCGCCTCAGTGTGAGCAGAGGCAGAGGTCGTACTCCCTATGTGGATAGCCCTGACTTTCAGGCCAATTGAGCGACAACCACTTGCATCGAGTGGATGAACCTGTGCCGCCCGGTTGGAGGGCGCCACGGTACTGGATCGAGTTGTCGCAGGTGTGATTTCATCACAGCAGTCGGAGTTAGAGCATGTTGCATTCCTGCATGGACTAGAGGCAGATTTGTTACCACGTGCACTCGAGGTGCTGGTTCCTGTTAGTGCTGTGCATGTGGAGGAGGCTTGTGGATCATGCCCTGTGCAGCTGAGGCCGCGAGTTGTACCGGCAGGCTTACTGGTAATTGTGGCGGTTCGGTGTTTCGACCCAGTGCTTGGATTTGAATTGGTAAGGTGCCACAGAATGTTTGACTGCGGCGAGAGAGGACTTGGACCTTCGGTAAAGCGGACAGGATGAGGCTTGCTTGTTGAGATTATTAGAGCACGCAGGTTATAGCGACAGTATGAGAGGTGCTTACGGCGGCACCGGGACTCAAGGATATCTCAGTTGCCCACGAGATCCCGGGTGTGATTCCACCTGAGCTGTTGTCGATGCCGCTGGTTAGGGAGATAGAGATTGCGTTTGACGTGGTTCGAGGGACCGCGTCACCCTCGGCAGCACCTCATTGGATATCTCCTGTGGAGCTGAGAGAGCTGATGGCACAGTCGCAGGATCTGATGGATCAAGGGGTCTGTTTGACCTAGTACCACGTCTTGGATAGACGATGATGAGGGTCTGTTATGACTTGAGCACAGGCAGGTTCACGTATTATCAAGGACCTTTTGTTGGAGTTCTACCCCGGCAATTATAGTATGGTGCGAGTACCTACTTGGAATCAGACAGCTGAGGATTTTGCCTTGATGGCATTCAGGATCCGGTAAGGGCATTATGAGCTCATTGTGAGGCCAAATGGAATGACTAATGCCCTGTGACTTCAAGATTTGAGGAATTGTGTGTCCTAGTTGTACTTGGACGGATTGGGAGTGGTGTTCCCCGAGGATATTTTGATTTACTCCTAGAGCGACTTGGAGCACTTGTGGATGAAGCTGTATGCCAAGTTATTGTGATACAAGTTCTAGCTCCAAGTGCATACCTTCTTGGGTCACTTTGTTCGAGCCGTAGGAGTGGCGGTGGAAATCCGGCCAATATGGATACTAATTGGGAATTGGCCGAGATCAATATTTATGGTCAAGGTAAGGAGCTTCTTGGACTAGGCAGTGCTAGAAGAGCTTGGCAATCGGCTGATGAGACTGATAACGCGCCAATACTAGCATTTCCAGTGTTGGGAGAGAGATCTGCGAGTTTGAGTGATACCTCCCATAGTGACTGGAATTACCATTGGGTTATTAGTGAGCATTCTGGATTACCCCGACAGGGCCACTGTGATGGCAGATACCTGGAATAGGAGAGCTGGCTGGGGTTGAGTTGGATGATTCCACAGCTGGCACTGCGTGGGCTGTTGCGGCAAACATGGCTTACGGTTGTGTCCCTGAGGGTTCCTTTTATGGTAGACCGTGGCTGAGTAGTTCACTCAGATGGTCAGGATTCGGGAGTGACCGAGTGAGGACCCTTGTTTGTGAGGGCTTCCTTCTTTCTTGAATGATTGCGGGGATGTGTTTCGGATTGCCTTGGTTGAGTTGACACAGGTTGTGGTTTGGTGCGTTGTTTTCCCCCAGCTTTGGATGGAACCCTGTTGTGTTACATGTCTCAGCTCAGGAAGGTCATGTTTTTGGATCCCTCGACCGTGATTGACCCGCCCCTTTGAGAACTATGAGTGTTTGGAGTACGAGGAACGCCCATTGCGAATTCTGGCTCGTGAGACGAGGGAATTGCGCAATTGGGCTATGCCGTACTGGATATTGCTGTTGTTGTTGTTGAGGAGTGATCACTGGGAGTGAATGATGACTTAGGAGCTGGAGAGGGTGATGTTGAGTACTTACCCTTGGTGTTCGTGGCTCCCAGTGGAATTGAGCTAGTTTCGAGGACGAAACTTTCCTTAGTGGGGGAGGATGTGAGGACCTGGATCCCCATGACGAGAATACTGGTTGACCAGCAGCTTCTGGAGGCCTATGTGGCGCGTTGGTGGTGTTTGTGCACCAATTGGACACTAGTGTTGGACCCGGGGTGTTAAATGGATCACGAGAGTAGTCAATTGACCCCATCGAATGCATAGAAGTGGTTTTGCGCGCAACGGATATTTAAATTGGGCTCAGCGCGAAATTTGGACAAAAGAATATCTTTCCGGATGCCTTCGGCAATTTTTAGAGTTGGAATTTGGCAAAATGGACATCAAATTCGGATTCAGCGCGCGAAAACGGTCAAAATGGACTACCCACTTGTTATTTTTGAGCACCGGTTAATGTTCATGCCGGAATAGTAACTCCGGCAACGGCGGGCAGCGCCGGCGACGGCGGAGGGCGGCGGCGCGGCGGCGGGCAGGCACGAGGGCGGCGGCGGGCAGGCGCGGGCAGCGCGCGGCGCGTGGGCAGACGCGCGGGCAGGCACGTGGGCGCGTGGGCAGGTGCGCGGTCCATGGCGGCGTCGTGCACCGGGGGGCAGGCCACGTGGCATGGCAGGATTGGCCGGTTCAGCGATCGTGGTCCACGGAATAGATCGTGGGTGTACGGTAGACCGGTGGTGACACGTGGCGGAGGGTCATTGGTGCGGTGTTGTGCGCCGGGTCCACAGAGCGGGTTCTTATCACCTCGGGGCGCGTGCAAGCAGAGGCGGCAGGCGGCGGCGCAGGCGCGCACATGGCCGCTGCCGGCCTTTCCCACGCTCAGGCGTGCCACGTGTCGGCACCACAGCGGGCCACATGGCGCGATGTCGGTGGATGGATTCGGTGTTGTGTGTTCGGCGGGCCACGTGGCAGGAGGCTAGTGGGCGGTTCTGGTGTTCTGTGTTCGGCGGGCTACATGGAGGCCCATGGGGGATTCAGGCCTGCACAGTGTTGGGCCGGGCCCAACACTGTAGCAGCCCGGAAAAATTCGGGCGCCCGAATCCCGGGATACATTGGGTATTTAACGAATTGTTTTCTGGGCCTATTTAAGCGATCCGAGCCTTCTTCTTTCCCCTTTTTCCGCCATTTCCGAGCTGCAAACCGACTTGAGGCCTTCAGCAAAGTTTATCCCCACGCAGTGCTGCATCCATCTGCAGAGTTTGAAGATTTTTGGTGGCCCGCATCCCAAGGTTTGCATTTTTACGGCGCGGCGCGTCGCTCATGCATTGGTGTTCCCCTTCGTCGCATTTTGGTGTACGAGCTCCCCCGGCCTACTCCGACCTCCTTTTGAGGCGATTCTTGCGCCGTTGGACTCACGACAGGTTGGGCTTCGATCTTTGTGTTTTGAGCTTCCCCTCTTTTCGAGTTTAACTTGGAGTTTCCCGAGCTTTCTTTTGACCCATTTTCGTGGGCGGAGTTTTGGACAGCACCACAATGTTTTGGCGATATCTTCGCGCACAGGCATCGGATTGGGGTGATTCAAAAGGCGTTTTTCATCTACACATCACGAGGAATATCCCCAAATTTTCTTGGAATTTTTTGAATATTTTTCGAAGGTGAATAATCTCTGTTTACAGGAATTAGTGCTACAGTTTTTGAGAGAAGTTTATTTCGGGGTGGTTCCCTTGTCGGATTTGTTTCTCAGTGTAGGAAACTCGGATTTGAGCGTGCAGGTACTCGTTTCGACGGGTTCGTCGCGAGGATCGTGACAGTATTTTTCTTGGAATTTTCCTGGCAATTCTTGCAGGTGAAAACAGGGCAACTCTGGACTTATGTGTTTTGGACAGATTTTCGTGAACATTGAGGGATTTAATTGTGTATGCTCTCACTAGCACACAGACCCAATCGTCCTACGGGCAGATCCACACTTAGGATTACTACCCCAACGCTCCCACTAGGAGCAACAGTACCTCAATCACCACTAGCTCTACGGCCTGGTCATATCACACTCTCAGTGTACTAACAGCCTCAACGCTCACACGTGGCATTCCACGTTCCCGGGTCATCGCTCGGACTACCGTCCCGACCAAATCTCTATCATGCCCCGCCATCATGTCTCGGGCCGCTGTCTCTCACAGCCGACTGCGCCTGCCCACTGGGCTACAGGCCCACAGTCCACAAACATGATCCAGGCACGGATCGTCCCCAAGCGAACCCGCTAATCGTCGCCACGCGACCACTATGCTCACTGAGCAAAACCAACTAACAAGTCGTCAATCCACGACCCAAACTCTCCATCAACTCTGGCCACACTGGGCAAAGGCTACTATGCCACCTAATCATCTCTCTCTGGCTAAACAATACTTGTGCTCCATGAGCACCCAAACAATTGGGCGTCCTACGCCCCCATGCTAATTCGCAGAAAATCCGGCGTTAAGCGATTCGCTTACGTACCCCTACGGCTCTTGTGCACTCTCCCAACTGGGTCGAGGCACCACAATAACAGTTCACCATTCTGGTGATTAACACTCAAATCCTGCGGTGGCAATCTTTGCCATTACACCCATTCATCAGAACGGCGCTAGTAAAACTCTTGCTCTTTCGAGAGGTCTACGCATCCTGAAGCCCCCTCTAGGCTTGTAAATCTTTCTTGCCCTAATCCTTAGGACATATTTACTTGGTTCTCGCAACATAGCGATCACCAGCATTCCGTGAGTCGGTCTCTCACTGGACCTCTTCGTCCACACTTTGCCAGCAATCCAGCTGACACAAGTTTATGACATCCCTTGCTAAAGGTGCAGGGTGCGCCGACAAAAGCTCAGCGGCCACTGCCACTCTCTCCACTGTCGCCCCATCATGCGGCGACGCCGTACGCTCATGCGTCATCTATGCAGCCTCAGCTAGCTGCGATATCAGCCACTGGAGCCTATTGATCTGCTACGACTGTCACCTTGACGCCACCTTTAGGCGTCGGAATCTGTCCTCCTGTCAGCGGGGAAATTTCCGCTGACGGCAGGAAGCTTGACCTGCTGCTAGACCACACCAACAAGTGCGGTCATCAGCTATCGCATCACGTGTACGTCGTTTGACCCCGAGCCCTCTCATGACTCGAGTCAAAACAGGTGCGTTTCCTTATGTGGTGTCATCGCCAATATGCACATCACAACGAAACAACTAGCCCAAACTTAGCCATTTGAGCAACGCGCAGTCTATATACCGACAAAAAGGCTCGTCGACTCAATCATGCGAAAGTATAGGAGGGTACTCCTTTTCATCTCCAACATTACGTTGTCGGCCGCCAATCCGAAGAATGAAAGCTCATCGCCCTCGATCAATCCCAATATCCTTCTTGGGAATCAACACGTACCAATCGAATACTTTCGCCCAAATATCCGCGCACTCTCTCGTGCTAATCCCTAGGGTCTCCCTAAGGTTGCTAACCTCCTAGGACTATTCTTAGGCTCTGATACCACTCTAATCTGTCACGCCCCGAGTCCGCCAATTTGTATGGTTCGGGCACGCCAACAGACCCGCCAATCGGGTAAGACCTTTTTCTACCCGAGAGGAACGGTAACATCCATAATAACACAACAAGTGTATGCGGAAGCTCAATATCAGAGTACTAAAAATTACTACAAATTTAAAACTTTCATTCAGTAACAAATAGTTAATGCGGAAATGAAAGCATACCAGAGTGAACCATGAATTAAATTTATTACACTTTACATTTCTGAACTTGCAAATAAAATTATTACAATTCCTTTACATAAATTCCTCACCATACAAGGTTCACTCAAGAAATACATAAATGAGATACCTCTGCTAGACCCTCTAGGTCACTATGCTGCTGGGCCCTTGCCCCTGTCGTATGCCTCGCCGTCTGCATCTGAACCGTCGCAACCGCTGCATCCATACCTGAACCTGTGGGGGGGAGTCACCCAAGGGGTGTGAGAACTACAACTGAGTTCCCAGTGGGTTCAACCACCGAGAAAAAGTGTCCTACACCACTTGGTCCAATGGAAACAATAATAATAGTGCTAGGAAACTAAAATCCTCGAAATCAAAATGCAGCTACGCAAAATAATATATCACTGTCTGTATATACATATTGACCCAGCACTACTCTGTCTAGTCATACTAGGCTACTAAGCACCAACTCGGCCACTATGCCGCTGTATACAGGGTCAAACTAACCCGGCCATCTTGGCCACTCAAATTTCTCTTTTTTCTTTATATTCTGGTGCTTTAGTTCATGTCAACCCTCAGAAATTCTTATCCAACGGGCCCCTGCCCGGTAGTCCTGCTACCATAAGATAAGATTTCTAAGGTTGCCGATAACACCCGCAAGTGTTACCCCGTCCTACGGAAGAAACGTCCCGAACGGGTCTCTACCCGGGAGAAGGGCACTGCCTGCAACTCCAACATGGGCCGCGTTTCACTCCGTAGAATCTTTATATTTTCTTTCTTTTCTTTTCTTTTCTTTTTTTTCTTTTTCTTTTCCTTTCTTTTCTTTTTATTTTCTTTACTTTAGTTATTAGCCTTTTTGCCTTTGAACACTTGCTCTTCTTTCTTTTTCGAGCTTATAGCTCCATTTTTTTTTGCCACTGGCAAATCACTGTCTCTTTCCTTTGAGCATTTAGCTCTTTGCTTTCACTTTAAGCCTTTCGAAAGTATCTCGTCCGACGGGTCACTGCCCAGGGAGTCCTGCTCCAATTGACGAGTCTCAAATTCGAATGCGCCATTTACATTCACTTTATGCTTTTTAGCCACATTTAGCTTGCTTTTAACTTTAAACCTTTTTACAACAATTTACCTCTTATCCAAGGTCTCGCTATAAGGATAACTAGAGAGTCACTTGGACTCTTATCATTTCTCTTTTTGTTCTCTTTGTCTTAAGCAATTTGCTTGTCTTGCTTATTAATCACTTTTAGCTCTAACTCGAGCAATTTGCTTGTCTTGCTTATTAATCACTTTCAGTTCTAACTCGAGCAATTTGCTTGTCTTGCTTATTAATCACTTTCAGCTCTAACTCGAGCAATTTGCTTGTCTTGCTTATTAATCACTTTCAGCTCTAACTCGAGCAATTTGCTTGTCTTGCTTATTAATCACTTTCAGCTCTAACTCGAGCAATTTGCTTGTCTTGCTTACCAAGCCACTTTTAGCTTTCTCTTAAGCTTTATCTCTTTTATCCTAAGTTCCTTTCTCTAGGATAATTTGGGTGTCTCTAACACCAATTTAGGTTGGAACATCTTGTTCTCAATTCATAGCTCTATGTTTCAATTACCCTTAAGGTTGCACTATGTCACGGGGACACTAGTCGCTTCCAATTTTATCACACTTGGAGTTTATTAACCCTATTTCCATTTTCTTTTCCTTTCATGTCTCCACACTTGATCATTTTCCAATTTCCTTTATTTAACTCTGATTGAAGTTAAATTAATTCATCCCTTACCCAGACATCCTATGACTCTCTGGGGTTATCTTCATTCAATTCTTTAACTTTGGGATCTAATCCCCTCTTTCCTGATTCCTCACTGAATCTTAGAGTTAACTTAACTCTATTTTTTTTTCCTGTTCCACCTTGAACTTAGGGTCACCCTGACTCTAATATCATGTCTGTGAGTTCAAACTCCTCTAATTCACCTTAGGTTCCTTTTACCTATGTTCCATGTCGCACTCATCCTAGAGTTCCTTGACTCTATGTTGGTCACTAGTTCACCTTAGGTTCTCTTTACCTAAGTTCCATGTCATACTCGTCCTAGAGTTCCTTGACTCTATATTGATCACTAGTTCACCTTAGGTTCTCTTTACCTAAGTTCCATGTCATACTCGTCCTAGAGTTCCTTGACTCTATATTGATCACTCTATCCAGTGTCCTTAGGTTATCACCTAAGACAATGCCACTCATCCATCCTAGGATAACTCCTAAGTTGATGTCACTCGTCAAACCCCTATACTAGGTTTTCTCCTAGTCTTACTACCAACCAATGTTGTTCCCTTATGTCACGTGATTCCTAGGGTTATACCCTAACATGATCACAATCATAAATAGCTAATCTTTTTCATGCATGCAATTATTTTCATCTCATTCATAAAATAATAATTATCTCTACGCATGCATATTCACCATATTTCTTGGGCAACCAACAGTTGCACCTTTCCTCTGTGTCTCTTTGCACATGCACATCTATTCCTCTATCTCTGGCAACCGACAGTTGCTCTTTTTCATCTGAATCCATCTACACAGGCAATCATAATCATAATTACCTAACGCCTCTAACAAGCTACTATCATGCTTCGAATCGAAAGCAAAGGAGCAAGGGGAGAGGTCACCCAATTTCGGCAGAATTCCCCACCTTGTAATGCCCCCAATTGCTTGTAGACACTTGCAATTGGTCTCCGCGCGATTCCACTTGTTTCCTCGAGCTTGCACGCAAAACGGTGCACATCCCTCGAGTCCGCACGCAAAACGGTGCACGTCCACCATACCTGCACGCAAAATGGTGCACGTCATTACAAATCCTCACGCAAAACGATGCACAATATTAGGGTCGGCACGCAAAACTGTGCGCGACAACACGACCTGCACGCGAAACGGTGCACGTACCTCGAATCTGCACGCAAAATGATGCACATCTGACTGTAGGGTTGCACGCAAAACGGTGCAGATTTTTCCCTAGCCCTGCACAAAAAATGATGCAAACCATTAGATTCTACACGTAAAATGGCGCGCATTGGTCCAACCCACACGCAAAACGGAGCACGTACCCCGTATCGGCACACAAAACGGTGCACACTCTGCTGTAGGGTTGAACGCAAAATGGTGCATATTATTCCGGCCCTGCACGTAAAACGAGATGCATTATTAGAGTCTGCACGCAAAACGGTGCCCGTTAGTCCAACCTGCACGCAAAACGGAGCACATACCTCGCATTGGCACGCAAAACGGTGCAGGTTCTTTTCTCAACGTTGCACGCAAAAAGGTGCACATTTTACGAGTTCGCGTCCAAAACTGCGCGCATTTACCAAATCCGCACGCAAAACGGTGCATATCCCCACGAGCTTGCACGCAAAACGAGGCGCGTCCAAAACGCCCGCGAAACTTGCGCAGTAAAACGGCATAGAAAAGTTGGGTGCCTAACATGCACGTGGGCAAGGGGTCAAATCCAAAATCCAAAAGGAAACTTCAAAACTGTGCCAAAAATACCACAAAAATGACACACGGGGCCTACCTCGACGACGCCGTGCCGTCCATCGCCTCCAATAGGCTCTTTGGTACATCTTGCGCGCTCCACGGAGTCCACGGCGCGCTCGTGCACCCTCGAAAACCCCGGGCAGAATCGCCCGGCTCCCCTCCTGGTACGCTCGAGCGAAGCCAAAAAGGGAAAAAGGAGGAAAAAGGAGCCGTTTCGGGCCCATATAGGCCGAAATCCGGATTTCGGGCGCACTTTTCGGGCGCCCGAAAATTTCCGGGCGGCTACAGTAACCACCCCCAACGCGGTCCGCGGTCCACGGCGCGCCAGCTGGGCGCCACGTCACCATCGCTCGGCCAACCCGAGCGCGACACGTGTCCCTGGACCCGTGCACCGCTACCACATAACTGCGGCGGCCAATCGGAGGTCGCCACGTGAACCGCACCCATGCCCGCGGTGGGTGCGTCTCGTCCCGTCAGCGCGTCACGTCGCGCTGACCGGCCAATGGGGGGCCGACACGTGGCCACCCCCGCTGACACCGCGCCAGGCGTCGTGCGAGTTCCCGACACGCCCCCGCTCCCTCGGTCAGGGCGTCCAATGAGGAGACGCCACGTGGCGGTCCTCACCTACCACGCGCGCCTCGGGCTGCGTGCCACAGCGCGCCGCACGCGTTGCCATGCCTCGGGATTCGCGCACGTGCCTCGGGATTCGCGCCCGCCGCCTTGGGATCCTGCCAACTGCCTCGGGATCCGTGCCAACATGCCTCGAAATCCGGGCCGCTACAGTAACTTTCGGGCGCACCAACAATCGGACCGGGCTGCTACAGTGAATCGGGTTCGCTACAGTGCAGCCCGGTTCGCTGCAGCCCATAATATCGAGTTTGCTACAGTACTTTCCGGGCGCCCGGAACTCATTTTCGAGCGCCCGAAACTCATTTTCGGGCGCCCGAAACTTGGGCCCAAGCCCAGTTTCGCCCGATTTCGTCCGTTCTTGCCCGTTTCTCGCCCGTTTTCGCTCAAATTTGACGGGCAGCCCCAGTTTAACTTAATTTACCTCATGGTACTTAAATTTTTCAGCTTGGACCACCTCTGGGTCACCATAAGTCCCACTGTATTTGAATTCGCTGGCGGAGCCCGTTCTCTCTATCCGGGAGTCCGATCAACGCGAAACTTTTACTGTGGCCTTAAAACATATTTACGGAGCTCCCGTAATTTTCTCAAAATTTTTCAAAACTGTGAATTTTTCACTTACAATCTGGGCCCACTTTCTCATGTAAGATTCAAGATCTCACATTCTAATCCCGATTTGGGCCCAATTCGTTTCCAGGTCATCCTTTACTTCTTTTAATTCAATAAAATAGCATTTCATACCATTTTATTTACATTTATTTATATACCAAAATTCCGATTCATTACATAAGGTCCAAAATATATACAGCAACACAAATAAGAGCAACTGGTTGCCTGCAAAACAGGCCATCCAAAGTTTACTCATAGTTAGCCAAAAAGAGAATGATTCCTCCTAACCATCGAAAAAAACTTGACGAAGGTTCCGACATTCAATGGATCGCAAATTAGAGCAACTGTCCACCAACAAAGCAGGGAATCAAAAGTTTGATCTACATTAGCTAAGCAGGAAAAGATTCTTTGTATCAAAAGAAATGTGACGAAGGTTCCAACATTTAAGGGACAGGTCATCATAGTAAGCACTCGGACAGGAAAGAAACAATAAAGCAGAAATAAGGGGTTTTTGTTGTTTCTAATGTAAGATTTATGCCATTAGGCGTACATATATATATATATATATATATATATATATATATATATATATATATATATAACGGACAGGGTTCTTTTCAATATATGAAAAATTGGAATTCAAACTCATCGATGATGGGCAGTGACCTTCAATAGAGGAGACTGAGTAGAACAATGTGCCTATTAAGTGCAAAACCAATCCTACTCCACGCTTCGACATTTGTTACAATTTAAGAAACTCAACCTAATTATCTCTTGAATTTTATAAGTCAGTTTTTCTAAACTGCTCCTTTTGGAGCTTGTCTTTACATCCATGTCCTACTTAAGTTCAACTTTTACTTAATTGGAGTTTTGCAAGTTGTCCTTTCATTAACTTGATTTTTTGAAAGATTAATATAATATTTCGTGCTCATTAATATATATGCTCCCCTCAAAGCTAATACTTGTAGTTAACTTCATGTTAATTTCAAGCTACAACTTAGGAAATCCAAGATAACAACCATTGGAGCTTGCCACAACTTAGAAAATTTAAGTTAAAAACCTCGAAAACCCAACTCAATCAAAGTCATATATTTCAAAGTTGGCATGTAGAGAAGTATAGGAATTATCATTTCTGATGAAAATATTTGAAAACCCAACTCAATCAAAGTCATACATTTCAAAATTGATGAACACGAGAAGAACTGCGCAAACAACAATATTTAAAAACCCAACCCAAATTTGTTTTTTTGCCACAAAAATATTAGGAAAGTTTGAAAAATCATTTCAACCGTTAGGCTCAGATAATCTCCAGACTCAATCCAAAGAAAGTAGATAATAAAAGGCACAATTTATTTCGCGAATCATCACTGTGCAAACAACAATTGGTTGCCAAAGGGTGCTAGCGAATAATTGGTTTTTTATGTCGCTACAATTGAAGACCACAAGAAGAACTGCTCAAATTTTAACGACAACACAACGGAGGATTTTAGGTTGAAGCCACACGGAAGTAACAACATGCCTAGCAAGCAATGTAGTTTAAAGCAGAGACATTTATATATTTTCTTCAATCATTAACTGAACACCCAAGGCCATCCAAAATTGATGTTCTTTTGTATGTATCATCATAGCCCCCCCCCCCCCCAAAAAAAAAAAAAAAAAACACAACAACAAAACAAGTGTATAAATTAATTAGAAAAGAAGTGTGAATTAAGTAAACAAAATATGTAAATTAATTAGAGACAAAACATGAATATTCAAGAAGAACTTAAGTTAAGGGTAAATGCCACATTTCTGAACTCACTTAACATTAAACTGGAAAAACAATATGAAACACAAAAAGATGGCAGCTTATAACAAAACAAAAGTCCAACAGTTATAAAGAAAACAAAAATCCAACACTAACTTACTATATATAGCATATAACAAAACAAAAACCAAATAAACAAAAGATATCCAATTTAAGCATGATAAAAAAAACATAAGTCCAACACTAACTTACTATATATATATAGGATATAAGAAAAACAAAAGCCAAAAAAAAAACAAAAGATCGTATTCATTCAAGAGGAAGATCCAGCTTCAGCATGATGGCGGGTAGCAGCGACATGGCTCGCATGGAGGTTATCAATGATTGAACGGTATTCATCGATCGTCCGACGCATACTGGCCTGTTCAGCTATGAGACCGGTTTTCTCTGTAAGACCTGTGAGGTAACAATCTTTCAGAAGATTGTATTCTCGTTCCAGATCGTTAAACCGGTTCAAAAGCTCACCGTTCTGCACAGTTAGGTGATCATACAAATTTTTGTAGGGAACAAAATCATCATAGTTTGTGTCTCTAATTTGGAGATCAAACTCACTCTTCATCCTCAAAATAGCGGCACGTGCTGCATCTTCCTTCGCGGCTTGTAGCTGCAGGCATGGAATGCCCCAACACCGCACTACATCAATTATCGCACCATTATGCGGAATAGGAAGATCTATATATGCTATAAACCACCCTTCGGCCGCAGCAGTAACTTCGCATTGACGAAGTTCAATCTCCATGAGGTCAACTATTTCATCCAACAATTTACTATAGGACAATTGCACGGTCGGCATCGAGGCTGCCGTAATATAGGTAAAAATTGGAAGAGTAAAGAACCAAACCGGGAAAAAATATCAATCAGGGAAAGGGAAAATTGACAAATTAAATTCCTACACATACAGCAGGTAACACATTCAACAAACCACGATTACCTAGCTCAATGATCCACAGAATCTTTTTCGATTCCTCTTACCTGTGAAATCCCGTGGAGCCAAGATGTATGGAAAAGGACCACAGCAGGCCAATAGCTTGTAATGGGTCCACTGCTTTTTTAAGTACAGTCCATTTTTTTTTTGTTATTATTATTAAAATATTAAGCAATTTTTTTCCCTTTTTTCAAAATTTCCTTTCTAGGCAGGCATATAGTAACAAACTAATCTCAGTGTTAGGGCAAGCAATCTCAAGAGTAAGAACTAAGCAAAGCAGAGAGAGGGGAGATGTGTGCCTGGGTTCCACTTTATGGGTTATTTATAGCCAAGCTTCTAAAGAGGAGGAGATAAAGATAACATAGATGTAGAGGGAGGATGGAGAGAGCTAGTAAAACAGACCAGGTTAATGATGAGGGTAGCACGTAGATGGCCAGGTGTACAGAGCCATATGTCCGAAGCCACCACCAGCCACACCGATGAAGAACAGTAATCCCATACCGTAGGGAAGAGAGAGGGAGATGAGGGTAGCACATAGGTACCTCGGTGAAGCTCAGATCCGCCATCAGCCACTCGGTTGAAGAACATGGGGGCGCCAAACCGAGAGGGAGATGAAGGTAACACGTAGGTGCCTCGGTGAGGCTCAGATCCACCATCAGCCACTCGCTCGGATAAATAACAGGGGCTCCAAACCGCAGGGGGAGAGAGAGAGAGAGAGAGAGAGAGAGAGAGAGAGAGAGAGGGAGGAGGGCATTACCAGTATACGAACCAAACCCCGCGACACCAAAAGTGCCTCGGTGTACGAAGCCATAGCCTCGCAGCCACGCACATTGGCTCCCATGGAAAGGAGGGCATCTGAGGCGTAGGGAAGCGAGGGCGTAGGAGGGCATCATCACACCCTCCGCGTACCACGGCACATGGGAACGGAGAACCCGGGCACCGCACAAACGGGCTACCGAGAGAAGAGAGAGAACAATGGAATATGGGCTACGGGGGAAGGGCATCTGTAGAAGAAGAGGGAGCTGTAGGAGAATCCCTCCATGTGAAGAGGGAGTGCGGAGAAACCGGGGGCGAGCGGCGCGTGTAGAGTACTGGGACCTTGTAGAGCGCACCGACCTAGCAGGATGGTGTGGTGCGGAGAAATCGCCTCGAGCGTGTTCCATATGTGTTTACAGATGGTTTCGGGTTGATTCGGATCAACGCGGAAGCCCCAGCTGGAATCGGAGTTTTTTCGGGCTTTGTGCGCCGTTAGAGGACTGGTTTGTTAGAGCCTCGACTCCACTGTTGTATGCAAAAAAATTGGGAAAGGTTTGTGTTACGGAATTTGAGTTGGCGTAGTTTCGTGAAAGGTTCAAGTCTTGAAGATTGAAGGTGAAGAAAGTTGGATCATTTAACTCAATCTCAAGAAAGAAGAATTCAAAAGGATCAGGTATGTTTAACTAAAGATTATTGGTGATCCGAATACTTCTTGTAGTGTAGAAACACCTGGAAGAATATTTAACTGCATAAAAATCAAAAACTGGTGTTCGGACATGTTCAGGATCCGGATCAGAGCCAGCAATCCGGATCCCGAAGGTTGTTGTTTCATACATTACTTCAATCCGGATCGCAGCATCTCACGATCCGGATCCCGAACGTTGAGTTTTCTGAATTGTATGAACGATCCGGATCAGGCATTCCGATCCGGATCCCGAACGTTTGTTTTTCTGGAAACCGTCTTTCTTGCTACTGCAATCCGGATCGCCCAAATCCGATCCGGATCGCCGTCCGTAAAAATTCCAGAAATGTTCGGTTTTTGATTCTTATCTCCTTCCAAATGTTTCTAACCTATAAATAGACCCTATGACTCTTTTTCTAGGGTTAATCCAAAATAATCACATAGAGCCGTCATATTCATATATCATTTCATACGGCCTAGATCCACATATAGAGAAGTGTCACGCCCCGAGTTCAAAAACCAGTGTATAATTTTTTATTTTATTTTATTTTATTATTATTATTATTATTATTTTTTTTTTTTTTTTTTTTTTTTTATAAATTAGAGTTGCAAAACAGCCAGGGCAATGACAGACCGCCACATATATAGAAGAGTCCCAATCCCCCATGGAATTGAGCCTTCTCTATATATGCACGGCTAGCTTGGCAACAACATCAGAGTACTAACTACGTACTACAACTATCAAAAATTACAATTTAATTATTACAACAACACAACAAATGAATTACACATTTCTTTTAACTGATACAAATACATGTGCATTCGGCTGTTCAGGGTCAATCTCTATATCGATACCTCGCCAATTCGTCCCGACATCCCAACACCCGCGCGACCTGAAAAACAGTCACCCGAGGGTGTGAGACACACCGGAGTGTATCCCAGTGGGCACGACGAGCCGAGAAATAGCAGATCGTACCTACTGGTATACAATACTAGAGGATAGTAAAAGATCACTGTTAGGAAAAGCAATTATCATAAAGGAGCAGTGTTTACTCTAAGTAAAGTCATTATGAGTTAAGACAGATAAGAAATATCATTATGAGATAACATAGAGATCAACAACTCTATTATAATGGAAGCAACGTGGAGATCAACAAGTATATCCTCATGAAAGTGTCATGGAGTGTCAGCAGATATGAAAGCACTGGTAGGATCAGCAACTCAATAATCATGATACTAAAAGTAGAGGCATCATATCAAATCTCGACATGTATAGGTGGATAATTGAAATCAAATCCAGGAATCAATGGATAATGAAGTAAACATATCAATCAGCAACTCATGCATCAATAGATGAAATACTAAAACCAACCCAATCTCAAGCCACCATATTGGTCATCAAGACCTCAGGGAAAACCTCGCCGAACCTGGCACCAACCTGGCTGACATACTCCGGCACCCTCGGGCACTAACCTGGGAGTCAACACTCCGGCACCCTTGGGCACTAACCTGGGAGTCACGGGTCATACACCATACCACTTTACCGGTAAAGAACATCCACACGGGTCATGACTCCGCTGATGTTCGTGAAGTACAGCAGTGCGGGCGATAAATCATGCGAATGCTCAAGCTCACGGTCCTCTGACCGGGTAATCGGCAATAAGCCGGGAACTATCCCATTTGGGATTCAGCAATAATACCATATCAGAATATCATCTCAATCACATGCAAGAACAACAGCAACTATAATGATCCAGGAACAATCAGGGGAACTGATATCTCAGATGTCGCAATAATCACGAACAAGTACCAACATGGAAATTAACTACAAATCGATCATACAACTAAACACATGATGTTTTTGAGAAAACATTTTGAAAACAAGTTCTAGGTCCAAACTTCGAAGAGCAATGCCTTTGTCCTATCAAACAAGAACAGACTCAGGCGACCCTACGAAGCTCGGTAAAAACATTTATTTAATAAAATCATGTATTTAGCAGCATAACGGGTGAACAACAAGCCGAAACAATCCGATCAACGATGCAATGTCAGAATCAACTGAATCTCAACTCATATGTGGGAATAATTATCAACTAATCCAATCAAGGATGCAATATCAGAATCAACTGAATCTCAACTCATAGGCAGGAATAATTATCAACCACAACTAGAACATGAATCAGGATATAGATACTGATAATCAAGTATAAATGTGCAAACTAGGTAATGACCAATCAGGCAAAGCAACAAACAGTAATATAACTCAATCAAAGGCAGATAGGCTCAATTATATCCAGGTTAACCAAAAACAGGGGTCCAACCAACACCGTACACAGAGGGCCGAAATGATAAAGCCCGGACCGAAGATAAACCCACCTGATATAACGCAGGCGGCTAATCTGAACCAACTGTACGCTCAGCACACCAGATGCTACCGAATAACCCTGAATGTGAATTAAGGTTCAGGAATCAACTTACTAACCAGTATATGATGTGACTTTTGCATCTAGACCCCTAGGGCTTTTAAATTTTCACTTTTAGTGCCAGTTTGGGCACTGTTTTCGCTCGTTCTTTCAACTGGAGATTCATTTTAATGAACCGTCACTTCCAGCAGGTGACATTTATCTTGCTGAACACCGTGCTCACCAATTTGCGGCATCACGGGACCTGAGGAAAACTTCGGGCCATAAAATATTCTTCCAACCTAGCCAAAATGAATTTTTGTTTCTCCGGATCATCGAAACCCAAATCTAACGCGAGCATCGCGTCCAGTGACCCCAAATTTGTCAAGAACTCACTGTCGCGGCTTTGCAAACAGCCCGGAATAAACTTTGGGCCAAACTATTCATTTAGAGGTTGATTTCACTATAACTTAAATTCTATTAATCCAATCAAAATTCTGCTTTAGGTGTATGTTCAATATGCCTTAAAAAGCACAGGGCTTGCCCTATTGGCAGCCCAGCCATTGCTGGATCAACAGATCCATGACCTTACTTTCTAACAAACCGACAATGCTCCAAACACAATTCCACACAGATCTGATTTGATCTGGAGTGAGCATAAAGCTCAGGGAAACATTTGAAGCAAGTTTCATTTTTACACCGAAGCCAAATTCCAACTAAATCTTCATTGAAGCATTTTATCAAACATATGGTGTGCATCATTTACATACAATCACACAACCACCAATCCCAGGTTGATCTCTGCAAACACTGAACCAAATGCTATAAGACTTGGAGGGAAATGATCTATATAACTTCCTCTACCTTCTCTGCAAGCCTGGGCCAAGATTGCATGGATGGAATGGTCGGGGCAACGAAGAAGATGAAGTGTGCTTGCTTTGAAAATCGTGACCATCCAACCAAAGCATCTGGGACCCAACCAACTTGACCAAGTAGATGCTAAAACTTATAACTAACCCACCTGGACCCGTGCCCGGCGACAGGACACGGCGGCGACGCGGCGGCCACAAGCTCGGTTTGGAGCTTCAACTCCATTAATGGCGGATTTTTAATGGGGCAATTTGGAGACTTCCAACTTGAATGGAAATGCTCTAAAGAGTCATAGGAAGCTTCCCGACCAACCCTCCCCGGCCGGAGATGGCCGGAACGCCGGCGGCCGCGATTAGATCCTATTTCGAACCCATCTTGGCCGCGCTTCAACCGCGCTGCATGGTTGCCATGCAAGTGCATGGATGGACTCCCCTCGGTCCCTAGAAGAGTTCTGGGCATGTGGCCGGCGTCGGAGAAGCCCGCCGGCGCCGTAGCAAGAAGCTCGGCCAACTTGCAATAATTCAAAAAGCTAGGGCATCCATTTTCTTTCTAAATACTTAGCCATATTCAATTAAACTTTGCATATTTAATCTACATATCCTAAAGTCCTTGCATACAAATTTTTAGCTATTTTGGTTCAGTGGTTGCCGAGTTCTTTCGAGGCGGAGCACATCTAGGTTTCCGGCCATCATACTCTCCCGCCGGCCATGCACTTTGCATGGAAGGCTAGGACTTTGCAGGGAGCCTCCTAAGGAACTTCTTAACCTACTGCATGTGGTCTCGGGTGCAAGAAGCCTTTGGTTTAGGTTCCTTACCTTGGCCTAGGTTGAAGAAGATGGGATGAAGCCGGAACCTGTCCCTCTTGCACGCGCGGCCACGGCAACTCCAGCAAGGTTCTCTGGCACAGAGGAACACCACCAAAGCTCCAGAACAAGGTTTGGTGAGGTTTGGTTCCAACCTTCTCCCTTCTCTCTCTCTCTCGGGCTCCTCTCTAATGGAGTTGTGTTCCTTGGCCTCCCAAGCATCCGAGCTTTAAGAGGATTAACTCTTGGGAGTTAGAAAATCCCAAGAGCCTCCTCGTGTAACCTCCCACGAATAGCCCAAGAGTCATTTTGGATTTAATGCATTATTTTGCAAAATTTGCAAAGAACCCCTTACACAATTAACCTAAAGCCTTTAAGTCCTTGCTGTAGGTCACAATTGCATCCAGAACCCTTACCAAGAAGCCTCATTAAATTTGGTACATAAAATATTAGGGTTTCTTCAAAAATACTCACTTTTTCAATGTATTTCACGCTTTTCGAGGCACTCGAGTCACCGAAATTGAAAATGGACTTCGCCACGACGTCCGGCTCGTCGAGACCTTCAAAATAGCCTATTTATTTGTTTGATTTGGCGCTCGTATGAAATCTCGGGCCATCTTGTTCTGTATGTCGTAAACCGACGCACGCACCTCGATGCACCCGGATCGCCAAACGTGAAATCCGTCAGTGCCATTGCGCTCAGAACGTCGAAATTAGCTAGGTTCGACTACTCATACCCCTATGTCAAGGTTCCGGATAGTAAATCGGCCAATAGTGGTCGAAAGGGGATTTGAAACATAGGGTTACTATTCACAACTTAAGTTGTGGGACCCGTTCTTCTTCGCTGTTTTGCGGAAGATCCGACCGTCGGATCGTCGACATATGTATATCAACTTTTCATGTTTCGACGAGACGATCGCAATGGTGATCTCGGATTTTCCAGATCAGGCCCCGACCGAAAGTCGATATTTTAAGGGCCACTATTGACTATTAATTGCCTATTTTTGCCATTTAAATAATTCAGGAAATTATTTAAGCTTGAATTCTGGATTTTAAAATCATGGTTACTACAAGAAGAAAGGAAATCATTAGAGAATACTCTATGTTTCTTCATCTATATTGATTAGTTTGATTCTAGGTTTTCATACTCACATCTTGAGTTGAATCAAACTAATGAATACTTAGATGGTATTTCCGATCTATCTTTGATCTAAGTATTCGGCGGATCATCACCACCCAAAAACAACGATTTCCCCAAAATCGGCGCGTGGATTCGCGTGTCCTTGTGGATTCAAGGTTCAACCGCTCTCGTGGATTCGGAGCGAGGCACGTTCGTGGATTCGAAGGGTGCTACTGGGTGAAGACCGTGGATTCGGTCAGAAGTCGTGGATTCGACGTTGGACGCCGTGGATTCGGCGTTGGGTATAGACCGTGGATTCGGTCGGACGTTGTGGATTCGACGTTGGACGCCGTGGATTCGGCGTTGGGCGCAGATCGTGGATTCGAGAAGCGTCGTGGAGCGAGCGGAGAAGATCCTCTAGGAGCGTATGGAAAAGGTTGAGTCGTAAGTGTGTACGGTAAATCACCTTGTACGTGTTTTAATTCTAGTGGATTTCTGCCGTGTTATCGGTCCCGTGGTTTTTTACTCCGGTTTGGAGTTTTTCCACGTAAAAATCTTGCGTGTTATTTTTATTTCCGCATTGGGTTTTTATCGCAACGATTTTTGAGTGTTTATACGTTTACACCTATTCACCCCCCTCTAGGTGTTTTTCCCCCTATTTAGATCTACATTTCATATAACCCAACAAGTGGTATCGGAGCGGGAATAGGGTTGTAAACAATGGTTGAAGGTGGAAATATCAATCGACCCTCTTTCTTTGATGGAACAAATTATGCGTACTGGAAAGTACGGATGAAAGCCTTTTTAATTTCCATCGACGAAAGGGTGTGGCAATCAATTGAATTAGGATGGTCTAATCCAACTGAAATTATCTCTGATGTTCGCACCCTAAAACCTAGGTCGAAATGGACCAAGGAAGAGTTAGATTCATCTTCTTACAATGGCAAGGGAATTAATGCTATTTTTAATGCCTTATCTCAAACTGAATTCTCTCGCGTCTCGGCATGTGAGACTGCGAAAGAAATCTGGGATGTTCTTCAGGTTACACATGAGGGAACTAACCTCGTGAAGATTCAGAAACTGCAAATGCTTACGAGCAAGTTGGACTCTATCTTGATGGCAGAAAATGAATCTTTCACGGACTACTATACACGATTGCAAGACATCGTAAACTCATGTGCTAACCTGGGAGAGAAGATTCCAGAATTTAAGGTTGTAAGAAAGATCTTAAGAACTCTTCTTGAACGATTTCGCCCAAAGGTTACAGCCATTGAAACTATTAAACACCCGGACGAAATGCGTGTAGAAGAATTAGTTGGTTCATTACAAACATATGAAATGACATTTACTACTAACAATTCTTCTGGAAAAGCATCTTCTTCTAAGTCTTCAGGTTATGCGTTGAAAACAACTAAGGAAGAAGACGCGGATACATCCTCCTCAGACGATGACGAGAACCTTTCTATGGAGGAATTTGTGAAGCAGCTCGCTCTCTTGACAAGGAAGTTTCGCCGCAACTTTCGAAGGGGTAATTCAAGTAAATCTCCATCCTTCGGAAAGTCGAGAAAAGGCAAGGGTACTTCAAGTTACAAGTCAAGAAAGCAAGAGAACTTCTCAAAGGATAAGAAAAGTTCCGAGGGACAACTACAATGCTTCAAATGTCGAGGCTACGGCCACATTGCAACGGAGTGTCCCAACAAGTATCCGGCAAAGAAGAAGGCGATGCAAGTCGTCACTTGGGATGACAACTCAACGTCAAATGAGTCGTCTTCAAGTGATGAAGAAAAGAGCTCCACGGCATTCCACGCGTCCATATCTTCACCCTTCATGTGCTTTATGGCAAGTACATCCGAGTCATTGTCCAACTCCACTGTTGAAAAGACTGCAACGGACAACGAATCGGATGATTCGGAAGGTGAAGATTTTGCTCTAGCCTACCACAGACCTTTACGGGATTCAAAGAAACCGGCTAAGCAAAACAAGGGGTTGAGAGGGAGATTGCAGGATCTCGAAGAAGAAGTAAAAAGGGTAACTTCTCTCTCGACCGATCTTGAAGTGGAAAGGGATAATCTGATAAAAGCAAATGTTTCCCTTCAAGAGTCCAATGAGCAACTCGAGAAGAATTATATAGATATGGTGAACAAAGCGAACTACTTCTTGAAGCTCTACGGCGAGGCCCGACGGGAAAAATTGGAAATGACAGAGACCATTTTCCAACTCAAGGATGACTTACAGCAATTTTCTTCTGGAAGGAGTAAGTTGGATAAACTTCTTGGTCTTGGTCAAACAAACAAGTTCGGCCTCGGATACAATCGAACTGAAGACAATTTTAGTTCGGTTGGGACAGTCTTTGTGCCTCAGTCGGTATCTCCTCCTCCGACACCGGAATTCACGACAACCAACGACAACAAGCCTACTTCATCCTCTTCGGAATCGTCAAGCACAAAGGTATGTTTTCGTTGTAATTTTGCAGGGCACATTGAAAGAAATTGCAAGATTGGAGCTCAAAGATCAAATCAACCACATCTTGCAACTGCTACCAATAAGTTCACTCCCCGGAATTCAAAGAAGGACTTTTCAAAAGAAAAGAACGTTGGTAGTACTCCAAACAAGACGATGACAAAAGAAAAAGATCAATCATACAAAACGTCTTCATCAAGGAAAATTTCTCAACCATTGCCAACATACTCCAAAACTCAAAAGGTTTGGGTATGCAAAGGTGAAATCCTTCCTTGTCTTTAATCGTTCTACGATTAAATGTTGTGTAGTTTATGTAGACTATTTTTCTTTCTTTTGGCCAACTCGTCAACCATTTTTGGGAGGTAAATGGTATATTTTCTTGATGATTGATGATTTCTCTCGATATTCTTGGGTAGCATTTTTAAAAGAGAAAGCTGATACTTTTGATTCTTTTCACGAGATTTGCCTTCGTATTATGATTGAAAAGAATGAAAAGATCATTCGTGTTAGAAGTGATAGAGGTGGAGAATTCGTTAACTCTAAATTCATTGACTTTTGCACTTCAAACGGTATTAAGCATGAATTCTCTGCACCCTATACACCTCAACAGAATGGTGTTGTCGAGCGCAAAAACAGGGTTGTTCAAGAGATGGCACGTGTTATGCTTCACAGCCGGAATTTACCGCTACATTTTTGGGCTGAAGCTGTGAACACTGCAATCTATGTAATTAATCGAGTTTATTTGCGCCCGGGAACGTTAAATACACCATATGAACTATGGTGTGGTAGAAAACCCAACATCAAATATTTTCGCATCTTCGGGAGTCGGTGTTACATTTTACGTGACCGTGAAAATCTTAGAAAGTTTGACTCTCGAAGTGACGAAGGGATATTCTTGGGGTATTCTACAAACAGTAGAGCATATCGAGTATTTAACTTGGAATCTAAGACGATCGTAGAATCTATAAATGTTAAAGTAGATGAAGCTTTTCACTTTGGATCTGGAAAATCTACCCTCGATATCTCTCTAGATGATGATTCACCTGCCATTGCATCTTCTCATAATAATACTTCCAATATTAATGATGCATCTAATGGTTCTTCAAGTTTATCTGATGTGCAGGAATCATCTCATATACCTCCGAGTACTCCGTTTCAACAAACGCTACGAATCTCCAAGGATCATCCGGAATCGAATATTATTGGAGATCCACAAGAAGGAGTTAGAACTCGGAGGCAGTTGGTTTCTGGATTCGCTTGCTACGTATCTTTAATTGAACCAAAGAACATAGATGAAGCTCTTCAGGATGACTACTGGATTAAAGCAATGCAGGAAGAACTCCATCAATTTGAGCGAAACAAAGTCTGGGAATTAACGAAGCCTCCAAAGCAACATAATGTGATAGGTACCAAATGGATTTTCAAGAACAAGAAAAATGAGGATGGTACTATCATCAGGAACAAGGCACGATTAGTTGCTCAAGGCTACTCTCAAGTAGAAGGTATAGACTTTGATGAAACATTCGCCCCTGTAGCTAGACTCGAGTCCATTCGTATACTATTTGCTATTGCTTGTCAATTTAAAATCAAATTATTTCAAATGGACGTTAAGAGCGCGTTTCTAAATGGGTTTTTAAATGAGGAAGTTTATGTGGCTCAACCGAAAGGTTTTGTAGACCATAAACAACCTAACCATGTTTTTCGTTTGAAAAAGGCTCTTTACGGTCTGAAACAAGCACCGCGAGCATGGTACGAAAGGCTGACAAAGCACCTTTTGGAGAAGGGCTATACTCGAGGGGGAGCTGACAGGACTCTCCTTGTGAAGCATTATCAAAGCAATTTCATTGTAGCACAAATCTATGTCGATGACATTGTATTTGGCGCAACAAGAGATAATGATGCTTCTAAATTCGCGGAGACCATGGAAAGCGAATTTGAGATGTCCATGATGGGCGAATTGACTTACTTCCTTGGATTGCAAATTAAACAAAATGATGAAGGTATTCACTTGAGTCAATCCAAGTATGCAATGGAGTTGGTTAAAAAGTATGACTTAGAAAATTCGAAGGATTTTCCGACTCCAATGGGAACTAGCCACAAGGGACTTGGAAGTGAATCACAAAGTGAGAATGTAGACGAGAAACTGTATCGAAGTATGATTGGAAGTCTACTTTGCCTCACGGCTAGTCGCCCGGATATATCTGTTGGGTTGTATGTAATATGGATCTAAATAGGGGAAAAAAAACACCTAGAGGGGGGTGAATAGGTGTAAACGCATAAACACTCAAAAAATCGTTGCGATAAAAACCCAATGCGGAAATAAAAATAATACGCAAGATTTTTACGTGGAAAACTCCATCACCGGAGTAAAAAACCACGGGACCGATAACACGGCAGAAATCCACTAGAATTAAAACACGTACAAGGTGATTTACCGTACACACTTACGACTCAACCTTTTCATACGCTCCTAGAGGATCTTCTCCGCTCGCTCTGCGACGCTTCTCGAATCCACGATCTGCGCCCAACGCCGAATCCACGGCGTCCAACGTCGAATCCACGACTTCCGACCGAATCCACGGTCTTCACCCAATAGCACCCTTCGAATCCACGAACGTGCCTCGCTCCGAATCCACGAGAGCGGTTGAACCTTGAATCCACAAGGACACGCGAATCCACGCGCCGATTTTTGGGGTAAATCGTTGTTTTGGGTGGTGATGATCCGCCGAATACTTAGATCAAAGATAGATCGGAAATACCATCTAAGTATTCATTAGTTTGATTCAACTCAAGATGTGAGTATGAAAACCTAGAATCAAACTAATCAATATAGATGAAGAAACATAGAGTATTCTCTAATGATTTCCTTTCTTCTCTATATGTGGATCTATAGCCGTATAAAATGATATATGAAAATGACGGCTATTGACTATGTGGATTGACCCTAGAAAAAGAATCATAGGGTCTATTTATAGGTTAGAAACCCTAGGAAGGAGATAAGAATCAAAAACCTAACATTTCTGGAAATTTTACGGACGGCGATCCGGATCGGACTAGCTGTGATCCGGATCGTCGTAACGAGTCAGCCAGTTCCAGAAAAACGAAGGTTCGGGATCCGGATCGAAGTGCATGATCCGGATCGTTCATACAGTTCACCAAACATCAACGTTCGGGATCCGGATTGCGAAGCCTGATCCGGATCGTTCAAGGAAGATGGTAAACTAAGTGTTCGGGATCCTGATCAAGAGGCTACGATCCGGATTGAACTGGTGTATGAACGAACCACCTTCGGGATCCGGATCGAACAACCTGATCCGGATCCTGAACATGTCCCAAGTCCAGTTTTTGATTTTTATGCAATGAAAGATTCTTCTAAGTGTTTCTACACTACAAGAAGTATTCGGATCACACAAAATCTTTAGTTAAACATACCTGATCCTTTTGAATTCTTCTTTCTTGAGATTGAGTTAAACGATCCAACTTTCTTCACCTTCAATCTTCAAGACTTGAGACTTTCACGAAACTACGCCAACTCAAATTCCGTAACAATCTCCCCCTTTGGCGGTTTCGTGACAAAACACAGATCCACTAAAGAAAATTCAAAAAGATATTTTTGTTGCTATCACCATACAACAAAAATTTACAATGGAGATCCAAAAATTTAAAAACATGAGATAAACTCCTAAAACAGACTCTAGACTTAGACATCTGTACTCTCTGCACAAAGAAAACATTCTTGACAAAAAGAGATCGTTAGATACCTCAAGAATATTTAGCATACAAAACCTAGTACAGAGATAGAGTTTATCTGATCATCATGACATTTGAGAATTCAGATATGTAAGAGAATCATAGTAAAAAACCAACATATCTTCTATGCAACTAAAAACCAAATGTCAAAATGTTAGTCCAACATCAACTTGTTAGTTATATTACATGCCCAAATAGTTAGTCGAATAGTTAGTCGAGACATGCAAACAATCACAAGATGAAAACCAAAGTTGAAGTTGAAGAGATACTTACATACTTACCTTGATGTATACAACATCTTCATCATCAAGATTTTCACAATCATTGTTCATTGTTCAAATCATTGTTCTAAACTCTCTCCCCCTTTTTGTCACAAATCAAAGCCAAAAATTACAGAAGTGGAGAGAATGGTTAACAGTTCAAGTTAGAGAACTAAAAACTCAAATTAAAACTTAAAAACCTGCACAACAGAAGGATTTAAACATATGCATAATACCCAGAAATTAGAAGGATACGGATTATTCAGACTCGTCTGAACTGATACAGCCGAGGATTTGGAAAATCTTCTTTATTCGCTTGTTCATTGCTGATTGATTTTTATTTACCTTCTTTATTTCTTCCTTTACCTCAATTAGTTCATTTGATATACGTTCTTGCTCGTTGGAGAGCCTTTGCTGTTCTTTATAGATTGAGGTAACAGATGCATCATCATCAGAAGTTGATTGTGGTGCTTCTTGTGCCGGAGGTGCTGGTTGAACTGGAGGAGCTGCTGCCGGTGCAGAGGTTGTTGCTTGTTGTCGTTGTTCTCGTTGCCGGTGAAGAGGTATGAAAGGTTCATCTGGCTTCGTCGAAAGAGACTTTACAATTGTTGTGTCATTGATCGTTCCTAAACTGTGCAGATAGGAACTCGCATTTGTGTCAGCTTTAAATTTGCGAAGAATGCGCATGATGATCATTGGAAAAGGTAGTCTCTCTGACGGATGATCTTGCTCCACATATCGTGCCATCCTTGACCAGATGACGTAGGGAATGTTTAAGTTAGCTCCCATTGCTGCTGCGGGGTTTCCAAGTAGATAAAGGAATATCATTCTTTCCCACCGAAGAACCTTTGTGTTCATGTTTGGAATAATATTGTAACAAACAATGAGATTTAAGATGCGGTACTCTGGTCGTAGTTCTTTCGAGAAAACGGAGTTTCCTGTCGACCGAGTATCTGGAACACAGATTCCATCTACTACCACTCTCCAGGAGAAGGTGTTGAAGACTTGATTCTTCAGGTAATGAGTGCCATCGGCTCGGGCGTCCATCCCTAGTACTTCACCAATTAGCTGAGGCGTTACTTTGATTCTGACATTCTTGACTAATGTTTGAAAATCCCGACGCCCGCTTTCCTGATCAACTAGATAGCAGGCATTCTGATAAAACATCCTCACTGAGTGAAGACAATACCCAGTGGTCTCCGGGAACTCGCAAATGGAAGCAAGACCTCTCTGGTCAAACAAAGTCCCAAACGTCTGAGAACGCTGCTTTAAGGCTTTTACATCAACATGCCTTTCTCCAATGCATTCTCTGTTTTCAAAATCCTTTATTCTTGCCGAGCTGACAAAGTCTTGAGGAGGTGCTTGCCTATCAGCTGGTTGCTCAAAGGAGATTCCTTGTGCACTCCCTCTTTTGCGAGCAATACTTTTTCTTCTTGTCTTCCCAGAAGTTTCTTCCATTGGAGCTTTGCCTTTCTCAGCAGCAGTGGGCGGAGCCTTTGATGTTTCTGCAGGTGCTTTTCCCTTTGAAGCAGTCGGAACAGTCGTTGCTTTGTTACGGAATTTGAGTTGGCGTAGTTTCGTGAAAGTCTCAAGTCTTGAAGATTGAAGGTGAAGAAAGTTGGATCATTTAACTCAATCTCAAGAAAGAAGAATTCAAAAGGATCAGGTATGTTTAACTAAAGAATTTGTGTGATCCGAATACTTCTTGTAGTGTAGAAACACTTGGAAGAATCTTTCATTGCATAAAAATCAAAAACTGGACTTGGGACATGTTCAGGATCCGGATCAGGTTGTTCGATCCGGATCCCGAAGGTGGTTCGTTCATACATCGTCGCAATCCGGATCGTAGTCTCTTGATCCGGATCCCGAACGTTGATGTTTGGTGAACTGTATGAACGATCCGGATCGTAGTCACATGATCCGGATCCCGAACCTTCGTTTTTCTGGAATTGGCTGTTTCGTTGTGACGATCCGGATCCTAGTTATCACGATCCGGATCGCCGTCCGTAAAAATCCAGAAATGGCAGGTTTTTAATTCTTATCTCCTTCCTAGGGTTTCTAACCTATAAATACACCCTATGACTCCTTTTCTAGGGTGAATCCACATAGCCGTCATTTTCATATAACATCTTATACGGCTATAGATCCACATATAGAGAAGAAAGGAAATCATTAGAGAATACTCTATGTTTCTTCATCTATATTGATTAGTTTGATTCTAGGTTTTCATACTCACATCTTGAGTTGAATCAAACTAATGAATACTTAGATGGTATTTCCGATCTATCTTTGATCTAAGTATTCGGCGGATCATCACCACCCAAAAAAACAACGATTACCCCAAAATCGGCGCGTGGATTCGCGTGTCCTTGTGGATTCAAGGTTCAATCGCTCTCATGGATTCGGAGCGAGGCACGTTCGTGGATTCGAACGGTGCTATTGGGTGAAGACCGTGGATTCGGTCGGACGTCGTGGATTCGACGTTGGACGCCGTGGATTCGGCGTTGGGCGCAGATCGTGGATTCGAGAAGCGTCTGGAGCGAGCGGAGAAGATCCTCTAGGAGCGTATGGAAAAGGTTGAGTCGTAAGTGTGTACGGTAAATCACCTTGTACGTGTTTTAATTCTAGTGGATTTCTGCCGTGTTATCGGTCCCGTGGTTTTTTACTCCGGTGATGGAGTTTTCCACGTAAAAATCTTGCGTGTTATTTTATTTTCCGCATTGGGTTTTATCGCAACGATTTTTGGAGTGTTTATACGTTTACACCTATTCACCCCCCTCTAGGTGTTTCTTCCCCTATTTAGATCCGTATTATATACGACCCAACAAGTGGTATCAGAGCGGGAATAGGGTTGTGAACAATGGTTGAAGGTGGAAACATCAATCGACCCCCTTTCTTTGATGGAACAAATTATGCGTACTGGAAAGTACGGATGAAAGCCTTTTTATCTTCCATCGACGAAAGGGTGTGGCATTCAATTGAATCAGGATGGACTAATCCAACTGAACTTATCTCTGATGTTCACACCTTAAAACCTAGGTCGAAATGGACCAAGGAAGAGTTTGAGTTATCCTCTTACAATGGCAAGGGAATTAATGCTATTTTTAATGCCTTATCTCAAACTGAATTCTCTCGCGTCTCGGCATGTGAGACTGCGAAAGAAATCTGGGATGTTCTCCAGGTTACACATGAGGGAACTAACCTCGTGAAGATTCAGAAACTGCAGATGCTTACGAGCAAGTTGACTCTATTTTGATGGCAGAAAATGAATCTTTCACGGACTACTATACACGATTGCAAGACATCGTAAACTCATGTGCTAATCTGGGAGAGAAGATTCCAGAATTTAAGATTGTAAGAAAAATCTTAAGAACTCTTCCTGAACGATTCGCCCAAAGGTTACTGCCATTGAAACTATTAAACACCCGGACGAAATACGTGTAGAAGAATTAGTTGGTTCATTACAAACTTATGAAATGACTTTTAATACTAACAATTCTTCTGGAAAAGCATCCACTTCTAAGTCTTCAGGTTATGCGTTGAAAACAACTAAGGAAGAAGACGCGGATACATCCTCCTCGGAACGATGACGAGAACCTTTCTATGGAGGAATTTGAGAAGCAGCTCGCTCTCTTGACAAGGAAGTTTCGCCGCAACTTTCGAAGGGGTAATTCAAGCAAATCTCCATCCTTCAGAAAGTGGAACAAAGGCAAGGGTACTCCAAGTCACAAGTCAAGAAGCAGGAGAACTTCTCAAAGGATAAGAAAAGTTCAGAAGGACCAACTGCAATGCTTCAAATGTCGAGGCTACGGCCACATTGCAACGGAGTGTCCTAACAAGTATCCGGCAAAGAAGAAGGCGATGCAAGTCGTCACTTGGGATGACAACTCAACGTCAAATGAGTCGTCTTCAAGTGATGAAGAAAAGAGCTCCACGGCATTCCACGCGTCCGTATCTTCACCCTTCATGTGCTTTATGGCAAATACATCTGAGTCGTTGTCCAACTCCACTGTTGAAAAGAACGCAACGGACAACGAATCGGATGATTCGGAAGGTGAAGATTTTGCTCTAGCCTACCACAGACTTTTGAGGGACTCAAAGAAAGTGGCTAAGCAAAACAAGAGTTTGAGAGGGAGATTGCATGATCTCGAAGAAGAAGCAAAAAGAGCGACTTCTCTCTCAAACGCTCTTGAAGTGGAAAGGGAAAACTTGATAAAAGAAAATGCTTCCCTTCAAGAGTCCAATGAGCAACTTGAAAAGGAACATACAAATCTGGTGGATAACGCGAATCACTTCTCAAAGCTCTACAACGAGGCTCGACAGGATAACCTGGAAATGACAAAGACCATTTTCCAACTCAAGAATGACTTACAGCAATTCTCTTTAGGAAGGAGTAAGTTGGATAAACTCCTTGGTCTTGGTCAAACAAATCGGTTCGGCCTCGGGTACACTCAAACTAGAAACAGTCCAAGTTTCGAGTGGGACAGTCTTGTGCCTCAGTCGGTATCTCCTCCTCCGACATCGGAATTCAAGACAAACAACGACAACAAACCTACCTCATCCTCTTCGGAATCGTCAAGATCTAAGGTATGTTTTCGTTGTGGTGTTTCAGGGCACATAAGAAGATATTGCAAGACGGGAGTCGAACGCTCATCTCAAGCACCTCTTGCATCAACTACCAAAAAGGCCTCCTTTCCGGAAATCAAAGCAAAACTTTTCAAATGAAAAGAGACTTGGTAGTTCACCGCACAAGACGACTTCATCAAGGAGCAACAATCGTTTTAACAAGACGCTTCACCTAGGCACAAAACTTCAACCGACCATTACAGACGCATTCAAAAAGGTTTGGGTGCGCAAAGGTGAAATTTTCCCTGGTCTTGTTTCCAATATTTCCTTGCATGCATATGATAGCTCGTCTTGGTATCTGGATAGCGGGTGTTCCCGTCACATGACCGTGACAAAATAGTTTCATAATCTTGAGAAAATCTCCGGAGGACACGTTGTTTTCGAGACGGTCGATCTTCCAAAATTGGTGGAAAAGGGACGGTAGCTATTCCAGATGGCCCGATTTTGGAAAAACGTCTTATGTTGTTGATGGCCTTAAGACTAACCTCATAAGCATAAGTCAACTTTGCGACAATGGTTGTCAGTAACTTTTCATCGGTTGAATGCGTTGTAACTGATAAGGACCATGCTTTCTTTCTAAAAGGGGTTAGATCTGAAAACAATTGTTATGTTGTTCCTAATAAATTTTCTGAAAATTGTAACTTAGGCCGCTTTGAATAATGAAACTCTTTGGCATGAAAGGCTAGGTCACTTAAATTTTAAGGAACTTACTAGAATTTCAAACAAGGACGTGGTCAAGGGGATTCCAAAGCTTTTATTTAAACAAAATGTTGTGTGTGGTGGTTGCCAAAAGGGAAAACAGTCTAGGACTGCACACAAGAACTTGAACCACGTTGGTACAAAACGGCCCTTGGAACTTTTGCACATGGACTTAATGGGGCCGA
Source organism: Tillandsia leiboldiana (assembly GCA_029204045.2). Classification (NCBI taxonomy): domain Eukaryota; kingdom Viridiplantae; phylum Streptophyta; class Magnoliopsida; order Poales; family Bromeliaceae; genus Tillandsia; species Tillandsia leiboldiana. Next base: position 30,457,056 of record CM055070.1, read on the forward strand.
CCCGTCAACCATCCTTGGGAGGTAAATGGTACATCTTTTTATTGGTTGATGATTTCTCTCGGTTTTCATGGGTAGCATTTTTGAGAGAGAAAGCTGATACGTTTGACTCTTTTCATGAGATTTGCCATCGTATTATGATTGAAAAGAATGAAAAGATCATTCGTGTTAGAAGTGATAGGGGTGGAGAATTCATAAATTCAAAATTCATTGACTTTTGTACTTCAAATGGCATTAAACATGAATTCTCGGCACCCTATACACCTCAGCAGAATGGTGTTGTTGAGCGCAAAAACAGGGTTGTTCAAGAGATGGCGCGTGTGATGCTTCATAGCCGGAAATTACCGCTACATTTTTGGGCTGAAGCTGTGAACACCGCTGTCTATGTCATTAACAGAGTGTATTTGCGCCCAGGAACCTTGAATACACCATATGAGCTGTGGTTTAGTAGAAAACCGGATATCAAGTACTTTCGTATCTTCGGGAGTCGATGTTACATCTTACGTGACCGTGAAAATCTTGGAAAGTTCGACTCTCGAAGTGATGAAGGGATCTTTTTGGGTTATTCTACGAATAGCAGAGCATATCGAGTATTTAACATTGAATCTAAGACGATCGTAGAATCTATAAATGTTAAAGTAGATGAAGCTTCTCATTTTGAATCTGAAAAATCTATCCTCGATATCTCTCTAGATGATGATTCTCCTGCTAGTGCATCTTCTCATAATAATACTTCCAATATTAATGATGCATCTAATGGTTCTTCTAGTTTATCTGATGTGCAGGAATCATCTCGTGTACCTCCGAGTACTCCGTTTCAACAAACGCTACGAATCTCCAAGGATCATCCGGAATCGAACATCATTGGAGATCCACAAGAAGGAGTTAGAACTCGAAGGCAGTTGGTTTGCGGACTTTGCTTGCTACGTATCTTTAATCGAACCAAAGACAATAGATGAAGCTCTCAGGATGACTACTGGATTAAAGCAATGCAGGAAGAGCTCCATCAATTTGAGCGAAACAAAGTCTGGGAATTAACGAAGCCTCCAAAGCAACATAATGTGATAGGTACCAAATGGATCTTCAAGAACAAGAAAGATGAAGATGGTACTATCATCAGGAACAAGGCACGACTAGTTGCTCAAGGCTACTCTCAAGTAGAAGGTATAGACTTTGACGAAACTTTCGCCCCTGTAGCTAGACTCGAGTCCATTCGTATATTGTTTGCTATTGCTTGTCATTTTAAAATCAAATTATTTCAAATGGACGTCAAGAGCGCATTTCTAAATGGGTTTTTAAATGAGGAAGTTTATGTAGCTCAACCGAAAGGTTTTGTAGATCATAAACAACCTAACCATGTTTTTCGTTTGAAAAAGGCTCTTTACGGTCTGAAACAAGCACCGCGAGCATGGTACGAAAGGTTAACAAAGCACCTTTTGGAGAAGGGCTATACTCGAGGGGGAGCTGACAGGACTCTCTTTGTGAAGCATTATCAAAATAAAAAATTTCTTTGTAGCACAAATCTAGTTCGATGACAT
>CM055070.1:30458690-30550965 GCA_029204045.2 Tillandsia leiboldiana
GGGAGCGCTGGTCTTGGTGACACAGTTGTCGAGAACACTGAGTACCCCCTCTGTGCCAATGTTAGTGGTCGAGGCAACCGAGGCAGGGTGGATGGTTGACACTGGTGAGGCTGTGGGACATGATCGACCTATTGAGCCAGTAGTTATGTGCAGACGAACCACCCCCGGACTCGAAGATTGAGTTTGGAGCCTTGGAAGGCAGAGTCGGGGCTGGTGGTGATGGAGTGATTAATTGAGAGCCTCCCTGTGCTTGTGAGTGTATGCAGTTGTTGAACGCGCGCTCCAGATTTGAGGGACGAGGCGCATAGGATATATGAGACGGGGGAGTGGGATTGCGCCGGAGGACCAGCCTTTCGTCTGTGTATTCAGTCCCTCCATTGTAGATTTAACGCCTCGTGGAGCAGGCACTGTGTAGGGAGCGCAGCATTGCAGTTCCTTGGATAGGGATCTGCCGCCAAAGTGAGTTCTGGATTTTTAGCGTTTGGCGCCGGATGATGGAGGACCATCGGACCGGGCAGGGGCATGACTAATTTTTTTCTTTCTTTGATTACGGAGTTCCGCGAGATTTCAGTAGTTCGAGTGGACGCCCGAAGGCGACTCAGTATTTTATCAGAGTGGCGCAACGATAGCGTGGGATTTGTTTACTGCGTAGGCCCTTATTCGTCGCCTCATTGTGTGTCAGAAGCAGAGGTCGTGCTTCCTAGTGATAGCCCTGATTTTCAGGCAGATTGAGCGACACCACTTGCTTTGAGCGGATGAAATCTATGCCGCCCGTTGGAGGGCGCCACGGTAGTGGGAGGGGCGCGAGGCGGGGATTTCACCACGGTAGTCGGTAGTTTAGGACATGTCCACTGACAGTGGGGTTAGGAGGTAGAGTTTGTTACCACGGCACTAGGAGGTACAGGTTCCTGTTGTTTGTTGTGCACGTGGATGAGGCTTTTGGTATCAGGTCCAGTGCGGCCGAGACCTCGAGATGCCGGGCAGAATTATTGGAAATTATAGCACTTAGGTGTTTTGACCTTATGGCGGAGATTGTTGGGCATATGCACAGGATGTTCGACTGCGGCAAGAAGAGAGGACCTTGATCTCCCGGCCATACATAGGCAATGGAGGCTACTACCTCGTTGAGGGTTGTTAGAACACTCAGGGTTTTAGCGATAGGGTGAGAGGTGCTTACGGCGGCACCGGGACGCAGAGATATCTCTGTTGCCTGGCAGACTCCGTGTGTGATTTCACCTTAGTTGTTGGTAATGCCGCCGGTTAGGGAGATAGAGATTGCGTTTGTCGTGGTTCGAGGAACCGCGCCACCCGGGACGGCACCTCATTGGATATCGCCGGTAGAGCTGAGAGCTAGACTTGGCACTGTTGCAGGGGTCCGATGGATGCTAGGGGTCTGTTTGACTAAGGTGCCACGCCGTTGGTATACGGTGGTGATGCCACATCGTTGATACACGGATGGAGGGTCCTTATTACGGTATCTAGGACCTTATTGATGGAGTTGTACTCCGGCAGTTGGTGTATGATGCGAGTACCCACTTGGGTGTTAGACAGCTGGGACTTCGCCTAGGTGGCGTTTTGGACGCGGTGGGGGGCATTATGATTTGTTTAGTTGAGGCCAATTGAATGACGATTGCCCTGTGGATTTCAAGATCTGAGGAATAGTAGGTCCCGGTTGACTTGGACGGACTGGGAGTAGTGTTTCCTCCCGGTGAGTATTTTGATTTTGCTCCCAGAGTGACTTGAGTACGAGGAGCGCTTTGGTGAGGTGCTATCATGCCGTGGGGATGAGAGCGGTATGCCAAGTTATTGAAGTACAAGTGTAGCTGCAGAAGCATACCTTCTGTGGGTCGCTTTGTTCGAGCCGTAGGGGCGGCGGTGGAACCCGACCTAATGGATGTTATTCAAGTGACTGAGACCGACTTTCATTCTTGAGGTGAGAAGCTTCTAGACTTGGCGGTGCCGATGAGGAGCATGGCCAATGGATAATAGTGTCTGATATAGCGCCAATGCTAGTGTTTCCATGGTTGGATATGGAATTGTGTGATTTAGTGATGCCTCCCATTGTTGCGGTGGAGTTACCGTGGTGGATTCTTCGGTCCACACTTGTATTAATCCAACCCTCATGAGTGTTGTGGCAGGATGAACCGCTGTTTTGCAGGCAGCTTAGATTCCACGGTGTGAGGCCTGTCAGTACGCCCTTTATTCCCGTCTTGGATTGTATACCTGGGCGTAGGCCAGTGCCTGCTTTGGCTATCAGTTTTGATTACTCAGCATCTTGAGTGGGATTTTCGCGGATTGTTGTTGCTGATTTGGGATTTTTGACCGCGAGTTTGAGCCTCCGCATTTTGATCGCCTTTCGAGCCAGTTTTTCCCTCCCGTTCACTGACGGTTTGGTCCCCGTCAGGGCATCTTTTCGACCGTGGGTCTGTTGGGAGTTATGTTGGCTTGTTGAGTGTCCAACCGTGGCTTGAGATTGTGTCTCTTGAGGATCCCTTTGAGGGTAGCTCGTGGTCGAGTAGGCCACTCGGGTGATTTTGGATCGGAAGTAACCGAGTGAAGACCCCAGCTTATTGGATCTTTTTCCTCATAGGATGAATTTGTGGGTATACTTCGGGTGATCCTGGTTGAGTAGACACCAGGAGGTGGTTTGGGGCGTGTTGCGCTGTTGTTTATTCTGTTTCCCCCGGCTCTTGATGGGGCCTCTGTGTTGTTTCACGTCTCAGCTCTGGAGTGTGTTGCTTTTGGATCCCTCGCCCGTGATCGACTTGTCCTTTTGAGATCTGTGATTGTTGGAGTACGAAGGACGCCCGTTACGATTTCTGGCTCGTGAGATGAGAAAATCGCATGTCGGGCCATGCCGTACTTGTTGTTGTTGTTGTTGGGAAGTAATCACGGGGGAGTGAGCGATGTTTCAGGAGCTGGAGGCGTTATTGATGGATACCTACCCGTGGTATGTGGGACCCTTGGGGGATTTGAGTTAGTTTCGAGGACGAAACTTTTCTTAGTGGGGGAGGATGTGAGGACCTGGATCCCCACGTCGAGATTACTGGATCATCTACAGCTCCCGGAGGCCTTTGTGGCGTGTTGGTGGTATTGTGCCCCAATTGGACATTAGTGTTGGGCTCAGTGTGTTTAATGGATCACGTGGGTGATCATTGGACTCCGTCGGATCGTTAGAAGTGGTTTCGCGCGCCAAGGATATTTAAAATTGGACTCAGTGCGAAGTTTGGACCAAGGATTACCTTTCCGGATGCCTTCGGCAAATTTTGGAGTTGGAATTTGGCAAATCGACTTCGGATTTGGATTCAGCGCGCGAAAACGGTTAAAACGGACTACCCACTTGTCATTTTTGGGCTCTGGACACTATTCACGCCGGAACAGTGTTTCCGGCGGCGGCGGCAGCGGCGGAGCGGCCGCAGGCGGCGCGGCGGACGGAGGCGCGGGCCGCCCGGTCCACGCGGCAGGCGTGCACCGGGGGCTGGACGCGTGGCGGCTCAGGAGTGGGCCGGTCCGCGGGGCGCGGTCCACGGGGGAGTGCGGGGCGCACGGTGGACCGGGGTTGACACGTGGCATCATCCTAGAGGTGGGTTCACGGCGGTTGGTCTACGCAGTTTTCAGGGTGGCTTGTGGTTTACGGTGCACCGGGCTGGGACACGTGGCAGGTTTGTATTGGTTCGGTCCACACGATTTCGTGCACCGGGTTCACTAGGCAGTGGCATGGCACGTGGCGTTCTCCGATTGGTGGGTCTACTGTGCGCGGCAGGGTGGCAGGCGGCGGCGTCAGGCGCACGTGGGCGCGGTCGGGCGGACTCCCGCGCTTGGGGAGGACACGTGTCGGCGTCTGGGGGGCGCGACGTGTCGCGCGGGGAGCGGCTGGGGTTGCTGTCCGCTGTTTGGCGGGCTACGTGGCGGCCCAGGAGGGATTCGGGCGGCTACAGTGTTCGGGCGCGGGGATTTCGGGCTGCTACAGTGCGCGCCCGAAAGTTCCCAGCGCCCGGAAATCCGGACATATCCGGTATTTTCCAATTGTTTCCTGCAGCCTATAAAAGGCGATCCGAGCTCCCTTTCTTCCCTTTTTCCGCCATTTCCGAGCCTCATCTCGCCTGGGTGTCTTCTACAAAGATGATCCCCGAGTTTGGATGCATCTTTCTGCAAAGTTTTGGGATTTTTGGTGGCACGCTTATCGAGGTTTCTATTTTTACGGCGCGGCGCGACGCTCGTTCGTTTGTGGTCTTCTTCGTCGCGTTTTGGTGCGAGGACTCCCCCGGCTTACCCCGAGCACCTTTTTCAGTGATTCTTGCGCCGTTGGCTTCACGACTGGTAGGGCTATGTTTCCCATGTTTACTGGTTTTTCCCATTCCGAGTTTTTCATGGGTCTTTCGGATCATCTTGTAACCCCTTTTTTTGGGCGGAGTTTTGGGACAGCGGTGCGGTATTTTGGCGATATCTTCGCGCACAGGCATCGGATTGGGGCGATTCAAGAGGCGATTTGCATCTACACATCACGAGGAATATGCCCGAATTTTCTTGGAATTTTCTGAATATTTCTCGAAGGTGAAGATTATCTGTGAACAGTAATTGTTGCTACAGTGTTTGAGTGTAGTTTGATTCGGGGTGGTTCCCTTGTCCGAATTGTTTCTCAGTGTAGGAAGCTCGGAATTGGACGTGCAGGTACTCGTTTCGAAGGTATCGACGCGAGGATTACTGTGGTATTTTTATTGGATTTTTCTGGGCACTTGCAGCAGGTGAAATATGCGCAGCTTTGGGACTGATTTTCAGATTTGTGTATGTTTGGTTAATTTTGGAATAAGAGTGTAATGTTGAGCGTTATTGTTGTGCCCAGGGGTGTTTCTAGCTGTTTGAAGCCGAGGCTCGCGCGACTTGTACCGAGGATGTTTTGTTGGCAGATTTTGGACCGCGGGCGTCTACCCACTTCACCGACTTCAGGTTTGCCTTGGGTTAAGCGCTTCAGGTGGGTGAGCTTATTATCAGTAATTGTTTAAGGCAATGTTTATGTTGTGGCAAGTATAAGTCCACTTGTGGGGATGTCACCCCTCTATGACTGATGCATGCATGTTTAGGATACATGGTTTATGTTGGTAAGTAGGTAAGCTTGTTAATGATATTGGTATAAATGTTTGCAAGAATAGTATGTATGAGGTATACTGAGGACTTGCATGACTTGGACATCTATGTGATGATTAGTGTAAGCTTACCTAGGATAATGTTACCCTATGAGATTATGTAACATGCCATGTTAGCACATAGCCTTTCTTGTGAAGGATTATGCTTGGGACAGGATTTCGTAGCTATGTGCGGATTTGTACTCTGAGGAGTTATTATGATCATTCTATTGTTGAACCCTGAGTTGTGGACAGGTCTAGTTTTGAGATTCCGGCATGTTGTTTATTCCTAAAGGAACTATTATTATGCTTTACCCCCTTTATTTCCTTGAGGACATTTGCATGCTTGTATGGTCATGTAGTTAGGCCATCTTTTACTGCTGCACTATTTATGGGAACTTGACTTAGGAGAAACCATGCTTTTCCTTTCTTCGCTTTTGCTAGTCAAGTGTTCAGTGCTGCTCGGGTTCGAGCAGGGGTCTGGATGGGGTAGTCAGGACTTCGTGTCTGGGACAGGTTGGTTTAGTTGTGGGGCTTTGCGGCAACCGCGGATATTGGGCGGTTGACCGGATGTTTCTCTATGCACCTGATTGGGTATCAGTTTTTCTTAGTGGATGGAGTTTCCCACTTATCGTTTAGTTGCATCCGACTGAGGTCGGGTCTTTCTTTAGTGGTTGAGTTTTTCCACTTTGATCTGATTGGTGATCAAGTCCTGCTGTTTCGAGATACTGTTGATGTTGATGACAGAGATGCTTAACTCGTGTGGGTAGCTCCCCTCGAGTGCCGCTCCGGAGTAGGCTTCAGACCGTGTTGGGTTCCGGTCAGACCGTGTTGGGTTCCAGTGAGACCGTGTCGGGTGCCGGTCAGACCGTGTTGGGTTCCGGTCATTTGGACAGAGCAGGCAGTGCCGGGTTTTATACCAGTTCATTCGATTGAGTTTATTTCGGTCAATTACTTTTATTGTTACACTCGTGCCTGGGGGCCGAGTGCAGCCTGGTAGTTGAGTTTAGATCAGTGCTAGTATTGTTGCGAGCCGTCTGGTTGACGGTGGTCCCGTGTTGTTGCGAGTACTTTGACCCCTGTGTGAGAGGTTGAGCATCTTGATTCTACCCGTTCTGAGAGAGAGAGCGTGGACTTTGACCATAGCCTGCATGATCCTCTACTCGATAGCGAGCTAGTCCGTTTGGACGCCCTACGTAATTCCTGCCCGTCTTTGGGAGGTGGTTGTAGGTGGATGCAGGTTGACTGGACCAGATGTGGCAGTCAGCGGGATTGGGTCGTTGGTGCACTTTATGTGCTAGTGGTTGCATACCACTGTTTGGTTCTCCCCTTTTAGCCTTTAGTTAGGGGCTGGGTAGCTGTGAGAGTTTTCAGCTTACTCATTTCAGTCTTATGACTTGGGTTAATTTTTGTCTCTTGAGGACTTGGTGGGCAGACCGTCGGGTCTGGCGGTGGTACCCACTGAGAACTCCCGTTTTGGAGTAGTTCTCACACCCTTTGGGGGTTTTTTCCCCTTTTTCTCCTCTCCTTTGTTTTGCAGAGTCTTAGCAGGTGTTGCCGACTCTGCGGTTGTTGATCGTGGCGAGGGAGTCGCGAGCTAGATCCCTACCCGGCGTTGGAGAGTAGCGGTACCCTTCTGAGGAGATCATCAGTAGATTAGCTGTTTCTTTTTCCCCTTTTGAGAGACTATTGTAGTGAGGATATTTTGTATTGAGAGACTGTACACTGTTGTTTATATATTGGAGTTACCTCCCGGTTGGGTTTAGAGCTTGTACTCGAGGATTTGTATTATTATTATTTTGGGAGGCAGACAGTGTTGTTTATTTCCAGTTGTACAGTGATTGATTTTAGTTACAGCAGATTTTTATTTATAGCTCTGATATCTGTTTAGTTGTAGAACTTTTCTTGCAGGTAGGACGCTTCGCCTATGCAGGTTGGCATAGGTGGCGGATCTGTTTGGCGGGCCCGGGTCGCAGTTTCGACCCCGGGGCGTGACAAAAATGCTGACAAAAAAAGGGTAGACAAGGTTTATGATGTAGGGGAGATGGTCTACCTTAAACTTCAGCCATATCGGCAAACAAGTGTAGCATTGAGAAAGAACCTGAAGCTCACCTCGCGTTATTTTGGGCCGTATAAAGTGTTGGAGAAAATCGGTTCTGTAGCTTACCGATTGCGCTTACCAGAAGGATCTCGGATACACCCCGTATTCCACGTTTCCCAACTTAAGAAGGGAGTGAAAGGGCCAGAGCAGATATCTCTTGATGCACCAGCTACAGGGTCAGAAGGGGAGCTGTTGGCATGGCCGGAGCGCGTCTTATCTCGTAGGTTGTTGCAGAGGGGAAGACGCGCAGTGAGCCAAGTACTCGTTACCTGGAGTAATCTTCGACCGGAGGACGCAACTTGGGAAGATTACTGGGAGCTCAAGAAGAAATTTCCTTTGTTCGATTCTCGAGGACAAGAATCATGTGAAGAGGGGGGTAATGTTACACACCCATCTGTATAATTACAATAGGAGTTGGAGGGATTGAGAGATGAGAAGAGGTAGCAGGTGGGGAAGAGGAGAGGTAGAGTAGAGTACTCCCTTCATCTGTGAAGGATAGTCCGAGGGGTAGCGTGAGGAGGAAGCATGAAGACTCCAGCGGCTTCTAGAAGGCAGTAGGTGAGGAATAAAGGAGGAGTGTTGCATGTACCGTTCGTCAAGGGCCGCCACCAGCCGCAAAGAAGCCCAGAAGCATCCAGGCCCAGGACAGAGAGGCCCACTTGGTCCATTTCCCCAATAATAGTGATATTACAATAAACCCCCCAGGGTTACTCTGTAATAGTTCCAGCTCCAGTTGTAAATAGTATAAATAGGATCTCTTGTAACAGAAACGGTTAATGAAAGTATTGATCATTTTTCCCCTAACTACTTTCTCTCTCTACAATCCTTCTGCTCTCTCCTCCCTCAACTCTCTTCTCCCTAAATTCCCTCATCTCACTCTCTCCCCAATTTCGATCAAACCCCCAACAAGTCCCAGATTTGGCATCGATTTGGTCAGCTGGATCAAACTGGGATTCCCATCATCCTCTCCATTGCTGATCTCAGAGCAATCTCATCCTAGATCAGCAATGGATCGTCCGGGCCACGATCATCATCCTCGCCGCCGTGCCTAGATCTCGGCCGGAGCTTCCCCTATCGGCTGCGGCTTGTCAAGATCGTAACAGACTCTCTTTGTGAAGCATTATCAAAATAATTTCATTGTTGCACAAATCTATGTCAATGACATTATTTTTGGAGCAACAAAGGATAATGATGCTTCTAAATTCGCAGAAACCATGGAAAGCGAATTTGAGATGTCTATGATGGGGGAACTGACATACTTTCTTGGATTGCAAGTGAAACAAAATGGTGAAGGCATCCATCTGTGTCAATCCAAGTATGCAAAGGAGTTGGTAAAGAAATTCGGATTAGAAGATTCTAAAGATTTTCCTACTCCTATGGGAACTAGCAATAAGGGATTAGGAAGTGAATCTCTTAGTGAGAATGTAGATGAGAAACTTTATCGCAGCATGATTGGAAGTCTACTTTACCTCACAGCTAGTCGCCCGGATATATCCTTTAGTGTTGGGATTTGCGCGAGATATCAATCAGCACCAAAGGAGGTTCACCTGAAAGCGGTGAAACGGATCATCCGGTACATCAAAGGAACCATTAATTTCGGAATTTGGTATCCTATGGGAACAAGTCTAGATATTATTGGATACTCAGATGCCGATTGGGCAGGATCTGTGGATGATCGGAAAAATACGAGTGGTGCATGTTTTTATCTTGGACATTGCCTTGTTGCATGGCATAGTAAAAAGCAAAACTGCATTGCACTCTCGACTGCCGAAGCGGAATACATCTCAGCGGGTAGTTGTTCAACTCAACTCATTTGGATGAAAAGCGTGTTGAGCGACTTCCGGATTTCAGCAACTTCGGTAACAGTGTTATGTGACAACACTAGTACTATAAACATTTCAAAAAACCCTGTGTTGCACTCTAGAACAAAACACATTGAACTTAGATATCATTTTCTTAGAGAGCTAGTTGAATCAAATATTCTTCAAATTTCCTACATTTCAACTAAAGATCAATTAGCTGACTTTTTAACAAAACCTTTGGATCAAAAACGTTTTATTCATTTGCGTAAAGCAATTGGAATGCTTTCCTTGAAATAACCTCTTTTTGAAACTTTTGTTTAGGTTAGGTTTTGTTTTTGTATTTTTGTTCATTATCTATGCTTAGACATAGAACATTAATTGAGCATTAGTTTTATTGACTTTAACTACATCCTTTTGTATATTTAGAAATCTATTATGCTTTAGATATCATAATATTTCATTTGATGCAATGATCATTTATGTCAATTAACTCATCTTTGTTTTGATCAAAGTCAATTTCTCTCTCGATGATCTCTTGGTATAGTTTTTATCTTATTTGACTGTTTAGTCGAGTATGAAATCGAGATCAATATTTGGCTGAATACTTTATATCTTAAATAATTGATAGCCAATTGAGGGGGAGTCAAAGAAAAAGTATTATGCTCAAAAGATGTGGAAAGAGTTACATCCCAATGAGGAGTGTGAAAACTACCACCACATGGAGGAAAGAGCTACCACCTCGGTCATCCGAGTACTGTGTGCAGCTACCACATGTATACCAAGCAAGGTTATTCAAGTTTGATTAAATAAAATGCATGTTGAAATACTTGACTCTGTCAAAATTTCAAGGTTGGTATAAGGTGTGAATTTTAATGAAAGATGCTCAAAGAGCCACTCTCTTCAATAAATTGACTAGATATATTATCTAACTTATCTGGGATTTCATGTTACGGCTTTTTGGTGTTGGCATATTTCGTGAGTCAAGTCAGTGAGTTGAGTCGGAGTCTTAAAGGGATTAAATTGTCAATCAGCAATCAAAGACTTAGAGAAGATTCAACAAGAGCTCAAGTTGACACTCAGTGTCTTGAGTCTTGAAGATTGAAGTTGAAGAATTGTGGATCAGTTACATCAATCTCAAGAAGAAAGTATTCAAAAGGATCAGGTATGGTTAACTAAATAATTTTGGTGATCCGAATACTTTCTTATAGTGTAGAAACACTTGGATGAATTTTTAATTGCATAAAAATAAAAAACTGGACATGGGACATGTTCAGGATCCGGATCAGACAGTCCAATCCGGATCCCGAAGGGTGCTAGTTCATTGGCAAATCCGATCCGGATCAAAGGTCATTTCGATCCGGATCCCGAACATGGGTTTTTGCTGGAATACATGAACGATCCGGATCGAGCATTTCAATCCGGATCCCGAACCCTGTTTTTCTGGAATAGCCTGACTCGTTACGACGATCCGGATCACAGTAAATCCGATCCGGATCGCCGTCCTGAAAATTTCCAGATAAGGTAAGTTTTTGATTCTTATCTCTTTCCAAAGGTTTCTAAACTATAAATAGACATTTAGGGTTTCTCAAAAACGTGGGGAGCACGGCCGATCAACTGATAAAACACTTGAGAGCAACCCTAGAGGCTAGGTTTTTATCGTTCTTCTTTATAGCCTCTTTTAGGTCAATTCGACGGTTCTTTCAAGAACATATCTTTTGTCGAATTGATCTAATCTTTGCTTAGAGATTTTTCCCATGGATCTTCATTGATAATCTAAGCAAAGGATCACCATCGAAGCCAATATTCTTACCGGCTGAGTTTGCGTCGTGGATTCGACGTGGCATCGTGGATTCGGTGTGCTAAAGGCGTTTCGTGGATTCGAAACGTGTGCTCGTGGATTCGAGTGGCGTTCGTGGATTCGAACGTGTGCAGTGGACGTGCAATCGTTGGAGCGCAAGGTCCGAAGAAGTTGAAGGAGGGGTTAAATCCGTGGAGACGGTAATCACCTTGTTATTCTTCTTTTCTTAGTGGATTGTTATTGCGTGGACATCCAATCGGTGAGCGCAAGGTCCGAAGAAGCTGAAGGAGGGGTTAGAGTCCGTGGAGTCGGTAATCACCTTGTTATTCTTCTATTCTTAGTGGAATGTTATTGCGTGTTGGTCCCGTGGTTTTTCTCCTGGATTGGAGTTTCCACGTATATCTCGGTGTGCTGTTTTTATTTTCCGCATTGGTTTTTATTTTGCACTGAGATTTGGTTTTATAAGTATTACACCTATTCACCCCCCCTCTAGTTGTTTGATAGTACCTATTTAGATCCTTGTGGATCCTTAATATATAAAACCTACAATTGGTATCGGAGCGGGTTTTAGGTTTATCTATCATGTTGGGTGAAAGTGGTAATATCACTACACCAATAATAAAAATTAGTGGCAAATATATTGTGGCCACATAAATTATTGCCACTAAATTTTCATAATTAATGGCGATTATGTAAATATTGCCACTGTTATTATTATTTTTGATGGCCAAATATTATCGCCACCAATAATAAAAATTAGTGGCAAATATATTGTGGCCATATAAATTATTGTCACTAAATTTTCATAATTAATGGCAATTATATAAATATTGCCACCGATATTATTACTTTTTGGTGGCCAAATATTATCGCCAGTAAATAAAAATAATAATAATTTTTTTTTTTTTCAAATCAAAATTTATTAGTTTCGGTGGTGACATATTATTGTCACCATATAATTTTTTACATTTAATTTTTAGTGGCGAAAACTTATCGCCACCAAATATATATATATATATTTTCTTATTTTTTTGTGGCCATAATTTATAGTCACCATATAATCTCTAATATTTTTTTTCAATTAGTTCTATTGTGGCAAAAAAAATTTTGCCATCAAATAATTTTTTTTTTCATTTGGTGGCAAGAATTTATGGCCACTATATAGTTTTAAATTTTTCTTACTATTAATTTTGTGGCAAAAATTTTTGGCCACCAAATAATTTTTTTGTTTTTATTTGATGGCCATAATTTATGGCCACCATATTCTCATAAGGCAAGAATAAAAAAAATTCGGCCCAAAAAATTTAGCCTAAAATTTGGTCCAATAAAAAGGGCTAAAAACCTAATAAAATACGATTTTATATTCTTCATATTTTCTAAATAAAATAATATAATTTTAACTCAAGAAATAAAAATTTTGAATTTTTTTTTATTAAAATTAGCCAACTATATTGTTAAATCTAAATATAATAAAAATTAAAATTAAAAAAATTTCTTCGGTTTAATATCAAATTTATTAAAATATTAAACAATAATTCTTCAATAAATTTAGTTATTTTTTATTAAAATTTTATATTATATTAAAAATTAAAAATTAAGCTTTTTTAAAATTTAATTAAAAAATTGAACCTATATTCAAAATCCGGTCCACAAAAAAAAAATTATTTAAAATCTGAAGAACTAAAACCCAGCCCAACCCATTCCTCAACAGAAGGACCAACAAAAAAAAAAGAAAAAAAAAAAAAAAAACAAAAAAAAAACAACAACACGATTGAAACCCACCAAGACCCCTCTCCTCCTCCTCCTTCTCCTCCTCCTCCTTCTCCTGTCCTGCTATATCGTTGGACGTCAAGCGCCGCCCCCGACCCACCACCTCCTCCTCCTCCTTCTCCTGTCCCCCGCCGCCCCCGCCCCCTCCCTCCTCCCCCCTCCTCTGCCCCCCGCATATACTCCCACAAAACCCTCGCCCACGCCCTCTTCGAACCCATCAAGACCCCTCTCACAGTTCCCCCTTCCCCTCCTCCGCCGCCGCCACCGTCGGAGAGGCCGAGCCCTTCGTCGCGGGGCAGCGGCGACCACGGCAGCGGCGGCGGCGACGCCCCAGAGGTGTCGCACTTGGGGTAGGGCCATTGGTACACTCTTGGAGAGCTCGAGGTTGCGACGAAAACGTTCTCGAATGAGAACTTGATCGGAGAAGAAGGGTACTGGATACGTAGGTATTGATGATATCAACTAAGATCTGCCCAGAATTCTGTTGTAATTAAATAGCTTAGATTAGATTAACCTAGAAGTCTATTTGAGTTGAGACTAGTACTGAGAATTGAACATATAATTCTCTGTAATTATGATTGCATAGTTGAGATCAGATTTTCTTAAAATACTATCGGATTTGGGATCTAGTGATGGAGACCATATTAAATTAGAATTCTACTTGGGCTGAAATCAAATAGCTGAAATATGTTTTTAGATAATCCTATGTGACTTCTTACCTTATGTGCATTGTGCAACAAAAGCTTGTTAAATATCAATCTTAAAAGCAATCTTAAACTGACATGTTGTAGGAGCCTTTTGATTTTATTATTTCACTAATTTGTTTTTTTTTTTTGCAGGAATTTTCAAAAAGGATGAAGGATTGGTGAAAACTTTTAATTCGGAGTGAATTCTTTGAATAAGTTGATGTTATTAAATCAGGTTGATGTTAGTGGAGTCAGGTATCTGTCTCTAATCAGGTTGATGTTAGTGGAAATTTTTTTGAGTTGGAATAATTAGAATTTAGAATCCTACTGGTGGTGAAAGCTCTTTTTATATTTGGTTTTTTCTACACCTGCTTTCACCTTTTTTTTCTCTAACTCACTCGAACTAACTTATGCTTTGCTTTATCTCATGAAGGGTCTCTTTAGGTGTTAAACTAACTTTATCTGTATTACTAAGTTAAATCATTGGTAGGTGGACTATATACATCTTTAAAAATTATGACTATTAACATTAAAATGGACCATTTTTACTTCGTTTTGGATGCTCCTTTCCAGCTAAACTAGTCCTGGGCTAGGATTGTGTGAATTGGATGGTGTTTAATATAAGATATATTGGACATGATCATAAAATTTTAGCCATTTTAAATTGTTCCCATAGTGGAAACTACTTTGTAATTATTATTATTATTATTATTATTATTATTATTTGTGTGTCAAAAGTTATTATGACCCTTATTACTATCAATTATTATTTGTTGCGTTATTTATTAGCGTTGGATTTAGGTAGAGGCCATTCACAACTGACGTGTAATAATGTCCCTGAAATAAATTTTATATATATATATATATATATATATATATATATATATATATATATATATATATATCTTCAGTGGAAAACTCTCTAATAACGTCGTTTCTCGATTTTTTTTTTTTAGAATTTAATTAAAATACATTCAAATAATGGGGGTTCATCAGTGCTCGAATGATGGCTCTGATGTGTAGAACATAGTGTTTGAGCACGTCTAACCTTTTTAGACTCTTTTTGACAGTAGTAACTGAGTAGATGGCACCTCTTGTTTTATGTTTTCTTTTTATCTAGTTTCTTCCTCATTACATATAGTATCTGAGTAGATGGCAAATGAACATATTAAATCTGGATTGCCAGTGTCCTACTTCTGCAGCGTTATCACAAGATAGGAAGATTGTGTTGCTACGGCGTGAGAAAAAAAATAGCAGCTACTTTAAGGATATTGGAGCTCCTCTGTCCATAATGAACATAAAGTGCATCAACATAGCATAGTGTACGCTCAATTTGGTCAAAATTCCACTGTTTTATGTTACAAATTCTATTAATAACACAGGATTAGTTTGCATGTTCCATGAGAACTATATTTTGAGTTTGTTCCTCACGTTCTTTACATCTAATGTACACCAAATTATTTTAGCCTCATTTATTTGTCTTTATATCGTAATCTCTTATGTTTTCTTCTTCAATTCTGATTATTTTTTTGTTCTCGTCTATATATTTTGTTGTCTATAGTAGTTGCTAATTGTTTATGCCCAATTTTCAGGTGGGCCCCCGCATCTTGTGAAGAGAAGGTCAAAGAAGGCTTCAGCCCAGACCGATGATGAAGAAAGTTGAGGGGTTGCTTGCTTACTATGGGGTGAGTTAAATCTCTATGGCTCCTCCTTGTGGCTAATAATTATCTGCTTCATCTTTTTATATAGATTTTAAAGGTTTTTTAGGTGTATGTTCTTGATTAACTCTAGATAATTGTCGAGCATCCCATGTTGCTTGCCCTTTTATTGCAGAGGCTAGTTTCCATCTATGGCATGAGCTTTAGTTGTCTCCTTCTCAACTGAAAATTCAGTGTTTAAGTTATTTGCTGTTCTTTTCTTTGCCTAAATTGGGATTCATCAGTGTTCTTGAATTATTGGTTAGTTTCATAAGCTGTGGTAATATTCCACAAAGGTTATGCACTGTGAACAATGTTTAATTATGCATAATTTGTTGTTACATGACCTTTCCTGGAATGGTAGGAGTTAGTAAGGGTAAGTTTTGTTGGGAATGAGCTATCTTTTCTTTTTCAGTGATGCTGAATTTATCAATTGACCCCTTTTGTTTTGCCTGACAGGCAAAAGTTTACCCTGGAAAGGTTCTTTCTCTGAAGATAAAAAAGCCTGCAGGGTTCCGATACTGCAGCGGAATGTATATGTTCGTGCGATGCCCGCAGATTTCTATGTTTGAGTGGTAAGCATATGTTTGATAATAAGAACTTTTCTGAGCTGAGTCAAGAATATAATGAAAGTCTCAAATTCTACCTCTTTTTGTGGCGGTTTTTCTGACGGAATTGTTGCTGCAATTTTGCTTCTGTTTCAAATTAGATTTTGAGAATTGGATATGCTATGTTTTGCTTTTGATTCATGCTAAGATGAAATGACAACAGGTACAATAGGTGAAACTTCGTGGTCTGAGAATTTTGGAATCAACAGACAGTAAGTTATGTAAGCACAAAAGTTGTGAATGAGAGTATTTTTATTTTCCTATTCATCTCGTACTCTGTACTCGGTACTAATTTTATTATTGTTAAATGGGTAACAGAGATGCATCACGAGCATTTGTTTCAGGAAATTTTTCAGGTAATCTTTTACAGGAATTTATGTATTCTAACCTGCTATGTTCTACATTTTCTGAAATTAGTTGCATGTTGTACTACGTTAGTTTGATATTTATTAATTTGTTTTTCCCTTGCAGGTGATGGGTTAACTGATTCATTGCATGGTCTTTCTAGTTCAGAGGTAGTGTAGATTTGAGCTTTACTTTTAATTCTTTCATCATAGTTTGTTGCACAATAAGTTCGGTTTTGAATTTATGACCTCCTTGTATGATATATAATTTATAAGCAAGGTATAGACTCTCTAGCTTGCACCTAATGTGATCCATAGCAACATGGAGAAATGACATCACTTTAATTACTGTTTGTTGGTAAGTTTGATCCCCGGTGATAAAGATGTAAACTGAAACTAGCTAGCCATATTAAGATGCAGCCTTAAGCTAGAATTCTTGTGGTGATTAAGGTCAAAGGGGTTCCCTAGCTCCATTATCTTGATTATATTTGAAAAATTAAGATCTCTAATCATCAAGATCTATCTATGTATGCTGTTGAAATATATGTAGTTTTATATGTATGCTGTTGAAATATATGCTTTTTGTTTGGTACCTTCAAGATTATCTTCTTTTTTTTTTTCTTCTTAATTTGACTGATTTGATTCTTTGCCAATCACAACAATTGAGCTATTGGACCTGCCAGTGCACATCCAATCCTGTATTTAGATTCCCATGCAATTTAAACTGTAACTAAATAGTTTTTTTTTTCTTTTTTTTTGAGGTACAGAATTTCATTTCAACTTTTTAATTAAGCAAAAGTTTTTCTCATTCTCTTCTGAGTAGAAAAATTATTAGGGAGACATGAATATAATGATCTTACCTTGTATGTGCTTAGGTTTTCTGCAAATTTATTGTTGTTATGGTTTTATATCTGAGGTTTTATTACTGCTGAGAGTCGCAATCTCTGAAGGTGCTAGAGAAAGATCTGTTCTGCTTTTCTACCATGTTTGAGTAATCTTGTGATTGGATGCATCAGGTCTTCTTTGTTTTGCTGCACAGACAAGATAAGTGGTGAAAGGTAACTATCTCATTATATGCCATATTTCTTTAGTGTCTTTAGCTTAAGACTATCATCTTATATTTTGTCTGGGACCTTGCTGATTGTGTGAAAGGTGAAACAATAAGAATACTGCTGTTTTGTAGTCGGCCTTATGGGCAATTATCAAACATAGATTTCAATTAGCTCATGCAGATCCTGTTAAGAGAGACATTGTAAGTCCATCTTCCTCACAGTTGCTGGTGAGGCTTTTATTTTAATTCTGTATTTGTTAAAAGTTGTGTAGAATTCATTTGAGAACGCCTATTGTTTAGATAAGCTTGTCATTTATATTCAGCATATCTGTAATATTTTCTTTCAGAGCCATTTTTCTGTGTGGACTGACTTTTTCCTTCTAATAGATGGAAGGATAATCGAAGTATGCCCTCTGCATTTTAGTACATTCCGAGTATATGTTTGAGAAATATGCAAATTAAAAATCCTGAAGTCGGCAAAAAGATTTTATGCTAGAGTCTTTCTTCATGAATGAACTTTTGCAAAGGCATTCCATTCAAAAAGACAAAGAGCTTTTACACAGGCTTTAAATTTGTACCTGATATTTGTTTTTATTTTAAGCTCTTTTATATATTTTGTTTGTTATCCATTTTATTTAGTTACAGTCAGTTCTCACTAACTGCTCTTGTTGCTTTGGCGCTCTCCCTTGCTGGTGCTTCAGTTTATTTAGGTAACTTTTCAAGATCAAAAGTTGGCTCAGTTAATATTGTGAGTGTTGGTAATGTTCTCATACATACATGATTTCATGTTTTTTCCCCCAGGAAGTTATGACACAGAGGAAAAAGCTGCAAGGGCCTATGATCTTGCAGCCCTTAAGTATTGGGGTGCCAGCACCAAATCGAATTTTCCAGTTAGTGCCTGGTGCTGCATTAATTCATGTGCTTCGGTACTCTTAGGGCGAATTAGTCCTTACAACTTGCATAATTTGCAGGTTTCAGAATATGAGAAAGAATTGGAGGATGTTAAGGACATGACTCGTGAAGAATGTGTTGCATACCTCAGAAGGTATGATAGAAGGAAACTTGATTTAGTTTCATTCTTTTGATAAAGGCCCTCACATATATCTGTTGCATGACTTCAACTTGTGTTGCAGGAGGAGCAGTTGCTTCTCGAGAGGCGCTTCCATTTATAGAGGAGTTACAAGGTGACCTCTTTGTTTTGTTTGTTGCCTATGGAAATATATCTGGCTAAAATGCAGGAAATCCCTTTTTACAGGTGATTACAAGTATACCAAGTGAGTTACATCTTCGAAATCTCAACTTATTCATGAATGATGTTTAATTGACCTTTTTCTTTTCTATTTTGTTTGTCTTTTGATCAAACATAATTTAGCTTGCTACCGAGTATGTAATTACCTGCTTGTGCTTTTGCTATTGTTATTTATCTAGCTTAGCATATTGTTCTTATTGCGAATTTTTATTAAACATTCTGTTTTTTCGTTCTTTCCGATTCATGTTTAATTTCTGATGTTTATACAGAAATGGTGTTGAGGATACTACTATCGTTGAGAAATTTCTTGAGGAGGGTTTGGAGGAGGCCAAAAGGGATAAGATACTGACAATAATTAAAGGAATGGGTGAGGTTGATTAAGTTTTTTTTTTTTTTTTTTTTTTTTTTTTTCTGTCATATTTTGTGCTTCACTTATACCAATGTTTGAAAAATTAGATTTCAAATCATGTTCTCAATGTCTAATGTTGTTGAGGTAACTCGCAGGATTCAAGAATGAAGTTTCTCGAGTACTACTTGCTGATTCCTCCCTTGAATTTGGGATTGTGCAAGATGCTGACCGTCTCGATGCAATTGGTGCTATTGGTAAGAAAACTAAGTTGCTCTAGAAATTGAGTCAAAATCAAGTGTGATTTTGCTGAAGTGACACATTCATGAGAAGTTGGCTAGCCTTCTTTAGTAGCTTTTTCGTCATTAAACTGCAATTGAGCTTTCAAATCGTCAGTGCCTTCAAGTTTCCTATATCTTTGTTCGGCCAACTTTAAATATGGAGTAGTAAAGCTTCCAATGTTTTGAATGATCGGACAAGAATCATGTTGCAGCAATAACCTAGAACATGGTTTCGCTTTGTGCTTATGACTGCTATTTTATGTTTACTCTTATCTTCAAGACATTGATTCAGCATAAATAACTGATGTTGTTGCCACTCTTTGTACTTGTCGATCTTCAGGGATCGCACGGTGCTTCACCTATGGTTGAGAAAGCATGTGTTTTTATGCATTAACGGTTGATTCGATGGAAAGATGGAGTGAGACTGGACATGTTTGGATTTTTCCAAATAGTACTGTTGTCATAGGGGCATAAATGCCTCCTTACTCATATTTGCCCTTTCCTTTCTCTTTTAGTCCACACTGTGATCAGGATCTCTTGGTCAAAGTATGATAATAAGTACCCAATGACTCGCATCTTTAGGAGTCGGAATTATTATCTAATCATCTTAAACGCTCAAAGATTCCACTTTTGGGGGGCAGTGTTGGAATTTTGTCTACTAAATAGCTTTGTTTAAGTACATTGTGTACATGGTAATTTAAGAATTTGTTTAAGTACTTAAACAAAGTAGGGGCATATATTGTTTAAGTACTTTGTTTGCTTGTATACTTTTAATCAAACAAACACATTTAATTTCTGGGATTTTTTACCGTGTTGATTTAGTTTCGTAAACATACATATACATGATAGTTAACAATAATAGTTAGCTAAATAATTGACAATTTTTTGTTTTTGTAATATCTTAGGTGCGACGATATGTGTACAACGACGTCGTTCGATTGGATGATCTCGAGAAGCTAATAGACTGATCCTATGTCCAGGTAAACATTCGATCAGCAATTCTTCAAGATGGAATTATGACTAATTACGTTAGAAAGAAGACATAAATCTCACATTTTATGGTTATGGAAATTTTAAAAATTGTATTTTAACTTCTATTTGTTTATAATTTTGTGGTTTAGCCTTACACTATAAACAGTGCAAAAGTAATTTTTCTGAAGCCAAGGCCCCAATCAAGGCCCTTCAAGGGCTCTGGCAACATCTGCCTCACTTGTGATAGGATCCTCCAAGAGCCTTTCCACTTCTGCTCCCTCTCCTGCAAGGTACCCACCCAGTCCTTATCTCAATTCTTTTTTCTTTTTTCTTTTTTGAAAACTTTTTAACTTAAACTTTTTTATAGTTTTATCTCAATTAAATAGTAGTAAATTATTTACTCCAAAGTCCAAACATCTCTTCATATAGCTAGATTGTATCTTGAGTTGGTAGTTAGTGCTTGTTTGGCTCTACTTGTGCTTTTCACAAACTCTTCACTAGTAGATTGCTTAGCTCTCAGGACTAAAATTCTCTTCAAATTGCAGGTGGATCATGTGATGGGACAAGGCGAGGATCTATCCAGCATCCTGTTCCGGTTCGACGAGTCGGACTTCACCTTCTCCCACTTTGAGAATTTGAGGATGGACAGCTCCGACCTCATCGAGGACGACGGCCAGATGACGCCCAACTCGATCCTCGAGCACCGGTACCACTACAACGGTTCCTCAGGATCGAGGAGGGCAAAGGAATAAAAATCCAAACATGCATTAACCGTATCGGTGCAATAAAAATAATCCAAACATGCATTAACCGTATCGGTGCAATAAAAATTATGTTTTTCTTGTCTTGTTATATAATATACCACATGTTCTAGGAATTTTTAGAATCTAGTTAGGTTACTTGTTTGTTACTTTGTGTAAAATTTTTGTTAAAAGAATAATTTTATTTGCTTAAATGTATTGTTTGTTACTTTGTGTATATTTTGTTTTATTGCTTCTTTGTTGTTGTTTGCAACATTAATCATTATTGGTGGCTATTTTACTCGCACAGTTGGTGACAACAAAAAGTCGCCACTTTATTTCAATTAAAGTGGCCGCCGTGGCGGTTGCCACTTAAAGTATATATTTGGTGGCAAAAATGTATTGCCACTTTATCTCAAAGTTGCCATTTTATCTTCAGTTAAGATGGCGACCGTGATGGTTGCCACTTAAAGCATATATTTGGTGGCAAAAATATATTGTCACCTTATCACCATAAAAGGTGGCGACTTATAGTAGCCACAAAAAATCATATTTGTTGGCAAAAAAATATCGCCACGCTGCTATCTTTAATAAAGTGGCGACTTTTTATTCTTCGCCATAATTTTATTTAGTGGCAAGGCTTTTGGTGGCGGCTTGTGACGACTTTAAAAATCGCCACGCTTTAAAAAGGTGGCAACTTTTTATACATATAGTGGCGACATTATTCGCCACCGATATACAATATTCTTGTAGTGTATTTATAGACCTCCTCTTTTTGATGGGACTAATTATGCTTATTGGAAAGTGCGGATGATAGCTTTTCTCATCGCAATTGATGAGCGAGTATGGCAATCCGTGGAATGCGGTTGGGTGCATCCTATTGAGGAAGTAGGAAATTCTACTACCCCAAAACCTCGCTCTAGATGGTCCAAAGAGGAATTTGAAAGATCTTCTTACAATGGGAAAGGTATGAACGCTTTATTTAATTCTCTTTCCTCGACTGAGTTCACAAGAATTTCCGCGTGTGAAACCGCGAAGGAAATTTGGGATATTCTCAAAATTACACATGAGGGTACTAATCTTGTAAAAATTCAAAAGCTCCAGATGCTTACAAGTCAATTTGACTCTATTCATATGGAAGGGCATGAATTGTTTACAGATTATTACACTAGACTTCAAGATGTAATCAATACTTGTGCTAATTTAGGAGAAAAGATCCCGGAGTCGAGAATTGTAAGAAAGATACTTCGGACTCTTCCGGAACGGTTTAGGGCAAAGGTTACCGCCATTGAAACCGTTAGTCATTCGGATGAGATGAGTGTAGAGGAATTAGTAGGTGCTTTGCAAACTTATGAAATGACTTTTCCTACTAATCAAGTTTCTTCCAAGTCTTCTTCTAAGCTTACAGGTATTGCATTCAAATCAACAAAGGAAGAAGATAGCGAATCAAGTTCCGACGATGAAATCTCTTTCGCCGATTTTGAAGAACAATTGGCGCGGATCGTAAAGAAATTTCGTCGGAAGTTTTGGAAGAATCGAACCGATGGATCTACATCCACGAAACCTTCTAAAGGATCATCGGGTTCTAAATCCTCTAAACTCAAAAGCTTTGCAAAACCTTCTAAAGAAAAAGAAAAAGATGATTTCGAAGGGGAAATCCAATGCTATAGATGCAAAGGCTACGGCCATTTTTCAACGGAATGTCCTTCTCCGAAATCATATAAAAAGAAGGCTTTGCAAGCGAAAACTTGGGACGATTCTACTTCTAATGAATCGACCTCAAGTAAAGAGGAAAAAGTCATTGCCTTACATGCTTCTCAAATTCCCTCTTCTAATGTTTGTTTATCATCTTTAATCACTGACTCTATTCCTTTGATTTTGCATGAAACATCAACATCCAACGGAGAGTCATCAAGTGAGGGGGAGTCGGACGAAGAAGAACTCGTTGAGGCATATCAACAACTTCTTGCGGAATCTAAGAAGATGGCCAAGCATATCAAGAAGTTGAGGAAGCAACGACTTGAGAATCAAGACGAGAATCATGCTTTAAAGATCAAACTTCATGATCTCGAGGAGGAACGAGAGCTTTTATTGGATAATAATAAAATCCTCCAGGAAAAGATAAATCAATCGGAAACTATCATTAATTCCCATATTAACAAGATTGATTTTCTTGAAAAGCAGTTTGAGGAGATTCATGTTACCAACCAAGCTTTGACCAAGCAAGTCCATGAACTCAAATTCGACATACAAAGGCTTTCAACCGGTTCGAAGAAACTTGATTGTATGTCCGGATTAGGTCAAACAAGCAAGGTTGGTTTGGGATTTAAAAAGGACCAAACTGTGAAGGCTTCAAGTTCCACGACTAAATTGAAAGGAAGAACTTGTTACCAATGTGGACTTGAAGGACACTTGATGAAGACGTGCCCGAAAAAGAGAAAGAAGAATTCTTTGGCAACTTCATCTACGGAGCGAACTCAACGGAATCAAAAGACTCATCAAGTCAATGGAGTTCACTCAACCCACCAAAGGTCCGAGCCACAACATCAATCATACAAGTGGATCATTGCGAGGCAAAGACTTAAGGTGGATCAACAGTCAAAGCGGACAACCCCTGGCCACAACGAATCAAGACAACCCAAAATCCAGCGATTTTGGATTCGGAAAGGTGATATCTTTCCTTGTCTTAAGTTCTAAATAGCTTATGACTGTATGTAATGCTTTGATTGGTTTTTCTTTCATATTTTTCTGAATCTCTGCATTATATGTTTTCAATGTTCTTTGTTTTTATGTTTTTTTTTTTTTTTAACAAAAGGTTTTTAATGAACAAGTGCATTGAATAAAAAAGGGCTTCACGGTTATTCACTCCAATTTAATTTTATATGAATTATCAACTTTACTCCCTAATCATAATTCTTGAAGATACTTCATTATAAGAGTTTTTGATAATTATATTCATCAAATTTTAGAAATCATGTGTGATCTTTAGATGATTATTCTATCTCGGTTGTGTGAATTCATTGTGATAAACGTGAGACAACCGATAGACTAAAATTTGGGATTTAATTCTTTCACGTAAGAGATTGCATTCCTACAAGGGTAAATAAATGAATTGTAAAAGATGTGGAAAGAGTTACATCCGAAAGGAGTGTGAAAACTACCACCACATGTTGGAAAAAGTTACCACATGTTTTGGATGCTTGAAAAATATTTTATGAAATTTTGTTTAGTTGAAGCATTCGGAGATTCATATTCAAAGTTCTTATATTCTGAACAATCTCCTGGTTGGTATAAGGTGAGATAGTTGAAAGATGCTCAAAGAGCCACCCTTAGGTATTTTAGTGCTTATCTCAAATTTGAAAGGGTAAGAAATCAAATTGATGTCATTTGGAAATCTCTGTAAGTCATCTTTGTACATCCGTTACATCTTGATAGACTTTGGATCTCAAGATTATTTTTGATGACTTGTGTTTGACGTATATAATGTGAAAAACGGTTTATAATGTTTTATCTTTGTTTTTCATGATTTCGGAGTAAATTTTTTTAATTTTTGTGAAATTAATTGGATTGAATGACATCTATGTGATCTCATATTATTCTCAAGCACTTAAATTATTTTCTTGATGGAATACAAATCGGTAATTCAAATATTTCAAAATCTGGATTTGTTTCAAGAAATTATTTGATTTTTGCGTTCGAGTACCGGTACGCAATCTATGTTTTTGTTATATACCGAAACTGAGCTTTTATCTCTCTTTCACTATGGACTAATGCTGTTAGTGATTTCCTTTTGTCTAGTATGTTCACTGTTTGACAATTTGTGACAAAAAGGGGGAGAAGAGAAATAGGGGAGAAGAGAGAAATAGGGGAGAAGAGATCATCGAGATAGGGGGAGACAGAGATGAGATCATCGAGATAGGGGGAGACGGAGATGAGATCATCGAGAAAAAGAAAGGAGATGAGAAAAAGGAGCCGAAAAACAAAAGAACCAAAAGGACGAATCAAATGTAGGATTTACATTTAATTTCTAACGACTGACTTTTGATTTGTTTGGAGTTTTGTTTTTGCAGGATCTACATCACTTTAAGACTCCAAGTCCTAAGTCATAGAGTTTGTTCTAAGACTGGTTCAAATGTATTTTTGTTTATTGGATCTTTCACGCAAAGAAAGTCAATGTTTTGGTGATGACATTGAGTTTCAATTTTTTGGTTTAAGATGAGTGACTTGAGCGCTTTTATGTATTTTTGGGTTTTGTCACGAAATTGCCAAAGGGGGAGATTGTTACGGCTTTTTGGTGTTGGCATATTTCGTGAGTCAAATCAGTGAGTTGAGTCGGAGTCTTAAAGGGATCAAATTGTCAATCAGCAATCAAAGACTTAGAGAAGATTCAACAAGAGCTCAAGTTGACACTCAGTGTCTTGAGTCTTGAAGATTGAAGTTGAAGAATTGTGGATCAGTTACATCAATCTTAAGAAGAAAGTATTCAAAAGGATCAGGTATGGTTAACTAAATAATTTTGGTGATCCGAATACTTTCTTATAGTGTAGAAACACTTGGATGAATTTTTAATTGCATAAAAATCAAAAACTGGACATGTGACATGTTCAGGATCCGGATCAGACAGTCCAATCCGGATCCCGAAGGGTGCTAGTTCATTGGCAAATCCGATCCGGATCAAAGGTCATTTCGATCCGGATCCCGAACATGGGTTTTTGCTGGAATACATGAACGATCCGGATCGGGCATTTCAATCCGGATCCCGAACCCTGTTTTTCTGGAATAGCCTGACTCGTTACGACGATCCGGATCACAATAAATCCGATCCGGATCGCCGTCCTGAAAATTTCCAGATAAGGTAAGTTTTTGATTCTTATCTCTTTCCAAAGGTTTCTAAACTATAAATAGACATTTAGGGTTTCTCAAAAACGTGGGGAGCACGGCCGATCAACTGATAAAACACTTGAGAGCAACCCTAGAGGCTAGGTTTTTATCGTTCTTCTTTATAGCCTCTTTTAGGTCAATTCGACGGTTCTTTCAAGAACATATCTTTTGTCGAATTGATCTAATCTTTGCTTAGAGATTTTTCCCATGGATCTTCATTGATAATCTAAGCAAAGGATCACCATCGAAGTCAATATTCTTACCGGCTGAGTTTGCGTCGTGGATTCGACGTGGCATCGTGGATTCGGTGTGCTAAAGGCGTTTCGTGGATTCGAAACGTGTGCTCGTGGATTCGAGTGGCGTTCGTGGATTCGAACGTGTGCAGTGGACGTGCAATCGTTGGAGCGCAAGGTCCGAAGAAGTTGAAGGAGGGGTTAAATCCGTGGAGACGGTAATCACCTTGTTATTCTTCTTTTCTTAGTGGATTGTTATTGCGTGGACATCCAATCGGTGAGCGCAAGGCCCGAAGAAGCTGAAGGAGGGGTTTGAGTCCGTGGAGTCGGTAATCACCTTGTTATTCTTCTATTCTTAGTGGATTGTTATTGCGTGTTGGTCCCGTGGTTTTTCTCCTGGATTGGAGTTTCCACGTATATCTCGGTGTGCTGTTTTTATTTTCCGCATTGGTTTTTATTTTGCACTGAGATTTGGTTTTATAAGTATTACACCTATTCACCCCCCCTCTAGTTGTTTGATAGTACCTATTTAGATCCTTGTGGATCCTTAATATATAAAAACCTACATTTCAGACATCTATTTATCTTTGTATTTCATTTTTTTTACCGAATTGATGATTTGATAAAGGCATTACTCATAAGATAAAGTTAGATGTAATTGAAGTTGTTCAACTTTAAGGGATTTAATTTTTATAAATTTTCGTTTCATTTGTTGGATGTTATTGATAGATTTGGCATAATCTATTTCTTGTTGTATGAAACGATGATTTTCGTTTAAAGTTGATACACAAAAGTGCTTACAATCTTTTTCTGATTTTTCTAGAATTTCTCTAAAATTTTCTAAAGAAAAAGTTGGAGCCGATCCGGATTGGACAAGCCGATCCGGATCCCGAACGCAGACTTTCTCTGCGGGTAGCCGATCCGGATCGTAATCACGAACTGATCCGGATCGCGGCTAGGGTTTTTATATAGAACAAAAGGGTTTTGATTTCTTTTATTCCAATCTTTTGTTCAAAAGTCTCCATAGCTTCTCTCTCTAGAATTCATCCATCTTGGAAGCTTTCAAACTCAAGTTTTTCGATTCCAAGTAAGTTTTATTGATCAAAATCTCGGTATTTCACAGTTTTTCATATTTTTCCTCAAAACGTGATGAAATTCCTGTATCTATTTCGTTTGTGGATGGTTTTTGATCAAATTTCTTTTGAAATAAGAACTCTAGGTAGATTAGTTTTGATTATATGCTAGGTATTCTCATGATAAACGGATTTTTGGCCTTCGATTTCAAAAATTTCGGTTTTAGGGCATATAATGGGAATTTTCGAAAATCATGCGATTGATCTATTTTTAAAATTCTTTTTTGCAAAACTAATTTGATTCTTAGTCTCTCTACACGATAATGATTGTTTGGGTACAATTTTTCAAATTTTTGAAAATTAACAATTTTTCGTGTTCTTGAGTTGTTGCTCACAGGATTTCTTTTCACAAGAAACCAATAGCAATGGTGATCACCTGGATCATTTTTCTTCTGGCTACTATGGTACATACGAGAGACACTGTCAAGCTGTCACGCTCACGCCCCGGGGGTTTTATTTTAGCGGAAACGATACTTCAAAGTACGCGCAAAATGCGTACTAATTTTTTTGTTTAGAAACCTCCTTCCCCGGCGCGTGCCCAGACCCGCCACATATACAGATTTACTCGGAAATCGGGCAGAGTCTCCTCTGTATATGCACGGCGTCGCGGCTGTTACAATAGTCGATCCTAAGCAATCATTTTCCCATTTAATCACAACAGTTCGAAGTAGTACGGTGCATGAAGACTAAACAATACCCGTGGCCAATCAAGTTGAAAGGATAAACTCACAGTTTTGAAAGCAGGTCCACACGACCCAAGGTTTTGAAGACAGTTTGAAAAGATGCCATAAATCCACAGGGTTTGGAAAACAGGTCCACACGACCCAGATTTTGAAAGATAGTTTTCGAAGTTCTTTTCTTTTCTAGTCATGTTGCTTTGAAAACGGCCAAACGGGAACAATAAAGGAAACAGTAGTGCATAAGCAGAAAGAAAGTACTCAACATCCACACGACCCCACAAGGGTATCGAGAACCACACAATAACCTACAGTTCTGAATGAAATGCAGAGAAGGTAAATAAAACAGCATGCTAGGGCTCCCTCAGACCGACTGCTACCAACTCGGCCTCACCGTCGCCTACCCCTACCCCCTGGAGGTACCTGTCACAGAGTGGGTAGTCAGCGACACTATCATAAAAATAGTACCAAAACAGTAAAGTAATACCAAGCCATAAAAGTAAGACTAGCCGGAACAACCGCTCTACTCGTAACGGTAACTCGCAACCACCTGTACCACCTGTAACACCTGTAACACCTGTAACCCCGGTAACACCTATAACACCTGACCGCGTCGGGCACCGGACCCGGCGGTCTCACACCTGACTACATCGGGATCCAATCCCGGCAGTCTCACACCAACACCTGTAACACCTGACCGCGTCGGGCACCGGACCCGGCGGTCTCACACCTGACTACATCGGGATCCAATCCCGGCAGTCTCACACCTGACCACATCGGGATCCAATCCCGGTGGTCTCACCGCTCGCACCTCGCTGCCTCAAACCCCCCACCTATAGGGGCCCCCACTACGTCACCTCGTGGGGTAACACGGGTCAAAGACCGCCTTTTCGGAAAAGAGCACCCTTTGCGGTGGCCAAACCGCGGGTGCGCGTGTCGCAACTCGAGCATAAGTAACCAAGTAACCAAGTAACCAAGTAACCAAGTAACCATGTCACCATGTCACGGGGTAAGGTAGTACATCATAGAAACCATCAGCGTTAGTACCGATTAATAATAAAAAGTCCCTTTCGGATTACCAACACAATACTCAGCCTCGACCGTAAACCCACCTTGTTGTCGCGCTCCTGACTGATGTAAGGTTCTCTCGCGTCTCGGGTGCCCGCCCGGACCTACACGAACCTGTCATATAGGAGTCAGCAACTTAAGGCTTTGTCAGACTAATGATTAGAGCGCCCGGCGCCCTCTCACCTTGCGTACAATTCGCACATGTACGCGCCTGGCCCCGCACGGCTGGGCGGTGTACTAACAGCGTGCGGCCGTCCGCATGCGGTGACGCCCGTGTTCGACGTTGTCCGCATGCGGTGCCGCCCGCACCCGCATGCGGCGATGCCCGCAAACGGCGGCGCCCGCATGCGGAAACGCCCGCAAGCGGCGGCGCCCGCATGCGGCGGCGCACAAGCGGCCGCGCCCGCATGCGGAGGCGCCCGCAAGCGGCGGCGCCCGCATGCGGAGGCGCCCGCAAGCGTCGGCGCCCGCATGCGGCAGCCCGCAAGCGGCCGTGCCCGCATGCGGAGGCGCCCGCAAGCGGCGGCGCCCGCATGCGGAGGCGCCCGCATGCGGCAGCCCGCAAGCGGCGGCGCCCGCATGCGGCAGCCCGCAAGCGGCGGCGCCCGCATGCGGCAGTCCGCATGCGGTGCCGCCCGCCTGTGGCGGCGCCCGCATGCGGCAGCCCGCATGCGGTGCCGCCCGCCTGTGGCGGCGCCCGCATGCGGCAGCCCGCATGCGGTGCCGCCCGCAAGTGGCGGCGCCCGCATGCGGCAGCCCGCATGCGGTGCCGCCGTGCGCGCCGGATTCCGGCGGTGCCCACGCCCCTTCTTCCCCCCCCCCCCCCCCCCTCGTCCGCTCCAACCAAGAACGGGGCGAGAAAGCAAAACCCTAGCGTGCTCACCTCGGTTGTCGGAGGGAAAAGCGATCCGATCCTGCGTGTTCGGCTACAAGGAATGTGAGGACGTCTCCTTCTCCTTCCTTGGTCTCGCCTCTTGGATCCTCCGCGCAATCGGTGAGGAAGCAGAAGGGTTCGGTTTGGGAAACTGAAAGGTTGGGGAAATGGGGTCTCGTACGCAGGGGACCTGTGGGGCGTGGGGAATTGTGGGAAGATACGGGTAGTTAAGGGGAGTGTGGTGGTTTAAGGGGAGTGGGTAGTTAAAGGGAGTTACGGGTAGTTAAGGGGAGTGGGTAGTTAGAGGGAGTGGGTAGTTATGGGAGTTACGGGTAGTTAAGGGGAGTGGGTAGTTAGAGGGAGTGGGTGGTTATGGGAGTTACGGGTAGTTAAGGGGAGTGGGGAGTTGCGGTTAGTTTAAGGGGAGTTACACGACGGGGGAAAATAACGGGAACGGTTAAGTTGGTAAAAGGGAAAGAACCCAGTTCAAGTTAAAACGGGTCCAAATCAGGTGCGAACTAGAGTCCGGTCTGTCTGAAAAACCGCGTTATCCACCTGAACCGTTAGTTACCTTCCGGAATTTATTTCGGGAGATTCCGGCGTCGGAATTCAAAACCGTTTTCCGCCGCCACTCTCCGTTTCGCGAGCCCTATTAACTAAAAATACCCGCGGGCCCCGACGGTCTGTCCGGAAACAAGGAATTATTCGATCATCCTCCAGTCCCCCGAAACGAAATGCGGAAATAACGAAACCAAAAGTAGACCCTTAAAATATTTTAAACCAGCGGCTACTACACCACTCACCTCTTAAAACGAGTTTCGTCCTCGAAACTCAATCTTGGTTCGCGGTAAAGAGATAAGGGTAGCCCTCTCTCATCTTCGATTCTAGTTCCCACGTCGCTTCCCGCTCCTCGTGGTTGCTCCAGTGCACCTTCACATAGGGGATGTCTCGGTTTCGAAGCGTCTTACTTTCTCTTGCTAGTATTCGCTCAGGGGTTTCCTCGAAACTTAGGTCCTCCTTTAGTTCGAGTGTCGAGACGTCCAGCACGTGCGACGGGTCGGGGAGGTATTTCTTGAGCATCGAAACGTGGAACACGTCATGAATCCGGTTGAGGTTCGGTGGTAGGGCAAGGCGGTAAGCCACTGAGCCGATCCGTTCCAGGATCTCGAATGGCCCCACGAACCGCGGGCTTAGCTTTCCTTTTAACCCGAATCGCTTGATTCCCTTGGATGGCGAGACCCGCAAAAACACGTGCTCTCCCACCTGGAACTCTAAATCGCGGCGTCTTCGATCCGCGTAGCTCTTTTGTCGACTTTGGGCGGTTAGTAAGCGCTGTCTGATAAGGCGCACCTTCTCTTCTGTTTCTTCCACCAAGTCGGGTCCCAAGAACTTCCGTTCTCCCAAGTCGTCCCAACAGATCGGGGATCGACAGCGTCTCCTGTATAAGGCTTCGTAGGGTGCCATCAATATGCTGGCCTGGTGGCTATTGTTGTAAGCGAATTCTACAAGTGGTAGGTAACGCTCCCAACCGACTCCCCAATCGAGTACACAGGCCCGAAGCAGGTCTTCTAGCGTCTGTATCACTCGCTCCGACTGCCCGTCTGTCTGGGGGTGGAAGGCTGTGCTGAAGTGCAATTTAGTCCCCAAGGCTTGTTGTAGGCTCTGCCAAAATTTTGAGACGAAACGCGTGTCTCTGTCTGATGTGATCGATGCCGGTACTCCATGCAGTCTCACAATCTCGCTGAGATAGACCTGAGCCAACCGTTCCCTGGTCCAAGTTGTGTGAATCGGCAGGAAGTGCGCTGACTTCGTTAGCCGGTCCACCACAACCCATATTGTGTCATGTCCTTGCTGTGAACGCGGGAACCCGGTGACAAAGTCCATGGTGATATGATCCCACTTCCACTCCGGTACCGGTAAGGGTTGTAATTTTCCCGCCGGTCGTTGATGTTCCGCCTTTATTTGTTGACACACCAGGCAATGAGCTACAAATTGGGTTACATCCCTCTTCATCTTGGGCCACCAGAAGGTCTGCTTGAGGTCCCTGTACATCTTTGTGCCTCCTGGATGTGCTGCATAAGGGGCGCTGTGTGCCTCGGACAGAATTTCCTTCTTCAATTCCGGGGTATCTGGCACACAAATTCGCCCGCGGAATCGTAGGGTGTCATCGCCTTCCAATGAAAAGTCCCCCTCCTGATCCGGTGAGATCTTGTCTCTTACGAGCTGTAAGTGCGAGTCCGCCTGCTGCCCCTCTCGAATCTTTTCTAGTAGTGTTGGCTTGACCACCAAAGTTAGAAGTTGTGCAACCGTGCCCGCTGGCACTACTTCCAACCCTAGTCGAGAAAATTCTGCGATCAAGTTGCTCTGCTCAGTTATCGCACCTACCGATCCTCCCTCCAGTCGCCCCTTCCTGCTCAGAGCGTCCGCTACCACGTTTGCTTTCCCGGGGTGGTATTGGATCGTTAGGTCGTAATCCTTCAGTAATTCAAGCCACCGTCTCTGCCGCAGGTTTAGTTCCTTTTGTGTGAACAGGTATTTAAGACTCTGGTGATCTGAGAAGATGTTACAATGGACAGCAAAGAGATAGTGTCTCCATAACTTCAGGACGAAGACCACCGCAGCCAGCTCTAAGTCGTGTGTTGGGTAGTTTCTTTCGTAGTCCTTTAGTTGCCTAGATGCATAGGCTATCACCTTCCCCTGCTGCATTAACACACCCCCAAGGCCGATTCTTGAAGCGTCGCAGTACACCTCATAGTCCTCACCGGGTGTTGGTAGTACAAGAATCGGTGCCTCGGTTAGCCTTCTTTTGAGTTCTTCAAAACTTTCCTGGCATTTGGCCGTCCATACAAACTTTTCCCCTTTCTTGGTCAACCGGTTTAGAGGGGTCGCAATCTTCGAGAAACCCTCGACAAAGCGTCTATAATACCCCGCCAGCCCCAAGAAACTGCGGATCTCCGTCACCGTTGTGGGCGGCTGCCAGTCTATCACCGATTCCACCTTCTTGGGGTCTACGGCGATTCCCTTTGCCGAGATCACATGCCCCAGGAATCCTACTTCGCGTAGCCAGAACTCACACTTTTTGAGCTTAGCGAACAGCTTATGCTCCCTGAGGGTTTGGAGAATCGTTCGTAAGTGATCCTCGTGCTCCTCGTCGGTGGATGAGTAGATTAGTATATCATCGATGAAGACCACCACGAACCGATCTAAGAATGGTCTGAAGACCCGGTTCATCATGTCCATAAAGACTGCGGGGGCGTTCGTAAGTCCGAACGGCATGACCGTAAACTCGTAATGGCCATACCGGGTCCGGAAAGCGGTCTTCGGAATGTCCTCGTTCCAAACCCGAAGCTGGTGGTAGCCAGACTGTAGATCAATTTTTGAAAAGACCGTCGCTCCTCGTAGTTGGTCGAAGAGGTCGTCGATTCTGGGCAGGGGGTACTTATTTTTCACCGTGACCTTGTTTATTCCTCTATAGTCGATACAGAGTCGCAGGCTCCCATCCTTCTTCCGTACGAAAAGCACTGGTGCGCCCCAGGGTGACACACTCGGCCTGACTAACCCTTTGTCCAAGAGGTCTTCCAGTTGCGCCTTTAACTCTTTCAACTCCGCGAAGGCCATTCGGTAGGGTGCCTTTGTTATAGGTTGCGTACCTGGCAAGAGTTCAATAGGGAACACCACCTCCCTTTCAGGGGGTATCCCAGGCAGCTCCGTCGGAAAGACATCGGGAAAGTCCTTCACCACCGGGATGTCTGAAGGTGTCGTCGAGGGTCGGGCAACCAGATCTACCGATGCCAAATAGGCTACACACCCACCCTCTATCAGACTCCTGGCTCGAGTCGCGGAGATGACTGCCGGGAAGGAGATGCTCTTGCACGCTAGGTATGCATTCTTAGGGAAACTAGGTTCTTGTAGTTGTACCATCCGCTTATCGCAGTCGATAAGCACTTGGTACCTTGAGAGCCAGTCCATGCCCAAAACAACGTCGTACTCCTTCAAGGGAATTACTATTAAATCCCAAGGGCAGAATAGCCGCCCTAGCTTAATCGGGCAAGTGGTTACCAAACTAGTCGCCTCTAGCGTCCCACCCGCGGTCTGGACCGTCAACCGACTTTGGAGAGGTGTTTCCTCGAGGTCATGCGAAAACACGTACTCGCGAGAAATGAACGAGTGTGTTGCTCCAGTATCAAAGAGGGTCCTAGAACGTGAATTTAAAATGGAAGTTATACCTGCGAGTACGTGCTCCGGCGGGTCCGATTCTTGACGGGTCATGGAATAAATTCGCCCGCCCGGTTGAGGCCGCATATCCTCTTCGCGCCGCGTAACCGGGGGCCTAGAGGTCGACCCCATAGGAGCTTTCCCCCGCCCCAAAAGTTGTGGTGAAGGCGTGGAAGCGACAGAGGAGGCTGATCCCACGTTAAGGGGGCAGTTGCGGCGGAAGTGCCCCTGCTTGCCGCAACGGAAGCAATGGTTGGCTCTCTGGGAGCAACCCCACACTCCATGCGCTCCCCCGCAGATCACACAAGGCCCGTCTCTTGGCCTCGGCTCTCCCGTAGGTGCGCTCCGTGCTCCCGACTGTGCCCTCCACCGTTTGGGGATTCGGCTCCCAGCAGATGACCCCCCCCGTAGCTCTGCTGTTGCCGTTTTCTATCTTCATGCTGTGCCGGGGTCTCCCTCCTAGCGCGGGTAACAGCAAACCCACGCTCTACGATAGTGGCCCGGTCGACCACTTTCTGGAACGTATGCAAATCAGCGGCTTGAACCACCTGGAAAATATCACTTCGTAACCCATCCACGAATAGTTGCGCCTTGTGGGGTTCATCCCTTATAACGAAAGGGACGCAATTTGCCAGGCGCACAAATTCGCGCTGATACTCCATAACTGTCTTGCTCCCTTGCTGAATATGGTTCAAGTCGTCCTCCAGTTTCTTCTTGACGCTATTTGTGAAGAAGGCCCCAAACAATTCCTGCTTGAACGTCGTCCACGATAGTAGCACGGTGCCCTGGGTGGGATCAGGACGCACCGTCTTCCACCATAGACGAGCGTTCCCCTCCAAAAAGTGAACTGCCAGAGGAACGCGTTCGGGGTCTTCAATGAGTAGGTCCTCAAACAATTTTTCCATCGATCCCACCCACTTTTCGACTACCCAGGGATCAGTCGTCTCCCCCTCGAACGTGGGTGGTTCGAACTGTTACGGCTTTTTGGTATTGGCATATTTCGTGAGTCAAGTCAGTGAGTTGAGTCAGAGTCTTAAAGGGATCAAATTGTCAATCAGCAATCAAAGACTTAGAGAAGATTCAACAAGAGCTCAAGTTGACACCCAGTGTCTTGAGTCTTGAAGATTGAAGTTGAAGAATTGTGGATCAGTTACATCAATCTCAAGAAGAAAGTATTCAAGAGGATCAGGTATGTTTAACTAAATAATTATGGTGATCCGAATACTTTCTTATAGTGTAGAAACACTTGGATGAACTTTTAATTGCATAATAATCAAAAACTGGTGTTCGGACTTGTTCAGGATCCGGATCAGAGCCAACGATTCGGATCCCGAAGGTTGTTGCTTCATACAAGACTTCGATCCGGATCCATGCAATTTCCGATCTGGATCCCGAATGTTAAGTTTTCTGATTTGTATGAACGATCCGGATCGGGCAATGCGATCCGGATCCCGAACCATGGTATTTCTGGAATCGTCAATCTCGTTACGACGATCCGGATCGCAGTAAATCCGATCCGGATCGCCGTCCTGAAAATTTCCAGATAAGGTATGTTTTTGATTCTTATCTCTTTCCAAAGGTTTCTAAACTATAAATAGACGTTTAGGGTTTCTCAAAAACGTGGGAGCTACGGCCGATCTTTTTATAAAACTCTTGAGAGCAACCCTAGAGGCTAGGTTTTCATCGTTCTTCTTTATAGCCTCTTTTAGGTCAATTCGATGGTTCTTTCAAGAACATATCTTTTGTCGAATTGATCTAATCTTTGCTTAGAGATTTCTTCTACGGTTCTTCATTGATAATCTAAGCAAAGGATCACCATCGAAGTCAATATTCTTATCGACTGAGTTTGCGTCGTGGATTCGACGTGGCATCGTGGATTCGGTGTGCTAAAGGCGTTTCGTGGATTCGAAGCGTGCGTTCGTGGATTCGAACGTGAGCAGTGGACGTGCAAAATCGGTGGAGCGCGAGGTCCAAGAAATTGAAGGAGGGGTTAAATCCGTGGAGACGGTAATCACCTTGTTATTCTTCTTTTCTTAGGGATTGTTATTGCGCGGATATCCAACCGGTCAGCGCAAGGTCCGAAGAAGCTGAAGGAGGGGTTGAGTCCGTGGAGTCGGTAATCACCTTGTTATTCTTCTATTCTTAGTGGATTGTTATTGCGTGTTGGTCCCGTGGTTTTTCTCCTGGATTGGAGTTTCCACGTAAATCTCGGTGTGCTGTTTTTATTTTCCGCATTGGTTTTTATTTTGCACTGAGATTGAGTTTTTAAGTATTACACCTATTCACCCCCCCTCTAGTTGTTTGATAGTACCTATTTAGATCCTTGTGGATCCATAATAACTCTACAATTGGTATCAGAGCGGGTTTTAGGTTTATCTATCTTGATGGGTGAAAGTGGTAATATTTATAGACCTCCTCTTTTTGATGGGACTAATTATGCTTATTGGAAAGTGCGGATGATAGCTTTTCTCATCGCAATTGATGAGCGAGTATGGCAATCCGTGGAATGCGGTTGGGTGCATCCTATTGAGGAAGTAGGAAATTCTACTACCCCAAAACCTCGCTCTAGATGGTCCAAAGAGGAATTTGAAAGATCTTCTTACAATGGGAAAGGTATGAACGCTTTATTTAATTCTCTTTCCTCGACTGAGTTCACAAGAATTTCCGCGTGTGAAACCGCGAAGGAAATTTGGGATATTCTCAAAATTACACATGAGGGTACTAATCTTGTAAAAATTCAAAAGCTCCAGATGCTTACAAGTCAATTTGACTCTATTCATATGGAAGGGCATGAATTGTTTACAGATTATTACACTAGACTTCAAGATGTAATAAATACATGTGCTAATTTAGGAGAAAAGATCCCGGAGTCGAAAATTGTAAGAAAGATACTTCGGACTCTTCCGGAACGGTTTAGGGCAAAGGTTACCGCCATTGAAACCGTTAGTCATCCGGATGAGATGAGTGTAGAGGAATTAGTAGGTGCTTTGCAAACTTATGAAATGACTTTTCCTACTAATCAAGTTTCTTCCAAGTCTTCTTCTAAGCTTACAGGTATTGCATTCAAATCAACAAAGGAAGAAGATAGCGAATCAAGTTCCGACGATGAAATCTCTTTTGCCGATTTTGAAGAACAATTGGCGCGGATCGTAAAGAAATTTCGTCGAAAATTTTGGAAGAATCGAACCGATGGATCTTCATCCATGAAATCTTCTAAAGGATCATCGGGTTCTAAATCCTCTAAACTCAAAAGCTTTGCAAAACCTTCTAAAGAAAAAGAAAAAGATGATTTCGAAGGGGAAATCCAATGCTATCGATGCAAAGGCTACGACCATTTTTCAATGGATTGTCCTTCTAAGAAATCATATAAAAAGAAGGCTTTGCAAGCGAAAACTTGGGACGATTCTACTTCTAATGAATCGACCTCAAGTATAGAGGAAAAAATCGTTGCTTCTCATGCCTCTCATTTTCCCTCTTCTAATAATTGTTTATCATCTTTAGTCACTGACTCTACTCCTTTGATTTTGTATGAAACATCAACAACCGGCGGAGAGTCATCAAGTGAGGGGGAGTCGGACGAGGAAGAACTCGTTGAGGCATATCAACAACTTCTTGCGGAATCTAAGAAGATGGCCAAACATATCAAGAAGTTGAGAAAGCAACGACTTGAGAATCAAGACGAGAATCATGCTTTAAAGATCAAACTTCATGATCTCGAGGAGGAACGAGAGCTTTTATTGAATAATAATAAAATCCTCCAAGAAAAGATAAATCAATCGGAAACGGTCGTTAATTCCCATATTGACAAGATTGATTTTCTAGAAAAACAGTTTGAGGAGATTCATGTCACCAACCAAGCATTGACCAAACAAGTTCATCAACTTAAATCCGACATACAAAGGATCTCAACCGATTCCAAGAAACTTGAGTGTATGTCCGGTTTAGGTCAAACAAGTAAGGTTGGTTTGGGATTCAAAAAGGACCAAACTGTGCATGCTTCAAGTTCCACAATGAAATTGAAAGGAAGAACTTGTCACTTATGTGGACTTGAAGGACATTTGGTGAGGGATTGCCCGAAAAAGAGAAAGAAAAATCCTTCGGCAACTTCATCTACGGAGCGGACTCAACGGACTCAAAAGACACATCAAGTCAAAAGAGTTCACTCAATCCATCAAAGGTCCGAGCCACATCATCAATCATACAAGTGGATCATTGCAAGGCAAAGACCTAAGGTGGATCAACAGTCAAAGCGGACAACCCCCGGCCACAACGAATCAAGACAACCCAAAATCCAGCGATTTTGGATTCGGAAAGGTGATATCTTTCCTTGTCTTAAGTTCTAAATAGCTTATGACTGTATGTAATGCTTTGATTGGTTTTCCCTTCATATCTTTCTTAATCTTTGCATTACATGTTTTTCAATGCTCTTCGTTTTTATACTTTGTTTTTGAACAAAAGGATTTTTAATGAACAAGTGCATTGAATGAAAAGGGCTTTCACTTTCATTCACTCCAAATTAATTTTATATGGATTATCAACTTTACTTCATAATCATAATCTTGAAGATACTTCATTATAGGAGTTTTTGATATTATAAGCATCAAATTTTAGAAATCATGTGTGATCTTCAGATGCTTAATCTATCTCGGTTGTGTGAGTTCTTTGTGATAAACATGAGACAACCGATTGACTAAAATTTGGGATTTAATTCTTTCACGTAAGAGATTGCCTTCTTACAAGGGTAAATAATTGAATTATGAAAGATGTGGAAAGAGTTACATCCGAAAGGAGTGTGAAAACTACCACCACATGCTGGAAAGAGCTGCCACCCCGGTCGTCCGGTTTGTGTGTGAAGCTACCACATGTTATGGATGCTTGATAGTATTTTATGAGAAAATCTTTAGTTGAAGCATTTGGAGATTTATATGCAAAACTCTTATATTTTGAACAATCTCCTGGTTGGTATAAGGTGGAATAGTTGAAAGATGCTCAAAGAGCCACCCTTAGGTATTTTAGTGCTTATCTCAAATTTGAAAGGGTAAGAAATCAAATTGATGTCATTTGGAAATCTCTGTAAGTCATCTTTGTAAATCCGTTACATCTTGATAGAGTTTGGATCTCAAGATTATTTTTGATGACTTGTGTTTGATGAATATAACATGAAAAACGGTTTATAATGTTTTACCTTTATTTTTCATGATTTTGGAGTAAATCTTTTTAATTTTGTGAAATTAATTGGATTGAATGACATCTGTGTGAATTCACTGTTTAAAGCACTTAAATTGATTTCTTGATGGAATACAAATCGGTATTTGAAAAGATTCTAAAATCTGGATTTGTTTCAAGAAATTATTTGATTTTTGCTTTCTGGTATAGGTACGGAATCTGCATTTTTGTTATATACCAGAACTGAGTTTTTATCTCTCTTTCTCTATGAACTAATATTGTTAGTGATTTACTTTTGTCTAGTATGTTCACTGTTTGACAATTTGTGACAAAAAGGGGGAGAAGAGAAATGATCGGAGATGAGATCATCAAGAGAGTACAAACGAAAATGAAAAAATGGGGGAGAACGGAAAATGATGATCGTATCACAAAGGGGGAGAACATAGATGCTCAAGAACATGGAGAACATGGAAAACATGTTAGAGATGCTCAAGATAGGGGGAGACAAAAAAAAAATTGAAAGAGCCGAAAAACAAAAGAACCAAAAGGAAGACGGATCAAATGTAGGATTTTAATTTCTAACAACTAACGTTTGATTTTGTTTGGAGTTTTGTTTTGCAGGAATTACATCACTTTAAGACTCCAAGTCCTAAGTCATAGAGTATGTTCTAGGACTGTTTGGTTCAAATGTAATTTTGTATTTATTGGATCTTTCACGCAAAGAAAATCAATGTTTTGGTGATGACATTGAGTTTCGATTTTTTGGTTTAAGATGAGTGACTTGAGCGCTTTTATGTATTTTTGGGTTTTGTCACGAAATTGCCAAAGGGGGAGATTGTTACGGCTTTTTGGTATTGGCATATTTCGTGAGTCAAGTCAGTGAGTTGAGTCAGAGTCTTAAAGGGATCAAATTATCAATCAGCAATCAAAGACTTAGAGAAGATTCAACAAGAGCTCAAGTTGACACCCAGTGTCTTGAGTCTTGAAGATTGAAGTTGAAGAATTGTGGATCAGTTACATCAATCTCAAGAAGAAAGTATTCAAGAGGATCAGGTATGTTTAACTAAATAATTATGGTGATCCGAATACTTTCTTATAGTGTAGAAACACTTGGATGAACTTTTAATTGCATAATAATCAAAAACTGGTGTTCGGACTTGTTCAGGATCCGGATCAGAGCCAACGATCCGGATCCCGAAGGTTGTTGCTTCATACAAGACTTCGATCCGGATCCATGCAATTTCCGATCTGGATCCCGAATGTTAAGTTTTCTGATTTGTATGAACGATCCGGATCGGGCAATGCGATCCGGATCCCGAACCATGGTATTTCTGGAATCGTCAATCTCGTTACGACGATCCGGATCGCAGTAAATCCGATCCGGATCGCCGTCCTGAAAATTTCCAGATAAGGTATGTTTTTGATTCTTATCTCTTTCCAAAGGTTTCTAAACTATAAATAGACGTTTAGGGTTTCTCAAAAACGTGGGAGCTACGGCCGATCTTTTTATAAAACTCTTGAGAGCAACCCTAGAGGCTAGGTTTTCATCGTTCTTCTTTATAGCCTCTTTTAGGTCAATTCGATGGTTCTTTCAAGAACATATCTTTTGTCGAATTGATCTAATCTTTGCTTAGAGATTTCTTCTACGGTTCTTCATTGATAATCTAAGCAAAGGATCACCATCGAAGTCAATATTCTTATCGACTGAGTTTGCGTCGTGGATTCGACGTGGCATCGTGGATTCGGTGTGCTAAAGGCGTTTCGTGGATTCGAAGCGTGCGTTCGTGGATTCGAACGTGAGCAGTGGACGTGCAAAATCGGTGGAGCGCGAGGTCCAAGAAATTGAAGGAGGGGTTAAATCCGTGGAGACGGTAATCACCTTGTTATTCTTCTTTTCTTAGGGATTGTTATTGCGCGGATATCCAACCGGTCAGCGCAAGGTCCGAAGAAGCTGAAGGAGGGGTTGAGTCCGTGGAGTCGGTAATCACCTTGTTATTCTTCTATTCTTAGTGGATTGTTATTGCGTGTTGGTCCCGTGGTTTTTCTCCTGGATTGGAGTTTCCACGTAAATCTCGGTGTGCTGTTTTTATTTTCCGCATTGGTTTTTATTTTGCACTGAGATTGAGTTTTTAAGTATTACACCTATTCACCCCCCCTCTAGTTGTTTGATAGTACCTATTTAGATCCTTGTGGATCCATAATAACTCTACACGAACTTCATGAAATCCGCCAGATTGGCTCGCACTCGCTCTCGTTCCGCCCGCGTAACCGTCCCTTCCCTGACGATGGCGGCGGTCGCGGGGGTGCTCCCGCCGAGAGCCCCCGGCGCCAGCCCCACGGACGCTGATGCAGGTGCTGCCATCGGCGCCGTGGTTTGGGTATGTGCTAGTCCGGCCGTTGCCGCCGGTAGAGGGGTTACCCCTACCCCAGCACCTGTCGCTTGCGGTACTGCGGCCGGTGCAATTGGTTCTGGTGGAGGGGCGGGAGCGACCGGTTGCTGCTGCGTCAGTTGACGCACACGATCCGTAAGGGTCGCCATCTCCCCCGCCATCTCCCTCAATTGTTGCCGCAGGAGCTGGCTTTCTGCAGCTGCTGACATCGTCGCATCTGTCCCTACCTCCTCGGCCGACGCTCTGGTCCGTACCATTGTCTGTACAGACATACCAACCAAAGCTCAGTACTCATCTCTGCTAGAAGAATCATCGTCAAATCGTGAGAGAAAAGAAACATTATCTACAAATCCCCTCCCCGATCTCTCACGTCTTAACCCTTAAACCCTGCACATTTCATTCATTCGTGGTTAAGTGTGATATCTCGGTGGATGTTGGCTGTCACTGTTGTGATTAAAGCAAATTGCTCTGATACCATCTTAATCTGTCACGCCCCGGGGGTTTTATTTTAGCGGAAACGATACTTCAAAGTACGCGCAAAATGCGTACTAATTTTTTTGTTTAGAAACCTCCTTCCCCGGCGCGTGCCCAGACCCGCCACATATACAGATTTACTCGGAAATCGGGCAGAGTCTCCTCTGTATATGCACGGCGTCGCGGCTGTTACAATAGTCGATCCTAAGCAATCATTTTCCCATTTAATCACAACAGTTCGAAGTAGTACGGTGCATGAAGACTAAACAATACCCGTGGCCAATCAAGTTGAAAGGATAAACTCACAGTTTTGAAAGCAGGTCCACACGACCCAAGGTTTTGAAGACAGTTTGAAAAGATGCCATAAATCCACAGGGTTTGGAAAACAGGTCCACACGACCCAGATTTTGAAAGATAGTTTTCGAAGTTCTTTTCTTTTCTAGTCATGTTGCTTTGAAAACGGCCAAACGGGAACAATAAAGGAAACAGTAGTGCATAAGCAGAAAGAAAGTACTCAACATCAACACGACCCCACAAGGGTATCGAGAACCACACAATAACCTACAGTTCTGAATGAAATGCAGAGAAGGTAAATAAAACAGCATGCTAGGGCTCCCTCAGACCGACTGCTACCAACTCGGCCTCACCGTCGCCTACCCCTACCCCCTGGAGGTACCTGTCACAGAGTGGGTAGTCAGCGACACTATCATAAAAATAGTACCAAAACAGTAAAGTAATACCAAGCCACAAAAGTAAGACTAGCCGGAACAACCGCTCTACTCGTAACGGTAACTCGCAACCACCTGTACCACCTGTAACACCTGTAACACCTGTAACCCCGGTAACACCTGTAACACCTGACCGCGTCGGGCACCGGACCCGGCGGTCTCACACCTGACTACATCGGGATCCAATCCCGGTAGTCTCACACCAACACCTGTAACACCTGACCGCGTCGGGCACCGGACCCGGCGGTCTCACACCTGACTACATCGGGATCCAATCCCGGCAGTCTCACACCTGACCACATCGGGATCCAATCCCGGTGGTCTCACCGCTCGCACCTCGCTGCCTCAAACCCCCCACCTATAGGGGCCCCCACTACGTCACCTCGTGGGGTAACACGGGTCAAAGACCGCCTTTCCGGAAAAGAGCACCCTTTGCGGTGGCCAAACCGCGGGTGCGCGTGTCGCAACTCGAGCATAAGTAACCAAGTAACCAAGTAACCAAGTAACCAAGTAACCATGTCACCATGTCACGGGGTAAGGTAGTACATCATAGAAACCATCAGCGTTAGTACCGATTAATAATAAAAAGTCCCTTTCGGATTACCAACACAATACTCAGCCTCGACCGTAAACCCACCTTGTTGTCGCGCTCCTGACTGATGTAAGGTTCTCTCGCGTCTCGGGTGCCCGCCCGGACCTACACGAACCTGTCATATAGGAGTCAGCAACTTAAGGCTTTGTCAGACTAATGATTAGAGCGCCCGGCGCCCTCTCACCTTGCGTACAATTCGCACATGTACGCGCCTGGCCCCGCACGGCTGGGCGGTGTACTAACAGCGTGCGGCCGTCCGCATGCGGTGACGCCCGTGTTCGGCGTTGTCCGCATGCGGTGCCGCCCGCACCCGCATGCGGCGATGCCCGCAAACGGCGGCGCCCGCATGCGGAAACGCCCGCAAGCGGCGGCGCCCGCATGCGG
Source organism: Tillandsia leiboldiana (assembly GCA_029204045.2). Taxonomy (NCBI): domain Eukaryota; kingdom Viridiplantae; phylum Streptophyta; class Magnoliopsida; order Poales; family Bromeliaceae; genus Tillandsia; species Tillandsia leiboldiana. The sequence continues at coordinate 30,502,074 of CM055070.1, forward strand.
CGGCGCACAAGCGGCCGCGCCCGCATGCGGAGGCGCCCGCAAGCGGCGGCGCCCGCATGCGGAGGCGCCCGCAAGCGTCGGCGCCCGCATGCGGCAGCCCGCAAGCGGCCGTGCCCGCATGCGGAGGCGCCCGCAAGCGGCGGCGCCCGCAAGCGGCGGCGCCCGCATGCGGAGGCGCCCGCATGCGGCAGCCCGCAAGCGGCGGCGCCCGCATGCGGCAGTCCGCATGCGGTGCCGCCCGCAAGCGGCAGCCCGCATGCGGTGCCGCCCGCAAGTGGCGGCGCCCGCATGCGGCAGCCCGCATGCGGTGCCGCCCGCAAGCGGCGGCGCCCGCATGCGGCAGTCCGCATGCGGTGCCGCCCGCCTGTGGCGGCGCCCGCATGCGGCAGCCCGCATGCGGTGCCGCCCGCAAACGGCGGCGCCCGCATGCGGCAGCTCGCATGCGGTGCCGCCCGCCTGTGGCGGCGCCCGCATGCGGCAGCCCGCATGCGGTGCCGCCCGCAAGTGGCGGCGCCCGCATGCGGCAGCCCGCATGCGGTGCCGCCGTGCGCGCCGGATTCCGGCGGTGCCCACGCCCCTTCTTTCCCCCCCCCCCCCCCTCGTCCGCTCCAACCAAGAACGGGGCGAGAAAGCAAAACCCTAGCGTGCTCACCTCGGTTGTCGGAGGGAAAAGCGATCCGATCCTGCATGTTCGGCTACAAGGAATGTGAGGACGTCTCCTTCTCCTTCCTTGGTCTCGCCTCTTGGATCCTCCGCGCAATCGGTGAGGAAGCAGAAGGGTTCGGTTTGGGAAACTGAAAGGTTGGGGAAATGGGGTCTCGTACGCAGGGGACTTGTGGGGTGTGGGGAATTGTGGGAAGATACGGGTAGTTAAGGGGAGTGTGGTGGTTTAAGGGGAGTGGGTAGTTAAAGGGAGTTACGGGTAGTTAAGGGGAGTGGGTAGTTATGGGAGTTACGGGTAGTTAAGGGGAGTGGGTAGTTAGAGGGAGTGTGTGGTTATGGGAGTTACGGGTAGTTAAGGGGAGTGGGGAGTTGCGGTTAGTTTAAGGGGAGTTACACGACGGGGGAAAATAACGGGAACGGTTAAGTTGGTAAAAGGGAAAGAACCCAGTTCAAGTTAAAACGGGTCCAAATCAGGTGCGAACTAGAGTCCGGTCTGTCTGAAAAACCGCGTTATCCACCTGAACCGTTAGTTACCTTCCGGAATTTATTCCGGGAGATTCCGGCGTCGGAATTCAAAACCGTTTTCGCCGCCACTCTCCGTTTCGCGAGCCCTATTAACTAAAAATACCCGCGGGCCCCGACGGTCTGTCCGGAAACAAGGAATTATTCGATCATCCTCCAGTCCCCCGAAACGAAATGCGGAAATAACGAAACCAAAAGTAGACCCTTAAAATATTTTAAACCAGCGGCTACTACACAAGCCCAAGAGGGCTAAGAAAGCGAAGAAAACTAAAGATGATTCCGATACAGAATCTGAAACGGAATCAATTGATTGGGATGAGCTTCAAGTTGAAGCAACAACTGTTCCCACTGCTTCGAAAGGAAAAGCGCCTGCGGAAACATCAAAGGCTCCGCCTACTGCTGCTAAAAAGGGCAAAGCTCCAATGGAAGAAACTTCTGGGAAGACAAAAAGAAAAAGACTTGCTCGACGGCTTGGACGAGCTCGATGTATTGAAATAAATGAAACATGTCAAGATGAAACAAAGAATATCCCTCAAACTGAAAATGAATCTGAAGACGAAGAAGATTGGGACACATTTCTTACTGAAGTACAACAAGGTATTGATGAAGAAAATAAGGTTTACCTAAAGAACAAGAAGCTACTGAAGTCTTCCTCAATACTTAAGCAGCAAGCAAGGAAAAAGAATGTGCCAAGCAATGAACCTCTTGACAATTCACATTATCTGCCAAGAAGATCTCCTCGGATTGAAGGTCAGACTGCTCCGTCAGTCGTCACACAACGTTCTTCAACTTCCAGAAGAATTGACCAAAAAGCAAACTTAGAATCTTCCATCAACCAAGAACAAGATAAAATGGCTCTAGAACTCAGAAAGATGTCCAAGGACATACATCAGATGAAACAAGAGTGTTCTACGATTTCGGGAATGCTTAAAGGAATTTTGAAAAAACTGGGCTGCACGAGCTCTGAAGACTCTGCCTCAGATGATTGACTTGTGCTGATTTCTAATAATTTTCTTGTGCAAGTTTTTAAGTTTTAGTTTTTAGTTTTTAGTTCTCAAACTTTTGGTACTTGAACTGTTAACTATTCTCTCCATTTTGGTAATTTTTGGCTAACTTTTGTGACAAAAAGGGGGAGAGAGAAGTATAAACAATGATACAATGTTTGTGAGAAACTTGAAACTATGGAGGTAAGTATAACCTCAACTTGAAAGGTAAGTAGAACTTCAACTTTTGGTTTTCATTTGTGTTTGAATGCATGCCTCGACTAACTATTTGGGCATGTAATATAACTAACAAGTTGATGTTCACTAACATGACATTTAGATTTTGATTGCATAGAAGATATGTTGGTGTTTTAACTATGATCAATTTACATATCTGAATGTATAAATGTCATGGTAAGTATAAATGAGTATAAACTTCATCTCTGTATGTGGTTTTTGAATGATATAAAATTCTTGAGGTATCTAACGATTTCTTTTGTCAAGAATGAATTCTTTTGCAGAGAGTACAGATGTCTAAGTCTAGAGTCTGTTTTAGAAGTTTAACTCATGTATTTTATTTTGGATCTCCATTGTAAATTTTTGTTGTATGGTGATAGCAACAAAAATATTTTTTTGAATTTTCTTGAGTGGATCTATGTTTTGTCACGAAACCGCCAAAGGGGGAGATTGTTACGGAATTTGAGTTGGCGTATTTCGTGAATTCGGTTAAGTCTTGAAGATTGAAGGTAAAGAAGGTTGGATCATATAACTCAATCTCAAGAGAGAAGAATTCAAAAGGATCAGGTATGTTTAACTTAATATCTTTGGTGATCCGAATACTTCTTATAGTGTAGAAACACTTGGATGGATTTTTAATTGCATAAATATCAAAAACTGGACATGGGACATGTTCAGGATCCGGATCAGACTTTTCAATCCGGATCCCGAAGGTTGTTCGTTCATACACCAGTTCAATCCGGATCGTAGCCTCCGTTGATCCGGATCCCGAACACTGGGTTTACCATTTTATTTGAACGATCCGGATCAGGCTTTTCAATCCGGATCCCGAACGTTGATGTTTGGTGAACTGTATGAATGATCCGGATCAGGCACTTCGATCCGGATCCCGAACCTTCATTTTTCTGGAAACTGTTTTTCTCGCTACTGCAATCCGGATCGCCGAACTCCGATCCGGATCGTCGTCATGTAAAATTCCAGAAAAGGATAGTTTTTTATCCTTATCTTCTTCCAAGGGTTTCTAACCTATAAATAGACCCTATGATTCTTTTTCTAGGGCGAATCCAAAAAGAAGCCGCTAAACCTAAAAGTCGTCATCTTATATACGGCCTAAGATCCACATATAGAGAAGAAAGGAAATCATAGATTCTATCTTATGTTTCTTCATCTATATTGATTGATTTGATTCTAGGGTTTCATACTCACATTTTGAGTAGAATCAAATCAATGAATACTTAGATGGTATTTCTGATCTATTTCTAATCTAAGTATTCGGCGGATCATCACCACCCAAAAAACAACGATTTATCCCAAATCGGCGCGTGGACTCGCATGGCCTTGTGGATTCAAGGTCCTACCGCTCTCGTGGATTCGGAGCGAGGTACGCTCGTGGATTCGAAGCGTGCTACTGGGTGAAGACCGTGGATTCGGTCGGACGTCGTGGACTCGACGTTGGACGCCGTGGATTCGACATTGGACGCAGATCGTGGATTCGAGAAGCGTCGTGGAGCGAGCGGAGAAGATCAACTAGGAGCGTATGGAAAAGGTTGAGTCGTCTGTGAGTACGGTATATCACCTTGTACGTGTTTAATTCTAGTGGATTTCACCGTGTTATCGGTCCCGTGGTTTTTTACTCCGGTTTGGAGTTTTCCACGTAAAAATCTCTGCGTGTTATTTATTTTTCCGCATTGGGTTTTATATCGCAAAGATTTTTGAGTGTTTATTGTTTACACCTATTCACCCCCCTCTAGGTGTTTTTTTCCCTATTTAGATCCTATTATACATAACCCAACAATACCGACTGAGGCACAAAAACTGTTCCACTCGAACTAGGACTGTCTCCAGTTTGAGTGTATCCGAGGCCGAATCGGTTTGTTTGACCAAGACCAAGCATCTTATCCAACTTGCTCCTTCCAGAAGAGAATCGCTTTAAATCATCTTTGAGTTGGAAAATGGTCTTCGTCATTTCCATTTTCTCCTGTCGGACCTCGGTATAGAGCTTCAAGAAGTAACCAGCTTTATCAATCATCTTTACATGTTCCTTTTCAAAATGCTTATTTTTCTCTTGAAGTGAAGCATTTGCTTTTATCAGGTTATCCCTTTCCACTTCAAGACCGGTCGAGAGAGAAGTTGCCCTTTTTACTTCTTCTTCGAGATCCTGCAATCTCTCTCTCAACCCCTTGTTTTGCTTAGCCAGTTTCTTTGAATCCCTCAAAAGTTTATAGTAGGCTAGAGCAAAATCTTCACCTTCAGAGTTACTCGATTCGTCGTCCGTTGCAGTTTTTTCAACCTGGAAAGAATTGGACAATGAATCGGATGTACTTGCCATTAAGCACATGAAGGGTGAAGATGTGGACGCGTGGAACGCCGTTGCGTTATTCTCTTTATCACTTGAGGATGGCTCATTTGACGTCGAGGTGTCATCCCAAGTGACGGCTTGCATCGCTTTCTTCTTTGACGGATTCTTATTTGGACACTCCGTTGAGATATGGTCGTATCCTCGGCATTTGAAGCATTGGACTTGTCCCTCTGAGCTTTTCTTATCCTTTGAAAAACTTTCTTGCTTTCTTGACTTTTGGCTTGAAAAACCTTTGCCTTTCTTCCACTTTCCGAAGGATGGAGTTTTACTTGAATTACCCCTTCGAAAGTTTCGGCGAAATCTTCTTGTCAAGAGAGCAAGCTGCTTCTCAAAGTCCTCCATAGATAGGTTCTCGTCATCGTCTGAGGAGGATGAGTCCGCGTCTTCTTCTTTTGTTGTTTTCAATGCAAAACCTGAAGACTTAGAAGTAGATGCTTTTCCAGAAGAATAGTTAGTAGGAAATGTCATTTCATATGTTTGTAATGAACCAACTAATTCTTCTACACAGATTTCGTCCGGGTGTTTAATAGTTTCAATGGCCGTAACCTTGGAACGAAATCTTTCAGGAAGAGTTCTTAAAATCTTTCTTACAATTTTAAATTCTGGAATTTTCTCTCCCAAGTTAGCACATGTGTTCGCGATGTCTTGCAATCGTGTATAGTAATCTGTGAAAGATTCATTTTCTGCCATGAAAATAGAGTCAAATCTGCTCGTAAGCATTTGCAGCTTATGAATCTTCACAAGGTTAGTTCCCTCATGTGTAACTTGAAGAACATCCCAGATTTCTTTCGTAGTCTCACATGTCGAGACGCGAGAGAATTCGGTTTGTGACAAGGCATTAAATAAAGCGTTAATTTCTTTGCCATTGTAAGAAGATAAGTCTATCTCTTCCTTGGTCCATTTCGACCTAGGTTTGATGGTGTGAACATCAACAATAATTTCAGTTGGATTAAACCATCCTAACTCAATTGATTGCCACACCCGTTCGTCGATGGAAATAAGAAATGCTTTCATCCGTACTTTCCAGTAGGCATAGTTTGTTCCATCGAAGAACGGGGGTCTGTTGATGTTTCCACCTTCAGCCATTGTTTACAACCCTATTCCCGCTCTGATACCAATTGTTGGGTTATGTTAAAATATGGATCTAAATAGGGAAGAAACCACCTAGAGGGGGGGGTGAATAGGTGTAAACAATAAACACTCAAAAATCGTTGCGCAATAAAACCCAATGCGGAAATGAAAATATAACACGCAAGATTTTTACGTGAAAAACTCCAAAACCGGAGTAAAAAACCACGGGACCGATAACACGGCGAAATCCACTAGAAATATAACACGTACAAAGGTGATATACCGTACTCACAGACGACTCGACCTTTTTCCATACGCTCCTAGTAGATCTTCTCCGCTCGCTCCGCAACGCTCCTCGAATCCACGATTAGCGTCCAACGCCGAATCCACGGCGTCCAACGTCGAATCCACGACGTCCAACCGAATCCACGGTCTTCACCCAGTAGCACGTCTCGAATCCACGAACGTACCTCGCTCCGAATCCACGAGAGCGGCAGCACCTTGAATCCACAAGGCCACGCGAGTCCACACGCCGATTTTGGGAAAATCGTTATTTTTGGGTGGTGATGATCCGCCGAATACTTAGATCAAAGATAGATCGGAAATACCATCTAAGTATTCATTAATTTGATTCTACTCAAAATCTGAGTATGAAAACCTAGAATCAAATTAATCAATATAGATGAAGAAACATAGATTTAATCTCGTTATTTCCTTTCTTCTCTATATGTGGATTCTTCTCTTTTTGACCGTATTTTGGATTACCCTAAACATGAATCGTAGGGTTTATTTATAGGTTAGAAACCGTTGGAAGAGGATAAGAATCAAAAACTAACCTTTTTTGCAATTTTATAGGACGACGGTCCGGACTGGAATTATGCCAGTCCGAACTGTCGTAACGAAACAGAGTTTTTCCAAAAAAACATACCTTCGGGGTCCGGACTGAAATTCCCCCGGTCCGGACTGTTCATGCAATTCCTGCAAATTCCACGTTCGGGGTCCGGATTGAAGTGACCAAGGTCCGGACTGGAATTGCGCATGAACTATCCTATGTTCGGGGTCCGGACTGTAATGTCATGTCCGGACTCTGAACATGTAGTATGTCCAGTTTTTGATTTTTATGCAATTAAAAATTCATCCAAGTGTTTCTACACTATAAGAAGTATTCGAATCACCAAAAATATTTAGTTAAACGTACCTGATCCTTTTGAATTCTTCTTTCTTGAGATTGAGGTATATGATCCAAACTTCTTCATCTTCAATCTTCAAGACTTAAACATTTTCACGAAATACGCCAACACAAATTCCTTAACATAAGAGGGAAGGGTTTGAGGAGGCGATCTTTTAAAACTAGAGTTTTCTTTTCAGTATACGGGGAATAAATAAATCTTATTATTACTTTATTTCTTTTATTTTTCCTTTTCATATGTACGTACTGTCAAAATCCACATCGGGTATTTCAATCTCTAATTATTTATTTAATTAATCCCTGGAGATAATTCCTTAGAGATAATTCCTTAGAGATAATTCCTTAAAGATAATTCCTTAAAGATAATTTCTTAGAGATATTCCCTTAGAGATATTTTCTTATCTCCTTAAAAAGCGTGCACGATCACTTGCACGGATTTCGATGCACCTCCCGGTCACCATGATCCTAACAACCCCTTTCTGGGGGATCCGTAAGTCGGAATCCGGATCCGATCGCACCGCTGTTCACCATTTTTCGAGCTCTATCACAGAAAAATACCCGCACCTCAAGATTATCAACTTAGTAAACCCGTTAATTCAATTTCCCCTAACTTAAACTTTATTAGCAGGAGGGTAAAACGTCACATGAAAACTGTGATATTACACCACACACCCCTTAAAAGAAGTTTCGTCTCCGAAACTTAACCTCAACCCTCGCTAAACAACTCAGGGAAACACTCCCTCATTTTCGTCTCAAGTTCCCAGGTCGCCTCGCGCTCCTCATGGTTACTCCATTGCACCTTTACATAGGGGATCGTCCGGTTGCGAAGTTTCTTTTCCTCTCGTGCTAGAATCCGTATCGGTGTTTCCTCGAAGCTCAAATCCTCCCGCAACTCGATGGCCGAGGCGTCGAGGACGTGCGACGGGTCGGGAAGGTACTTTCGGAGCATCGAGATGTGGAATACATTATGTACCCGTTCGAGGTTCGGCGGTAAGGCCAATCGGTATGCCACTGGGCCCACGCGCTCCAAGATTTCGAACCGTCCCACGTACCGTGGGCTCAGCTTCCCTCGTATGCCGAACCCCCTTGTCCCCCTTAGACGGTGATACACGAAGCAACACGTGTTCCCCCACCATGAATTCCAATTCCCGTCGTCTCTGGTCAGCATAGCTTTTATGCCGGCTCTGGGCGGTCAACAGCCGCTGCCTGATAAGGCGCACCTTTGCCTTCGTTTCCTCTACGAGGTCTGGCCCCAAAAGCTTCCGCTCCCCCAAGTCATCCCAGCGAATAGGCGATAGACATCGGCGCCCGTACAAGGTTTCGTACGTGGCCATCTGAATACTAGCTTGATAGCTATTATTGTAGGCAAATTCCACGAGGGGTAGGTAACGCGACCATCCCTCACCCAGATCTAGCACACAAGCTCGAAGCATATCTTCGAGAATCTGGATCACTCGTTCCGATTGCCCGTCCGTCTGCGGGTGGAAGGCCGTGCTAAACTGCAGTTTGGTCCCCAGTGCCTGCTGTAGACTCCGCCAGAAGTTTGACACAAAACGCGTGTCCCTATCAGAAGTTATCGACGACGGTATTCCGTGTAATCCTACAACCTCGTCGATGTAGGTTTGCGCTAGCCGATCACGGGTCCACATCGTGTGGATAGGCAGAAAGTGGGCCGATTTCGTCAGACGGTCCACTATGACCCATATCGCGTCATGTCCATGTTGCGATCGCGAAAAATTGGTTACGAAGTCCATGGTAATCCATTCGCATTTCCACTCGGGTATGGGCAATGGTTGTAGTTTTCCCACCGGTCGCTGATGTTCCGCTTTCACCTGTTGGCACACCAAACATCGCGCCACGAATTGCGCCACATCACTCTTTAATTTGGGCCACCAGAAGGTCTGCCTCAGGTCTTCGTACATTTATGTACCTCCGGGATGCGCAGTGTAGGGGGCATTATGCGCTTCCGTCAGAATTTCTTTCTTCAATTCCGGCACATCGGGCACGCAGACTCGTCCCCGGAACCTCAACACATTATCAGTGCCGATCGCAAAATCCCCACTCTGTTCCGAGGATATTCGGTCCTGCACTTGTTGTAGTTGCGTGTCCGTTGTTTGGCCTTCCAAGATCCTCTCTATCAGCGTAGGCTTCACCCCTAAGGACAGAAGTTTCGCAACCGCACCTGCTGGCACTACCTCCAGCCTCAGTTGCGAGAACTCTGCAATTAGACGATCCTGTTGGGTAAGGGCGCTCAGTGCCGTTTCCCCCATCTTCCCTTTCCAGCTCAAGGCGTCGGCCACCACATTTGCCTTCCCGGGGTGGTGGTAGATGGACAAATCATAGTCATTTAGCAGTTCCAGCCATCGCCTTTGCCGTAAGTTCAGTTCCTTCTGTGTAAACAGGTATTTGAGGCTCTGGTGATCGGAAAACACGTTACAGTGCGCCCCATAGAGGTAATGTCTCCAAAGCTTTAAGGCAAACACGACTGCCGCGAGCTCCAAGTCGTGTGTAGGGTAGTTCTGCTCGTAATCCTTGAGCTGTCTTGATGCGTAAGCTATGACCTTCCCTTGTTGCATCAATACGCTTCCAAGACCGCTTCGAGATGCATCACTACAGATCTCGTAGTCCTCACCGGGCTGTGGTAATGTGAGTACCGGCGCCCGTGTGAGTCTGTCTTTAAGTTCCTCGAAGCTCTTCTGATATTGGGCCGTCCAAACGAACATCTCCCCTTTCCGGGTTAGTCGATTCAAGGGAGCGGCTATCTTTGAGAAGCCTTCCTCGAAACGTCTGTAGTACCCCGCCAGTCCTAGAAAGCTTCGGTTTTCTGTCCCCGTTGTTAGCCGAGCCCAGTCGGTCACGGATTCTATCTTTCTCGGGTCCTCCACTATTCCCGACACTGAGACTATGTGTCCCAACAAGTCCACCTCGCGGAGCCAGAACTCACACTTTTGAGTTTGGCATACACTTTCTGGTACCGGAGGGTCTGGAGGATCACTCGCAAGTGTCCCTCGTGCTCTTTGTCTGTGCGAGCGTAGATCGGGATGTCATTTATAAAGACTACTACAAACTGGTTTAAGAAAGGTTCCAAGATCCTGTTCATCATATTCATGAACACCGCTGGAGCGACTATGAGTCCAAACGGTATAACCGTAAACTCGTAACGACCATACCGAGTTCGAAAAACTATTTTCGGTATGTCATCTCTCCGGACTCTAAACTGGCAATAGCCTATCACGCCCCGGGGGTTTGTTTTAGCGGAAACGATTCACAAAAGTCAAGCATTTGACGTATAATTTTTTTTTTTTGATAAAGGAGAACCCCTCTTCCCCGGCGCGTGCCCAGACCCGCCACACATACAGGGTCACTCTGTAAACGGACAGAGCCTCCCCTGTATATGCCCGGCGTGGAGTTCAGTACATATTTCAAACATACACATCCATTCAATCACAACAATTATTCATATACCACCAGCATTCTAATTCACTTAAAAATGTATGGCCGATCAATTTGGAAAGGATAAATCCACAGTTTTAAAAGAGCGCCTACCCGGCGCTTATGTTTTGAAAGCGAGTTTCGAAATTAGCATAAATCCACAAGGTTTTGAAAACGGTGCCCACCCGACACCCCAGTTTTGAAATCCTTCTCGCAATCCATAAATCCACAGGGTTTTGAAACCAGTGCCCACACGACACTTAGATTTTAAAAATGGTTTTCGCAATCTTTTCTTCGGCTTTTGCCATTTTCATTTTCAAATGGCCAACAAAATAGAAGGAAGAGTAGCGTATAAGAGGATAACTAAATGCAACCCGTATCGACATCCATGCCGACCCCACGAGGGTATCGAGAACCTCTCACATAACTACAATGTAAATGAAATGCAAGAAAGAAAGAAGAAATACAGTCCAGGGTCCCCAGCGACCCAGCTGCTCCTGTCCCGTCCTCACCACCGCCTACATCTCCCCCCGTCTCAACCCTGTCACGAAGTGGGAAGTCAGTGACGTAAAAATAGTAGAGCAGGAGAATATAATAAAACAAACCGTGAAGACAACCGGAGCAACCACCCTCTCAAGGTGGAGAGGTAACTTGTACACCTGTATCCTGTAATACCCGGCCACGTCGGACAACTAAACCGACGGCCCATACCGTACCTGCAGAAACTCGACCACGTCGGACAACTAAACCGACGGGTCGCAACGCTCGCACCTCGGCGCCTCAAACCCCACAACTAATAAGGGGCCCCACTACGTCACCTCGTGGGTAAAACCCGACCACGTCGGACAACTAAACCGACGGGTCGCATCGCTCGCACCTCGGCGCCTCAAACCCCACAACTAATAAGGGGCCCCACTACGTCACCTCGTGGGTATACACGGGTCATAGACCGCTTTTCCGGAAAAGCACACCCTTTGCGGTGGCCAAACCGCGGGTGCGCGTGCTGCAGCCTCGAGCAAAGTAACCATAACCGTTATCATGTCAGCATCATAATGTATAAACAAGAGTAAACTATAACCGCTATCATGTATAAACAAGAGTAAACTGTAACCGCTATCATGTATAAACAAGAGTAAGCTATAACCGCTATCATGTATAAATAAGAGTAAGCTATAACTGCTATTATGTATAATCCAAAGAAAAACGGTAACACGTGTGCTCAAAGGTACCCCGCTAACATGTAATAACGAAAGTAAAATGACTGCCAAAGACCGACGCTAAACACCAAGGCAAAAGAACCCACATACGCATAAGATTGACCCCGTCCAACATGATAGAGTTAAATGCTAAGACTTAAAAATAAAACCCACCTGAAAGAAGGCCGATCCCGAACTCCCGCTAGACTACCGGGAGGCTGGTGCTGAACTGCTGGGCCCTGAACAAAGACTGTAGTCAGAACTAGACTCATACATACCCATCCCGACGACACGACAGCAACGTGAAGCTTAAACGAGAGAATATTGCCGATTTATCGATCGAAATCCGATTCCCGGTCAACGAGAACCGTTGGAATCCTAAAGAAAAGTTTAGGAAACATTTATACATTGTTCTAAACAGTATGCAGTGCCAAAATTGCATTTAGACCCCTAGGGTTTCTAGAATTCACATTTTTAGCATCATTTGAGCGCTGTTTTCGCTCGTTCTTTCAACTGGAAATTAATTTTGACGAACCGTCACTTCCAGCAGGTGACATTTATCTTGCTGAACACCGTGCTCACTCATTTGCAGCAGCACGGGACCCGAGGAAAACTTCGGGCCATAAAATACCTTACTAACATAGCCTTAATGAATTTTTGTTTCTCCGAGTCTTCAATACCTAAATCTAACGCGAGCATCGCGTCCAGTGACCCCAAAATAGCCAGGAATACACTGTCGCGGCTTCTCTAATAGCCCGGAACTTAGTTTTGTGTCAACATTACTTTAAAAGGTTGATTACACTACAACTTTTAATCCGATCGTCAAACAGACGAACTTTGTATATGAAAGTGTCTTTAAACAGTGCAAGGACACTGGGGCTCACCTCCTTTGCAGCCCAGACCTACTGGTTCCACCAGAACCAGATCCTTGCAAACATACAAGTTTTCATTGCTCCAAATTTTAATCCACACAGAACCATCTTGGTCTGAAGCGAGCATCAAGCTCAGGGGATTATTTTGAACAACTTTCATATTCAATGTAAACCCTAATTCCAACTAAATCTTCTTTGAAGCATTTTATCAAACACCTTGTGGGCATTATATATATATACCAATAACTAAGTTGTTCCCGAGCTTGATCCTCTGCAAGTAAGCATTTCTGGGGTTTCTAAGATGGAAGGGAACCTTGCTAGAGTTGGTTAGTGAGTACCTGGGTGGTCGGCCGGCGACCCAAGACGACGGCGATGGCCGGAGAAGAGGCTCGGCCACGACATGGGTGCAATCTCCGAGAGAAGAAACCCCACGTTCAACCTCCCATGCAAGTGCATGGGGAGTTTCCTACGGACCAAGGGACCCTACCCAGGTTGCTTTCCCACTTGACGGAGCTCCGGCGATCGCCGGAGATCAAGTTCTTCAGAATTTGTGTTTTCCGGCCACCTCTAATGGTGGATTCCGGCCGGCGAGGTCTGGGCCGGCGCAAGATGGACCAAGGTAGTCCTCTCGGTCCCCTGGTGCCTGCTGGGTAGTTTCCCGGCGGCATGGGGCTGCGGCGGCGCCGTACCGCGAGGAACGGCCGCGGTTCAACATTGGCCCGTTCTAGGGCATCCCCGATCTCCGTGGATTCTTCACCGATCAACTCCATATTTTAATGGTAGCTTGCAGTCACCAAAAGGAAGAGAATGAACGGTTTTGATCTTGGTTTTATCAGTTGCATGAAGTCTGGGATCATCCTCGGCCGCAACACGATAATCCGGCGATAGTTTGCTCCCGCCGGCGGCCGGTGCGGGGAGGCTCCGGGGAGCACGGCAGAGAGGAAGGGGTTCCGTTGGAACAGCGGCTGGGGGAAAGGCTATGGGTTTAGGGTTTTTGGGGAAACCCTAGCCGAGGGTACCTATATATATAGGTATATGTAAATTTCGTTTACACCCCTCAACCTTTGAATCCTAGAAGCTAAGTCCCTCACAGTAGACTTAGTTTCACACTTAGGTCCCTAACTAGGGAGTGGCACGTAGAACGAGGCAAGAACTAGGGTTTATCGCGTAATTTGTTGTATTTTTCACTGTTTTCACGCTTTTCGAGACAACCGGACTGTCGAACTGAAAATCTGACACCACCACGACGTCCGGCTCGACGAAACCTATCAGGTGGCGATTTTGGTTCGCTAAAATTTTGCTCCACAATTTTTAAATTCCATCTTATACTGTACCGAAACACAGTTATCGCGTGTTTCGAGGCTCTAGGACCGTCGAACAGAAATTCCGTCAGTGCCATTGTGTCCAGAACGACGAAACCGTTCGAAATGACTACCTGGATCACTATATTCGGATTCCGAACAGTAACTCACTTAAGTGCACTGTGCGCAGAGGACACTGTTACATTGGTCGCGAGATTCGTCCACTTCTTAGTTGAATTCTGGAAGATCCGACCGTCAGATCAAAAAGTGCTGAATATGAATCTCACTCAGTTCGACGAGACGATCGCAACGGTCAACTCGGATTTCCACGATCATGTCCGGATTGGAAAGTAGCCTTTTTGTCTCGTAAATTGTGCAACTCGCACACTGGCAATTGACTAAATAAATCAACATAGGTCTTTTGAACCCGAAATCGACTACGATTCTACTTTTAATCTATTTATTAAAAATAAAATATTTCGAGTTTCTACATCACTTACAACTTAAAAGAAGTTTCGTCCCCGAAACTTACAACTTAAAAAAATAGTTTCTTTCCCGGAGCCTACAGCCTGAAGTCATACTTTATGAAATGCTCAAAAAGTTTATTCGAGGGCTACAAGTCAGTCGCAAGGTATCGACAACTCTAAGGCTACTAATTTAGACCCAATCTGATACTCCCCATTACAGGGCAGAGTATTTCCTCAGTTCTTTCGACAGTCCGTTGCCTGCAGCCAACGTGCTTACCAAAAGAACAACGAAATACCGTAGAACTGTCGCCAACAACTAGTTGGGGACGCAACTCCTATCAGAAGGTATATCACATACCTCCCAACACAATCCCAGTGCTAAAAACAGAACCTTTATCAAGGATTACTACCACCTCGTGGTCACAAACATCACCATGACTAACACATATGCGAGTCCACGTCGATCCACAAAATCTGTGCAAAAGGTGGGGTCGATTTGCATCCGTCCCAAAACAGGGTTACCATCGGGCCCATAGGCCATTGAATTATGACACGGGGACACTGAAGGGTCAACGACTTGTTCAACCTCTAAGCAAACTGTGAGGCCAGTGCAATAATAGGAGTCATCTACTGCTGTGCCATCAGCTGGACGATTACGACAAGAACAGTGATTTAACCTTTAACCACTGTAACTGATCCGAGCACTCCGGCTCCATTGCAACATCAAGCCCACAGCCGAAACCATGACCGCGACTAACCCTGCACTAACAACGATCCCAAAAACCAGAGTGCGTACGACTAATAACCGGAACAACGAGACTCAACTGTGTGAAACACACCTGAGCTCCAAACCACTATGCCAATACCCTGCTCTCTCTCGTGAACACAAGTCATCCTAGGGTTCGTTCCTAACCAAATACCCAGGTATCGGATCGGACAGGCGGAAATTTGTGCATCGGAAACTGTGCAATTCACGCACCGGTATGCAAATCGCTAAGGTTAGATCTGCTTCCTCGCCCGCGAGCACACTAGAATTTCTCGAGTGCTACATCACTCACACCTTAAAAGAAGTTTCATCCCCGAAACTTAATTACGCCAGGAATCCAATACATGGGAAAAGTGGCCAAACATGTCCGACTTGCGCTTCCCATTGGCCTTGCGCCCCTCGTGATCTGTACTGCTTCACAATCACAAACTCGCAACCCAAAACCTCAAGACTATGCCTTGGTCATGGGGAGCTGGCGACAAAACCCAAGAAGCACGGTCCTACTTCCGTCTTGGCACCCAAGGGGGTGCGACACTCTGATTAACCTCTACCGCTCGGTCCCAATCCATTGCCCTTCCAAGCACCATACACTGAGCCGAGCTGCATACCCCCAGGCCAACGATCACATTCCCAACTAGGAGTATTTAAGCTCTAGGTCCGCTCAACCAAAGGAAGAATCAAGCCCAAACGAACAAGATTTGCTAGTCCCAGTGGTCTCTTTTCTCAACCCCAGGGGGAATCCCAAGACCCCCACAACAACACTACTACACGAGCCCAAACAACACGACTACACAAACGCGACAACCGAGCTAAACCGAGAAACAAAACTTAACCCGTACTCACACACCCCACAAGTCAGTTCTAGACTCCGCTAGTATAGCTGTGACGCCCCACTTCCCAGGGGGTCACCCATCCTAGAACTACTCTAGCTCTAGCACGCTTAACTCTCATGTTCCTCTTGGATCTTGCTACCATCCAAAATGCTATAGCCGGGTTAGAGATTTAGTCCTATTATATCATTTATATATAGGACTAATCCAAATTCCGGGGGTGTCACATTCTTCCCCCCTTTAAGCCCTGACGTCCACGTCAGGCTCAAGCACACTCACAAGCACCAGGCGATGTGAGACTCGTCTCGCTAGCCTTAGCCGACCTTGTGAGGAGCTGCACTCCACTCACAACGGTCAATAGCCGGGGAGCCTCGCTCTACCCGCTATATAACCCTGGCTCAGCCGAGACTCATCTCACATTTCCGGCTGGTGAATGGCTCTGATACCAACTGTGACTCCCCACTTCCCAGGGGGTCACCCATCCTAGAACTACTCTAGCTCTAGCACGCTTAACTCTCATGTTCCTCTTGGATCTTGCTACCATCCAAAATGCTATAGCCGGGTTAGAGATTTAGTCCTATTATATCATTTATATATAGGACTAATCCAAATTCCGGGGGTGTCACAATAGCACTTAACCAACTATCGAGAAAACGGGACATATACTTTTCCCCCCGCTCCCCCGATCACTCGCGTTCTACGCTTCTATGCCTTATTCAATTCATTCATTCGAAGCTAAGTGTGGTATCTCCGTGGATGTCGGACACTGACTCTGCGTCCCCGGCCGATGATCTAGTACGGGCCATGTCTGTCACACATCACAAGAGTCAACTTTAGACTACCCTACTAACAACAACCATAAAGTGAGAGAAAGGACTCAACATTCCCCCCCCCCCCCCCCTCGGTCACTCACGTTCTACAGTCCTATGCCCTACCCATTTCATTCATGTGTAGGCAAGTGAGGTGTTCCCGCGGATGTCGGCACTAATTGTTGTGATTGAAAGAACTCTCTGATACCATTTAATCTGTCACGCCCCGGGGGTTTGTTTTAGCGGAAATGATTCACAAAAGTCAAGCATTTGACGTATACATTTTTTTTTTTCATAAAGGAGAACCCCTCTTCCCCGGCGCGTGCCCAGACCCGCCACACATACAGGGTCACTCTGTAAACGGACAGAGCCTCCCCTGTATATGCCCGGCGTGGAGTTCAGTACATATTTCAAACATACACATCCATTCAATCACAACAATTATTCATATACCACCAGCATTCTAATTCACTTAAAAATGTATGGCCGATCAATTTGGAAAGGATAAATCCACAGTTTTAAAAGAGCGCCTACCCGGCGCTTATGTTTTGAAAGCGAGTTTCGAAATTAGCATAAATCCACAAGGTTTTGAAAACGGTGCCCACCCGACACCCCAGTTTTGAAATCCTTCTCGCAATCCATAAATCCACAGGGTTTTGAAACCAGTGCCCACACGACACTTAGATTTTAAAAATAGTTTTCGCAATCTTTTCTTCGGCTTTTGCCATTTTCATTTTCAAATGGCCAACAAAATAGAAGGAAGAGTAGCGTATAAGAGGATAACTAAATGCAACCCGTATCGACATCCATGCCGACCCCACGAGGGTATCGAGAACCTCTCACATAACTACAATGTAAATGAAATGCAAGAAAGAAAGAAGAAATACAGTCCAGGGTCCCCAGCGACCCAGCTGCTCCTGTCCCGTCCTCACCACCGCCTACATCTCCCCCCGTCTCAACCCTGTCACGAAGTGGGAAGTCAGTGACGTAAAAATAGTAGAGCAGGAGAATATAATAAAACAAACCGTGAAGACAACCGGAGCAACCACCCTCTCAAGGTGGAGAGGTAACCTGTACACCTGTATCCTGTAATACCCGGCCACGTCGGACAACTAAACCGACGGCCCATACCGTACCTGCAGAAACTCGACCACGTCGGACAACTAAACCGACGGGTCGCAACGCTCGCACCTCGGCGCCTCAAACCCCACAACTAATAAGGGGCCCCACTACGTCACCTCGTGGGTAAAACCCGACCACGTCGGACAACTAAACCGACGGGTCGCATCGCTCGCACCTCGGCGCCTCAAACCCCACAACTAATAAGGGGCCCCACTACGTCACCTCGTGGGTATACACGGGTCATAGACCACTTTTCCGGAAAAGCGCACCCTTTGCGGTGGCCAAACCGCGGGTGCGCGTGCTGCAGCCTCGAGCAAAGTAACCATAACCGTTATCATGTCAGCATCATAATGTATAAACAAGAGTAAACTATAACCGCTATCATGTATAAACAAGAGTAAACTGTAACCGCTATCATGTATAAACAAGAGTAAGCTATAACCGCTATCATGTATAAATAAGAGTAAGCTATAACTGCTATCATGTATAATCCAAAGAAAAACGGTAACACGTGTGCTCAAAGGTACCCCGCTAACATGTAATAACGAAAGTAAAATGACTGCCAAAGACCGACGCTAAACACCAAGGCAAAAGAACCCACATACGCATAAGATTGACCCCGTCCAACATGATAGAGTTAAATGCTAAGACTTAAAAATAAAACCCACCTGAAAGAAGGCCGATCCCGAACTCCCGCTAGACTACCGGGAGGCTGGTGCTGAACTGCTGGGCCCTGAACAGAGACTGTAGTCAGAACTAGACTCATACATACCCATCCCGACGACACGACAGCAACGTGAAGCTTAAACGGGAGAATATCGCCGATTTATCGATCGAAATCCGATTCCTGGTCAACGAGAACCGTTGGAATCCTAAAGAAAAGTTTAGGAAACATTTATACATTGTTCTAAATAGTATGCAGTGCCAAAATTGCATTTAGACCCCTAGGGTTTCTAGAATTCTCATTTTTAGCGTCATTTGAGCGCTGTTTTCGCTCGTTCTTTCAACTGGAATTTAATTTTGACGAACCGTCACTTCCAGCAGGTGACATTTATCTTGCTGAACACCGTGCTCACTAATTTGCAGCAGCACGGGACCCGAGGAAAACTTCGGGCCATAAAATACCTTACTAACATAGCCTTAATGAATTTTTGTTTCTCCGAGTCTTCAAAACCTAAATCTAACGGGAGCATCGCATCCAGTGACCCCAAAATAGCCAGGAATACACTGTCGCGGCTTCTCTAATAGCCCGGAACTTAGTTTTGTGTCAACATTACTTTAAAAGGTTGATTACACTACAACTTTTAATCCGATCGTCAAACAGACGAACTTTGTATATGAAAGTGTCTTTAAACAGTGCAAGGACACTGGGGCTCACCTCCTTTGCAGCCCAGACCTACTGGTTCCACCAGAACCAGATCCTTGCAAACATACAAGTTTTCATTGCTCCAAATTTTAATCCACACAGAACCATCTTGGTCTGAAGCGAGCATCAAGCTCAGGGGATTATTTTGAACAACTTTCATATTCAATGTAAACCCTAATTCCAACTAAATCTTCTTTGAAGCATTTTATCAAACACCTTGTGGGCATTATATATATATACCAATAACTAAGTTGTTCCCGAGCTTGATCCTCTGCAAGTAAGCATTTCTGGGGTTTCTAAGATGGAAGGGAACCTTGCTAGAGTTGGTTAGTGAGTACCTGGGTGGTCGGCCGGCGACCCAAGACGACGGCGATGGCCGGAGAAGAGGCTCGGCCACGACATGGGTGCAATCTCCAAGAGAAGAAACCCCACGTTCAACCTCCCATGCAAGTGCATGGGGAGTTTCCTACGGACCAAGGGACCCTACCCAGGTTGCTTTCCCACTTGACGGAGCTCCGGCGATCGCCGGAGATCAAGTTCTTCAGAATTTGTGTTTTCCGGCCACCTCTAATGGTGGATTCCGGCCGGCGAGGTCTGGGCCGGCGCAAGATGGACCAAGGTAGTCCTCTCGGTCCCCTGGTGCCTGCTGGGTAGTTTCCCGGCGGCATGGGGCTGCGGCGGCGCCGTACCGCGAGGAACGGCCGCGGTTCAACATTGGCCCGTTCTAGGGCATCCCCGATCTCCGTGGATTCTTCACCGATCAACTCCATATTTTAATGGTAGCTTGCAGTCACCAAAAGGAAGAGAATGAACGGTTTTGATCTTGGTTTTATCGGTTGCATGAAGTCTGGGATCATCCTCGGCCGCAACACGATAATCCGGCGATAGTTTGCTCCCGCCGGCGGCCGGTGCGGGGAGGCTCCGGGGAGCACGGCAGAGAGGAAGGGGTTCCGTTGGAACAGCGGCTGGGGGAAAGGCTATGGGTTTAGGGTTTTTGGGGAAACCCTAGCCGAGGGTACCTATATATATAGGTATATGTAAATTTCGTTTACACCCCTCAACCTTTGAATCCTAGAAGCTAAGTCCCTCACAGTAGACTTAGTTTCACACTTAGGTCCCTAACTAGGGAGTGGCACGTAGAACGAGGCAAGAACTAGGGTTTATCGCGCAATTTGTTGTATTTTTCACTGTTTTCACGCTTTTCGAGACAATCGGACTGTCGAACTGAAAATCTGACACCACCACGACGTCCGGCTCGACGAAACCTATCCGGTGGCGATTTTGGTTCGCTAAAATTTTGCTCCACAATTTTTAAATTCCATCTTATACTGTACCGAAACACAGTTATCGCGCGTTTCGAGGCTCTAGGACCGTCGAACAGAAATTCCGTCAGTGCCATTGTGTCCAGAACGACGAAACCGTTCGAAATGACTACCTGGATCACTATATTCGGATTCCGAACAGTGAATTAGTCAACGTTGTATTCGTCGGGGTCTCGAAAACCAAGGTTACTGTTCATCTACAGTAACTCACCTAAGTGCACTGTGCGCAGAGGACACTGTTACATTGGTCGCGAGATTCGTCCACTTCTTAGTTGAATTCTGGAAGATCCGACCGTCAGATCGAAAAGTGCTGAATATGAATCTCGCTCAGTTCGACGAGACGATCGCAACGGTCAACTCGGATTTCCAAGATCATGTCCGGATTGGAAAGTAGCCTTTTTGTCTCGTAAATCGTGCAACTCGCACACTGGCAATTGACTAAATAAATCAACATAGGTCTTTTGAACCCGAAATCGACTACAATTCTGCTTTTAATCTATTTATTAAAAATAAAATATTTTGAGTTTCTACATAGCCGGACAGCAGATCAATCTTTGAGGACGCCATCGCTCCTGTAGTTGGTCGAATAGGTCATGTGATGCCCCACTTCCCAAGGGGTCACTCATCCTAGAACTACTCTGGCTCTAGCACGCTTAACTCTCATGTTCCTCTTGGATCTTGCTACCATCTAAAATGCTATAGCCGGGTTAGAGATTTAGTCCTATTATATCATTTATATAGAGGACTAATCCAAATTCCGGGGGTGTCACATTCTTCCCCCCTTTAAGCCCTGACGTCCACGTCAGGCTCAAGCACACTCATAAGCACCAGGCGATGTGAGACTCGTCTCGCTAGCCTTAGCCGACCTTGTGAGGAGCTGCACTCGGATTTCCAACTCGGATTTCCAAGAGGACTAATCCAACTCGGATTTCCAAGATCATGTCCGGATTGGAAAGTAGCATTTTTGTCTCGTAAATCGTGCAACTCGCACACTGGCAATTGACTAAATAAATCAACATAGGTCTTTTGAACCCGAAATCGACTACGATTCTGCTTTTAATCTATTTATTAAAAATAAAATATTTCGAGTTTCTACATAGCCGGACAGCAGATCAATCTTTGAGGACGCCATCGCTCCTGTAGTTGGTCGAATAGGTCATGTGATGCCCCACTTCCCAAGGGGTCACCCATCCTAGAACTACTCTAGCTCTAGCACGCTTAACTCTCATGTTCCTCTTGGATCTTACTACCATCCAAAATGCTATAGCCGGGTTAGAGATTTAGTCCTATTATATCATTTATATAGAGGACTAATCCAAATTCCGGGGGTGTCACATTCTTCCCCCCTTTAAGCCCTGACGTCCACGTCAGGCTCAAGCACACTCATAAGCACCAGGCGATGTGAGACTCGTCTCGCTAGCCTTAGCCGACCTTGTGAGGAGCTGCACTCTACTCACAACGGTCATTAGCCGGGGAGCCTCGCTCTACCCGCTATATAACCCTGGCTCAGCCGAGACTCATCTCACATTTCCGGCTGGTGAATGGCTCTGATACCAACTGTGACGCCCCACTTCCCAGGGGGTCACCCATCCTAGAACTACTCTAGCTCTAGCACGCTTAACTCTCATGTTCCTCTTGGATCTTGCTACCATCCAAAATGCTATAGCCGGGTTAGAGATTTAGTCCTATTATATCATTTATATAGAGGACTAATCCAAATTCCGGGGGTGTCACAGGACTAAATCTCTAACCCGGCTATAGCATTTTGGATGGTAGCAAGATCCAAGAGGAACATGAGAGTTAAGCGTGCTAGAGCTAGAGTAGTTCTAGGATGGGTGACCCTCTGGGAAGTGGGGCGTCACAGGTCATCAATCCAAGGTGAGGGGTATTTGTTCTTTACTATGACCTTATCTATTCCCTGATTGTCGATGCACAATCGTAGACTCCCGTCCTTCTTCCGTACGAATAGAACGAGTGTGCCCCAAGACGGAACGCTCGGTTTCTCGCAATCGACTAGCACCTGATACTCAGTAAGCCAATCCCTTCCGAGTATCCCCTCGAATTCTCTTAGCGATGACACCACTAAGTCCCAAATGTCGGATCGTTGGCGCCAACCATTAATCCCTAAAGTTCGAGCTTTTAGAGATATGCAACCAATACACTTAAAGCGTACCGACACAGCACCACGAATCTCGACCGGACTCAACCCACCTGGACGTTGGGTCTATTGTTGGGTCTCTTGCCGTTAGGTCTGTTGTGGACCGCAGCCCCACTCAACTTATTGGGCTCACCCAACTCAACTTATTGGGCCTATTGTCTCGAGGCAAGAAGTTGGACCTATTTAACCCATAAATAAATAGCGAACACCAAAGACAACTAAGTCTTCACATCCTTATTGGGCAGGAAGGTACAAAGTATTTGCTTCTAAGGGTTCTCCTGGGGTCAAGACCAACATTACTCTTTGTAAGGGGTCTTTCCTGCTACTACTTCCCTCGGGTAGTGCGTCCTTTGTCGTGTCGTCGCATAAGACCTCTCATCCGTGTCGTGACTCCGAAATATTGTTCCCGGGTTCAGGGCAGTTAAAACGGAACTGTCCTAGTTTGTCACATCAGAAGCAATGGTCGTGCTTCCGGAAATGAATAATCCCCCGGGGTGCTTCTCTGCAGATGACGTATGGCCGGTCCCTGCTAGAAAATCCCCCTCCGGAGAAGGGCTGGGGTCGTTTCTTATCCTTGTTGTACTCCGAGTCCTCTCGTCGGGCGCGCGTCACCGTGAATCCGCGCTCCACTATGGTGGCCCTATCCACCACTTTCTGGAAGGTGTGAAGATCCACTACTTGCACAACTTCGAAAATATTGCTCTGTAATCCATCTACGGAAGAGGCGGGCTTTGTGAGCTTCATCCCTTATGACAAAGGAAACACAATTGGCCAGCCTTACAAATTCTTGTTGATACTCCATGGCGTATTGGTTCCCTTGTCTGATGTGTTTCAGGTCCCTTGTGGCGTCTTCGGATACTGGGGTGGTCGGCTCCAGTTGGGAAAGTCATTCCCGGGTTATGGCTGGGGTCGTTTTTGCCCCCCCGGCAGGCTCATGATCCTTCTGCCGGGTGCGTGGAACAGCCTATTCCCGCCCCACCACAGTGGTCCTGTCGATCACTCCACTGCCGGAACCGTCGTATCCACTTCTGCGCCATCGATTGAAGAGCGGTTTCGGGCCATTAACCGTGCATACAAAGAAACCAAGTTAGTCCTAGACTTAATTCGTCTAGCACCTTGACCTACAAACACTGGGACTCTATCCATTTTTCCCCGCACTCACGCTCATACTTTACACACCTACACCTTGGTTATCGAATTGGATAGTTACTTGTGGTATTACACTCTGTGGATGTTGGTCACTGATAACCATGGTTAAAGTCGTTTTCTCTGATACCATATAATCTGTCACGCCCCGGAGGTTCGAAAAGTGCGGAAAACGTATCCATTTTTTTTTTCTTAAATGAACCTCGCCTCCGGTGCGCACCAGACCCACCACATATACCAATTCACTCCCCAAACGGGCGGAGCCTCCTTTGTATATGCACGGCGTTCCGAGCACGACAAATACTTTAACCATGCAAACAATAAACGACAATAAGGAGAGACTATACTTAACTATACAGTCACATTTATCATATTGAAACTACACCATAAACCCATAGGTTTGCAAGTCGGTGTCCACTCGACACCCGGTTTTACAAAACGTTTTTGCAAACTCTTTTAAGCGGCCATTACACTTGAAAGAATAAATCCACGGGTTTTGAAATCAGTGCCCACACGACACTCGTTTTGAAAACACTTTCGAAACCATGTTTGCATTTGAAAACGAGCCGCAGTTACACATCTTAACAATCACAGATAAGAGGACATAGTCCTACACCAGGTCCTCATTCCAACATCCACAAGAAACCATGCACAAGTAATCACAGCTAGACTAACCAAACACAATAAAAGATAACCATAAACTGTAAAGTTTAATAGCCTCAAGGGCTAGGGTCCTCTAACCGTTGCCTCACCGTCGTCCCGGTTCCCACCCCTGCTCGGACCTGTCACAGCGTGGGTAGTTAGTGACTGATAAAGTAGATATAAACAGTAAATGCAATAACTGAAAAGACAAACCGATACACCGGAGCATTTACTTCCCCCTCATGTACCGCTAAATCCCTGTCACAAAGCTCACTGGGCACCTACCCCATATTTGAAATAAGTTGGGCCCCAACCCCAAATACCGTACTCATTTTCTTGGTGCCTCCAATCCCCTCGACTGCCCAAGTAGCAGCCGCCTCTCCATGAGGGGTCCCCATCATCGCTAGTCGTGGGGTACACGGGTAAACTTAGCATCTTTCCGGAAAAATACACCTAGTGCGGTGGCCAAACCGCCGGTGTGCGTGTAAGCAATATGAGCATATAAACTGCCATGCGACCTCAGCCGCCTCAGTTAGAACAGTATTGCGACCTCAGCCGCCTCAGTTAGAATATAAAACAGGATTTACATGCAATGGGGTTAGACAGTTTACCAAAACATCTACTTTATCATGCAAAATACTCGGGAACGACATTACACCGAAAATAACCAAAGGTACCCACCTGAACGAAGATAAACGACCGCGCCCGGGACCCTCCTAGGCAATCAGAACTTCACGCAGCCTAATAAAATAATCAAGAACACCATTTAACACTTTTTACCCTAGATAGGCAAAATCAGTGGTCCCGACCACTGTAACAATAGACCGATGAAAAACTAAAATCACTGTGCCAAGCGGACCGTGTCGTCCAACAAAAAACCGTCGAACAAAAACTGACCCGAAAGAACTACATCGTTGTTAAAAATATCATCGTGGTAAAAAACACTCAAAAACGAGACGAAACGGGCCGAAAACGGAGCTACCGGACTCTTCCGTTGGAGGCTGGTGCACGGCTGAGGCGTGGAACAGGTTAACAGCACAGTGGAGGCGGCGGCGCAGACCGATCTCAATTACAACACATACTTTAACCATGCAGTCATGATGAAACCAAAGGGAGAGATCACAATTAATCACAACCACAATTACTACAACAAGATTGAAAGGATAAATCCACAAGTTGTCAAACGGTGTCCACACGACACCCGGTTTTAAATACGTTTTCGCAAATCTCTTTTAGGCGGCAACATAACTTGAAAGGATAAATCCACGGGTTTGGAAAGCAGTGCCCTCACGACACTTAGTCTGAAAACGTTTTCGAAATCATTTTGCTACTTGAAAACATGCCGCATGCAAGTCGAAGATAAACACAATAAAAGATGTCACCACTAAGTTAGGATCTCAACCCAACATTGTAGAGTCCTGGCGTTTCCTTGCCCTTGTATACCTTTTTTTTTGACGGGATCGTTAGGAAAATTTTTCACTGTGTTTTCTGCAATGGACTGGCCTGGACCGCGAGTATTTTTCTGCGATTGAGCTCGAAAAACGGAGGACGGCAAAGCGAACGGATTCGGATTCCGATGTACGGATCTCCCGGAATGGGGGTCAAAGCATTTGCCTTTGAGTGGTGCATCGGAATCCGTGCTAAGTGGCCGGCACGCTTTTCGAGGTGATCGGACGGGACCCTTCTATGATCGGACTTCTCATCTTTTTATGATTGGGTTATTTTATTTATTTTGTAGTACCTCGACCTTCCGGTTTTCCGTTTTGGATCCTAATTGAATCTTTTCAGTTGTTGGGGGGTTGAAATTCGAGAATTTTTGGGCCGGCCATCGGGGCTCGCGGGTATTTTTAGATGTTAGAGCTCGCGAAACGGGGAACAGTGGCGCGATCGGATTTGAATTCCGACCCCGGGATCTTCCAGAATAAATTTTTGAAGGTTGCTAGCTGTTTCGGTTGCATCGAAAGGTGATCGGGCGATCAGCACGCTTTTCGAGGTAAGTTTGGACCCCTTGGTTCGCACCCGATCGTTTAAGTGTTGAGTTTGGGGGATTAGGTTTTTCTTTTCCCACTCCTCATCGTGTTGGGTTCGTGCGTTAGGGTTCTCCTGAGGAGTGCGAAAGAAACCCCAACCCTCCTCCTACCTTCTTCCCACCATCCAACACCGGGCGTGAAGAACCGAGGCGACGAGATGGGGAGAAGGAAGGACGATCGCGCATCCTGCGGAACCCGGCAAACGGGAGCGGGACGATCCTCCTTCTTCCTCCCTTACCGGCGAAAACGAGGTGAGCGTTTTGGGTCTTTCCGTGGTCTTACGGTGTGAGGTTTCCCTTTTGTCGGGTCGCGTGCGAGGCAAGTTTGGTACTAAACGGGAGGCCGCCGCCGCCGTGGTTAAACGGGAGGCCGCCGCTCCGTTACCGTGTTCACGGAGTCATCGCCGCAGTCGCGGTGTTCGCGGGGTCATCACCGGAGCCGCGGGAGACGAAAGGGGGAGGTTACTGTTCATCCCGTACGGCTTCAGGCCACGCGGTCCACGGGACCAGGCGTGCACCCGGCGCACGCCTAGACAGCCCAGAGAGGCGGACCCGGCGCACGGGCGCGTGCGCCAGCCCGGCCCAGGCCGCGTGGTGCACGCGCCAGGCGTACACCCGGTCCTCTCCTTCGCAGCCGCGGGGGAGGTGGACCCGGTGCGCGCCTCCTGCTGTGCGCGGCCCGGCCCAAGCCGCGTTGGTCCACCGTTGCGGCATGCTCCCGGTCCACGCCGTCGCCATCTGTTTTCGTGGACCCGGTCCACGTCTGGACCCATGCACCAGCCCCCAGCCAATGAGTCTAGAAACTCCGTTTTTGGCCCGTTTCGCCCCGTTTTTGAGTGTTTTTGACCACGACGATGTTCTTTAACAACTTTTCTTACTGTAGTTTTTAGGCGCAAGGTGGGAATGTTTTAGCGGGAGTTTCCGCACACCTTCTTCTTCGCGTTTCAGGTGGGTACACCGTTAGAACCCCTTATTGCGGAATTTTGTTATTGTTATGTTTATCATGTTGTGGGTTTTGGTTTTGGGGCGTAGCGTCGGTTTGCGGCAGTCGCTTTTACCCTTGTTGATACGTTTAATGTTGCTAACGGGATAGTCGTTATAGTCTTACTTGTGAGTACTCTTGATGATACGTTTATTGTTGCTAACGTGATAGTCGTTATAGCTTTATTTGTGAGTATTATTGGTATTGTTGGTTACTTTGCTCGAGGCTGCAGCACGCGCACCCGCGGTTTGGCCACCGCAAAGGGTACGCTTTTCCGGAAAAGTGGTCCATGACCCGTGTATACCCACCAGGACGGAGTGGGGCCCCAGTAGTTGTGGGGCTTGGATGCGCCAAGGTGTGAGCGGTACGACCCGTCGGTTTAGTTGTCCGACGTGGGAGCGGTGCGACCCGTTCGGTTTAGTTGTCCGACGTGGGAGCGGTGCGACCCAGTCGGTTTAGTTGTCCGACTTGGGAGCGGTGCGATCCGTCGGTTTAGTTGTCCGACGGGATCGGGCATGTCAGGTTTGCAGGTGTTTGTGGTTTACTTTCCCTCTTGGCAGGGTGGTCAGGTTTTGCAGGTGTTCGTGGTTCACTTTCCCTCTTGGGAGGGTGGTCAGGTTTTGCAGGTGTTCGTGGTTCACTTTCCCTCTTGGGAGGGTGGTCAGGTTTTGCAGGTGTTCATGTTTTATTTTACGGTTGCTCCGGATAGTCTGGTTTGCCGGGGCAGGTGCCCGGTCCAGGTTATGCAGGGGGAGGGGATACTGTCGATTGCACGACGAGGAGGGCGGTTGCTCTGGTTTTACTGCGGTTTGATTTATTTATAGCCCTAGTTGCTTTCGTGCTTTATTTTATGGTCACTGACTTCCCACTCTGTGACAGGTTCTCGGGGGTGAGAGCTAGGGCGACGGTGAGGCCATGGCAGGAGCGCTTTTGGTCCTTCGAGGCCATAGTTGTATTTACTTCTTATATTGCGCATTTCATTACTTGTTAGTAGCTTACTATGTGGATCGCCATACCCTTGTGGGGTCGATGTGGATGTTGGAATGTCTTTTAATTACCCTTGTGGGTGGTTGTTTTGCTTGTCCCGATTGGCCGCTTTCAAACTACAAAGGAAAAGAAAAGGAAAATATTTCGAAAACTGTTTTAAAAATGTGGGTGTCGTGTGGGCACCATTTTTAAAACCCTGTGGATTTATGGATTGCGAAAACCGTTTTGAAAATCTGGATGCCGTGTGGGCACCATTTCAAAACCCTGTGGATTTATGGATTTCGAAAACCCTTTTGAAAAACCTGGTTGCCGTGTGGGCACCGTTTTTAAAAACTTGTGGATTTATCCTTTCAAAATTAGTCGGCCTCTTTAATACTTATGGAAAATGGTTGTATGTATCCGACTGTTGAACTAGTGTGGTTAAAGTGATGATTGTATGGTTGTTGTAGTCGGGACGCCGTGCATATACAAAGGAGACTCTGCCCGTTCGCAGAGTGAATTTGTATATGCGGCGGGTCTGGGCACGTACCGGGGGAGTTTGGTTTCAAAAAAAAAATATACGTAAATTCAAAACTTTTCAGTGGTCGTCTTCCGCTTATTGAAACCCCCGGGGCGTGACAGATTAAGATGGTATCAGAGACAAAACAGCTTTAACCACAGTAGTCGCTGTCCAACATCCACAGGAGCACGTTACCACTGGCTACTAACTAATGAAATGATTAGGGTATAATTGCGTAGAGATGCGAGAGTGCGGGACTGTTGAGTTTAGTTTCCGGTTTAGCTCGGGCGTTGTGCTAGTGTAGTCGGGTTGTTTTGGAGGTTGGGGTCGAGGCCGGCTGCCACCGGGGCCTTGATGGTTGCTATGAGTAAATGGTTTAGGCAACCAGCATAGGACACGGTGGGTCTGCTGACGGTGTTTATGCACTTGGTGCGGCTATTGGTACGGCAGATCGTTGTGCCGGTTTTTGTTTTCCTTCCGAACCCCTTCCTGTGCCGACGTTCGGGTCGTCGCCTGCAACAATGGTGGGTGGTAGTGCGACCCACCGGGGTTGGTTAGTGTGTCGGCCGTTTGTCGGTCGTGGGTAACTAGACAGCCGTTTGTCTAAACTTGTACCTTCTAGGTCTTCTGGTGTTTGGTTATAGCAACTAATCGGCCGATTCTTTTTGCACTATGGGCAAGGTATAGGTGGGAATGAGGATTCTTCCCCTATGGTTGTTACCCATAGTTCGGCTTTTTACTGTAGACACTGCATTGGTTGTAGAAATTGTCGTGATGGGGTCTCGGGGTGCTCCTTTGGGTTAGAAAGGGAGACCACCAGGGCTAGTAAATCTTATTCGTTTGGGATCTGTTGACCACTCGGAGTTTTGGCACTGGTCACCTTCGGCTAGGAGGCCCTGTACGCAACTCTCTCTGTGGGGTAGACCTTGTGGTAAGTCTTAGAGCTGAAACCTAACGTTAGTTTTGACCGTCACCTCGGTAGGACGGACAGTCGAAACGAGTGGTCCGGGATGGTGGTTATGCTCCAAGCTTGTGGCCGTGTTGGTGACGGGTGGAAGTGGTCCGTGTTGGTGACAGGTGAGTTCGTTGTTTTCGGGGGGAAAATTTCGGGTAGTTAGTAACCCAGCCTGTTTTGTTGGCACCTCTTGGAGCCTTGTGGGGGCGTTAGTGTGGGTTGTTTTCCTTGTCGTCGTGTTAGTTGTTTTAGACTTTTAAGGGTTCATCAGACCGAGCGTGTCGCCTTGGGGCGCACCCGTGCTCTTCGTGCGAAAGAAGAACGGAAGCCTACGTCCACGCATCGACTACAGGGAGATAAACAAGGTTACAGTGAAGAACAAGTCCGGGACTGATGACCACTTCGATCATCTACGAGGGGTATTACAAATTATTCTCCGGACTCTCAGGGACCAGAGGTTGTTTGCTAAGTTTAAGAAATGTGAGTTTTGACTTCGCGAAGTGGACTTTTTGGGGCACATGGTGTCAGCAACGGGAATCACAGAGAATGTGAGCGGAACTGCGCGACACACGATCCGGAACTGGCAGCAGTCGTCTTCGTTTTAAAACTTTGGAGACACCACATTTTGGAGTTCATCGTGATGTGTTTTCGGATCGCCAGAGCCTTGAGTTTTGTTCACAGAGAAGGATTTGTTTTTGCGGCAGAGGCATTGGTTGGAGTTGCTGAAGGACTCGGCTTGACCATTCAGTATCACCCCGGGGAAAGCAAGTGTAGTAGCGGATGTTTTGAGTAGGAAAGGTCAAATCGAGGGGGAAACTGATGCGCGCGAGTACTCAGTAGGACCGGTACGGTCGCGTGACTTTTGCCCTTGAGGGTCAAGCCAACCCTATTAGAGAAATCCTGGAAGGTCAGAAGACAGGCGCACCGATACAGCTTGTTCGAGACATGATTCCCCCCGGACCACGCGAGCGACTTTTGGGCGAGTGCGAACGACGCAATACGTTTTCGAGGGCAAAATTGCTTACCTGAGCTGCCAGAGTTGAAGGAGGAGATGTCACGCCCAGGGGTGGAAACTGCCACCCGGGCTCGCTAACAGATCCGCCTTCTGTACGGAAACTGCCGTACAGACGAAGCGTCTAACCTGCAGAAAGAATCGACTACAGTATACAGATATCAGAGAGCTGAAAGTAGACTACTAAAACTGAAGTCCAAACACTGTACAACTGAAAATAATACAATATCCATCTCCCCAAATACTATCATATACAAAGTCCTCTGATACAAAACTCAAAAGGGAGGTATCTCCAATGAATACATCAGTGTACAGACTCTCGATACAAGAATATCCTCACTACAACAGTCTCTCAAACTGTAAAATAAAGTACAACTCTATACCTCACAACAAAGGTCTCTCAACAGAGGAAAAAGAAGAAAACTAATCTACTGAAGCTCTCCTCTGAAGGGGTACCGCTACACTCCAATGACGGGTAGGGAACTAGCTCGCGACTCCCTCGCCTCGGTCAGAAGGATCAGCAACTGGAGCAACAGGAACAGGAGGAGAAGTTCCTGGGGAAAAAGACACCACGACGGGTGTGAGAACTACTTCCCACAGTAGTTTTCAGTGGGTACCGTCAACAAGCCCAACGGTCTGCCCACTAAGTCTACTAGAGGCAAAAGATAACAGGCAAAGAAATCTGAAAGAAAAGCTGGAAACTACTCTACAGCTACCATGCCTCTATCTAGACACTCAAAAGTGGAACAGATGAAAGTAAAAGAGACCACTCGCACCCAAGGTGCTCAATCGACCCAAACGAACTGACTACCTCAAAGGTCCAGTCAAGCCTGCGCCCGTCGACTAGGAACGCTCCTGCCCACTACCACACATCCACATGAGGACGGGATTTACGTGGAGCGTCCTGTCCTACTAACTCATCCCTCGCGCAAAACTGCCTCAACAGGCCCATCGTTGCCTCAACTGCGGAAAACTGCCTCAACAGGCCAACCATCGTATCCACAGCGGCATCTCAGGACGCGACTCCAACTGAGTAGAACGACGCGGCATAGAGTATCAAACATTGGCATATGCAGGCTAGTCAAAATCCACGCTCACTCTCAGAACGGTAGGGCTCAAGATCCCCAAATACCTCGCACAACAGTCGGAGCACTCTCGACGACTCAGCTGCTCGGCTAACTCGAAACACGAGACACTAGCCTCTCCAACGGCTCGCAGCACAAGGCTCACTGGCTGGAGATACTCCACAGCCCGGAACGACCCACAACTCAGGGTAACAAAACAGGTCGGACAACACTCAACGACCTGGGACCACCGACAACCCCAACGGTTCCCAACAAGACGGACCGGAAGATACTCGACGGCCCGGGACTGCCGTCTGCGCAACGGCTCCCTCCACGACGGCACAACAGGGAAACAAGACCTCCCGGGACTACCGTTTACCCAAACGGCTCCCGGCACAGATAAGCAACCCAGTACAACTACCAGACTCCACTCTGCTCCCAGGCAAGAGTGTAAAAGCATCCCACACTAAAAGCAAGTCCCGACCTCTCGGCCCACTACCCGGGCGAGAAAACACTATGTCCAGGGATGAAGGTACAGTGTGGATGTCTAAGCATAAATAACCCTAGCCCAAGTGAGGGTTTTCTACTAGTCTGGTTACACATACAACATATGACGGGGGTGCTAGGTCAAGTTCCAAAATAACTATATTAACAGATAATAAAAGGAATAACAATTCCTACAATCTAGCATACTACACAATGAAATAAACTATCATGCATAGTCCTACATATGTAGAAATACTGTACAGTCCATAAAACTTGGAGATAAGGCCACCCACCTCGATTTGCCACCAATTGCTCGTAGACACTTGCAATTGGCCACCACGCGATCCGCACGCAAAACGATGTCCGCTGCCGGAGTCCGCACGCAAAACGGAGCACGGTGCCGGAATCCGCACGCCAAACGGAGTCCGCACGCAAAACGATGTCCGCTGCCGGAGTCCGCACGCAAAACGGTGCACGGTGCCAGGATCCGCACGCAAAACGGAGTCCGCACGCAAAACGGTGCACGGTGCCAGGATCTGCACGCAGAACGGAGTCCGCACGCAGAACGGTGCACGGTGCCGGAGTCCGCACGCAAAACGGTGCACGGCGCCAGGATCCGCACGCAAAACTGAGTCCGCACGCAAAACGGTGCACGGTGCCAGGATCCGCACGCAAAACGGAGTCTGCACGCAAAACGGTGCACGGTGCCGGAGTCCGCAAACAAAACGGTGCACGGTGCCAGGATCCGCACGCAAAACGGAGTCCACACGCAAAACGGTGCACGGTGCCGGAGTCCGCACGCAAAACGGTGCACGGTGCCCAACATAGAAAAGAGCAAGAGGGTCAGTTACAGTCTAAAAGAACGCTCCAAAAACTGTACAAAAATACAGAAAAACCAACACCCGGGACCTACCCGTTTGCGCCGCCGTCGCCGAAACGCTCCGCCGGGCGACCTCGCACGCAAAACAAGGTCCACGACGCGCCGCCGCACCTCACGCAACCCCCCTCCCTCACTCCCTCTCGCTCTCGGGTGGAGAAGAAAGAAAGAAAGGAGAAAGATGGTGGTGCGGGGAGGAAGAAGAAGAAGAAAAGGAGGGGGAGAGAAAGTGGTCCACGGGGCCGGCGCACGGCCCCGGTCCACGGCACGGGCCAACCAGGGAGCCCCAAACCGACGGTCCACAGCCGGGCGCGTGCGCCGGGTTCACGCACGCGCCCGGGCGCCACGTGGCGCGCGGCAACGCGCCCGCCACACGGGCGCGTTGCACCGCACCACGCGCAGGCGCGGGACACGCGCCCGTTACACGGGCGCGCGTGCCCCCGCGCCCGCGCGGGCGCCAACGGGGGGCCGCCACGTGGCGGCCCCTGCGCATTCCGCGCCGCGCGCCTGCGTGCCCCCTGTCGCGACCGTACGCCAGCCGCGCCCTCGGGATCCGTGCCGCCAAAAGCTGCTTCGGGATCCACACGCCACCTCGAAAAACGTACCGCGATGCCTCGAAAAACGCGCACGTCAACCGGGCTCCAAAACAAACAAGTAAATAGTCCATTCTTAGCGATTTCGCGCGCTGAATCCAAAAACGATGTCCATTTCCCCAAATTCTCATCCGAAAATTTGCCGAATGCCCACTCGATCCGATTTTCGCGCCGGGTCCATTTTTAAAGTCCGATTTGCCAAATTCCAACTCTAAAAATTCCCGAAGGCGACCGGAGAGGTAAACTTTTATCCGGACTTCACCCGAAGTCTAATTTTGACATCTGAATCACGCGAAATCACTTCTAAACACCCGACGGGTCCTCCAACTTCCCACGGGGTCTCAATTTAAGCCCGAAGTCCACCACTTGTGTCCAAATTGCGCGCAACCCACGCAGGCCTCCAGTGATGCAAGCAAATCCCAACTTGCATCACAAATCCTTTTCTGGGCCCCCAACACGCGCACCAACACCCCCAACGGCGACCGAAAGCTGCCCAACAACCAGCAACCCTACGCGGGGGATTCCGGGACCTCACATCCTCCCCCACTAAAAGAAAGTTTCGTCCTCGAAACTAGATCAAGCCCATCAGGAGTCAAGAATACCACGGCTAGGTATCTAACAATACGCCTCCAGCTCCCCCACTCGCTCCTCGTGATTACTCCGCAACAACAACTATAAGTACGGTATGACCCGATGTGCAATTCTCCCATCTCTCGAGCCAGAAATTGCAACGGGCGTCCCTCGTACTCCAATAATCACAGATCTCAAAGCGGCAAGTAAATCACGGCGAGGAAAAAAAATCACATCACTACTGAGCTGAGACGTAAAAATCAAGGGCTCCACTAAAAGGCTGGGGGGAAACTGAAATAACCACAAGTGTAAGACGCACCAAACCACAACATGGTGCCAACCTCAACAAGGCGCCCCGAAGCAAACCGGCACACTCATCCAATAAGGAAGGGAATCCAATAAGTTGGGGTATTCACTCGGTTACCTCCCGATCCAAAACCACCCGAGTGGACTACTCAACTGCAGGCTACCCTCAAAAGGGATCCTCAAGAGACACAATCTCGTGCCACAGTTGGTCGCTCAACATGCTATCATAACCCCAACGGACCCACGGGTCGAAGTCGATCCCTCAACTCATAAAGAACACCCTGACGGGGACCAAACCGTCGGTGAACGGGATTGAACACTGGCTCACAAGGCGATCATAAAGCTGATGCCCAACTCGCGGTCAAAAGTCCGAAACATCCAAAAGACTCTCACCGTTGTGTACCTACAACGTGGCATCACTGCCGTGCACCCACGGCGTGGCATTACTGCCGTGTACCAACGGCGTGGCCTCACTGCCGTGCGCCAACGGCGTGGCATCACCACCGTGTATCAACGGTGTGGCATCACCACCGTGTATCAACGGTGTGGTATACTCAAGCATCAAGGCCTCAGATCTTCGCAGCCCTATACCCAACACTACCTCTAAAACCCGGAGCTGAGGAAGGGCCAAAAGATCAACAGGCAAAAACCAGGGCCCCAACTGCACTGGGCAGGACCAATAACTCCCATCTATGTGCAACACGTGATCAGGTATTTGAACCTCACGAGCACAAGCTAAAGGTCCTATCTCTAGCCCATACATCAATGCAAATGCCCTAGCATTCTCACAGCTATGTCGGAGAACCCTCAACGACTCAACTCACAGCAACACCCCACTCATAGGCGAGAAGAACCGACTGACGCGGCAAAGATCCAAAAATCCCGATAGACCGGTGCCTAGAACCCCAACCAAACAAGAACAGACTCTAGGCTCAGTCTATCGAAGTTTTCGCTCCTTTACCGTTCAGGGATTCGGTCCCTCTCGTTTAAAGCGGGAAACTATGTCAACAAGCAACTCACGGCTGGAGACGCTCCCGGTAGTCCATCAGGACGAACTCGACGCCATCAATTTTCGGCGTCCTGTCGGATCATCTCAATCTCACTAAAATAACCACCTGGTAACTCGGCCGGAGGTGAAAATCGCCTCAACAGGCCAAACCTTCGTCACTCACTAGGCGGCATCGCCACTCATTGGGCGGCATCACCACTCACTGGGCGGCATCGCCCCTCACTGGGCGGCATCGCCTCTCACTGGGCGGCATCGCCACTCACTGGGCGGCATCGCCACTCACCTGGTAGCTCGGCCAGTGGAAAGTATCCTCCTGGTAATTCGGCCAGGGAAAAATGTCCTCCTGGTAACCCGGCCAGGGCATGCGCCCACCTGGTAACTCGGCCAGGGGCAATGCATCCATCTGGTTGCTCGGCCAGTGGAAAGTATCCTCCTGGTAACTCGGCCAGGGCAAAATGTCCTCCTGGTAACTCGGCAAGTGATAATTATCCATCTGGTAACTCGGCCAGTGATAATTATCCATCTGGTAACTCGGCCAGTGATAATTATCCATCTGGTAACTCGGCCAGTGATAATTATCCACCTGGTAACTCGGCCAGTGATAATTATCCATCTGGTAACTCGGCCAGTGATAATTATCCATCCGGTAACTCGGCCAGTGATAATTATCCACCTGGTAACTCGGCCAGTGATAATTATCCATCCGGTAACTCGGCCAGTGATAATTATCCATCCGGTAACTCGGCCAGTGATAATTATCCATCCGGTAACTCGGCCAGTGATAATTATCCATCTGGTAACTCGGCCAGTGATAATTATCCATCTGGTAACTCGGCCAGTGATAATTATCCATCTGGTAACTCGGCCAGTGATAATTATCCACCTGGTAACTCGGCCAGTGATAATTATCCATCTGGTAACTCGGCCAGTGATAATTATCCATCTGGTAACTCGGCCAGTGATAATTATCCACCTGGTAACTCGGCCAGTGATAATTATCCACCTGGTAACTCGGCCAGTGATAATTATCCACCTGGTAACTCGGCCAGTGATAATTATCCACCTGGTAACTCGGCCAGTGATAATTATCCATCTGGTAACTCGGCCAGTGATAATTATCCATCTGGTAACTCGGCCAGTGATAATTATCCACCTGGTAACTCGGCCAGTGATAATTATCCACCTGGTAACTCGGCCAGTGATAATTATCCACCTGGTAACTCGGCCAGTGATAATTATCCATCTGGTAACTCGGCCAGTGATAATTATCCATCTGGTAAC
The DNA here is from genome assembly GCA_029204045.2 of Tillandsia leiboldiana. Lineage (NCBI taxonomy): Eukaryota > Viridiplantae > Streptophyta > Magnoliopsida > Poales > Bromeliaceae > Tillandsia > Tillandsia leiboldiana. Next base: position 30,539,177 of record CM055070.1, read on the forward strand.
TCGGCCAGTGATAATTATCCATCTGGTAACTCGGCCAGTGATAATTATCCATCTGGTAACTCGGCCAGTGATAATTATCCATCTGGTAACTCGGCCAGTGATAATTCTCCATCTGGTAACTCGGCCAGTGATAATTATCCATCTGGTAACTCGGCCAGTGATAATTATCCACCTGGTAACTCGGCCAGTGATAATTATCCATCTGGTAACTCGGCCAGGGAAAACGCCCTCCTGGTAACTCGGCCAGGGAAAACGCCCTCCTGGTAACTCAGCCAGGGAAAACGCCCTCCTGGTAACTCAGCCAGGGAAAATGCCCTCCTGGTAACTCAGCCAGGGAAAACGCCCTCCTGGTAACTCAGCCAGGGAAAATGCCCTCCTGGTAACTCAGCCAGGGAAAACGCCCTCCTGGTAACTCAGCCAGGGAAAAATGCCCTCCTGGTAACTCAGCCAGGGAAAAATGCCATCCTGGTAACTCAGCCAGGGAAAATGCCCTCTTGGTAACTCAGCCAGGGAAAAATGCCCTCCTGGTAACTCAGCCAGGAAAAAATGCCATCCTGGTAACTCAGCCAGGGAAAATGCCCTCCTGGTAACGCAGCCAGGGCGGGGCGTGTCCTTTTCACAACACGACGTCTCAGGGGTATCGCAACCCACTGCACAACTACAAACGTCTGGACACAACAACCATACGACCCAATCCAGCGAAAGTCTAAGAGATGTCATCCATTCCATAGCATTATGTTGTCTGCAACCAACATAATCGATTAGGAGAATAAACATGCCAAACTCTCATCCCGTCACTTGGGAGAGGTAAAAACTCAATCAGGACTCTCGCTAAACGTCACGACTCTCACGTAGTCATCCTAATATCCAACCACAAGCCTAGGGTTTCTAAGTCCACCACGACCTACAACCTAGGCTCTGATACCACTCTAATCTGTCACGCCCCGGGGTGGAAACTGCCACCCGGGCTCGCCAACAGATCCGCCTTCTGTACGGAAACTGCAGTACAGACGAAGCGTCTAACCTGCAGAAAGAATCGACTACAGTATACAGATATCAGAGAGCTGAAAGTAGACTACTAAAACTGAAGTCCAAACACTGTACAACTGAAAATAATACAATATCCATCTCCCCAAATACTATCATATACAAAGTCCTCTGATACAAAACTCAAAAGGGAGGTATCTCCAATGAATACATCAGTGTACAGACTCTCGATACAAGAATATCCTCACTACAACAGTCTCTCAAACTGTAAAATAAAGTACAACTCTATACCTCACAACAAAGGTCTCTCAACAGAGGAAAAAGAAGAAAACTAATCTACTGAAGCTCTCCTCTGAAGGGGTACCGCTACACTCCAATGACGGGTAGGGAACTAGCTCGCGACTCCCTCGCCTCGGTCAGAAGGATCAGCAACTGGAGCAACAGGAACAGGAGGAGAAGTTCCTGGGGAAAAAGACACCACGACGGGTGTGAGAACTACTTCCCACAGTAGTTCTCAGTTGGTACCGTCAACAAGCCCAACGGTCTGCCCACTAAGTCTACTAGAGGCAAAAGATAACATGCAAAGAAATCTGAAAGAAAAGCTGGAAACTACTCTACAGCTACCATGCCTCTATCTAGACACTCAAAAGTGGAACAGATGAAAGTAAAAGAGACCACTCGCACCCAAGGTGCTCAATCGACCCAAACGAACTGACTACCTCAAAGGTCCAGTCAAGCCTGCGCCCGTCGACTAGGAACGCTCCTGCCCACTACCACACATCCACATGAGGACGGGATTTACGTGGGGCGTCCTGTCCTACTAACTCATCCCTCGCGGAAAACTGCCTCAACAGGCCCATCGTTGCCTCAACTGCGGAAAACTGCCTCAACAGGCCAACCATCGTATCCACAGCGGCATCTCAGGACGCGACTCCAACTGAGTAGAACGACGCGGCATAGAGTATCAAACATTGGCATATGCAGGCTAGTCAAAATCCACGCTCACTCTCAGAACGGTAGGGCTCAAGATCCCCAAATACCTCGCACAACAGCCGGAGCACTCTCGACGACTCAGTTGCTCAGCTAACTCGAAACACGAGACACTAGCCTCTCCAACGGCTCGCAGCACAAGGCTCACTGGCTGGAGATACTCCACAGCCCGGAACGACCCACAACTCAGGGTAACAAAACAGGTCGGACAACACTCAACGACCTGGGACCACCGTCAACCCCAACGGTTCCCAACAAGACGGACCGGAAGATACTCGACGGCCCGGGACTGCCGTCTGCGCAACGGCTCCCTCCACGACGGCACAACAGGGAAACAAGACCTCCCGGGACTACCGTTTACCCAAACGGCTCCCGGCACAGATAAGCAACCCAGTACAACTACCAGACTCCACTCTGCTCCCAGGCAAGAGTGTAAAAGCATCCCACACTAAAAGCAAGTCCCGACCTCTCGGCCCACTACCCGGGCGAGAAAACACTATGTCCAGGGATGAAGGTACAGTGTGGATGTCTAAGCATAAATAACCCTAGCCCAAGTGAGGGTTTTCTACTAGTCTAGTTACACATACAACATATGACGGGGGTGCTAGGTCAAGTTCCAAAATAACTATATTAACAGATAATAAAAGGAATAACAATTCCTACAATCTAGCATACTACACAATGAAATAAACTATCATGCATAGTCCTACATCTGTAGAAATACTGTACAGTCCATAAAACTTGGAGATAAGGCCACCCACCTCGATTTGCCACCAATTGCTCGTAGACACTTGCAATTGGCCTCCACGCGATCCGCACGCAAAACGATGTCCGCTGCCGGAGTCCGCACGCAAAACGGAGCACGGTGCCGGAATCCGCACGCCAAACGGAGTCCGCACGCAAAACGATGTCCGCTGCCGGAGTACGCACGCAAAACGGTGCACGGTGCCAGGATCCGCACGCAAAACAGAGCCCGCACGCAAAACGGTGCACGGTGCCAGGATCCGCTGGCAAAACGGAGTCCGCACGCAGAACGGTGCACGGTGCCGGAGTCCGCACGCAAAACGGTGCACGGTGCCAGGATCCGCACGCAAAACGGAGTCCGCATGCAAAACGGTGCACGGTGCCAGGATCCGCACGCAAAACGGAGTCCGCACGCAAAACGGTGCACGGTGCCAGAGTCCGCACGCAAAACGGTGCACGGTGCCAGGATCCGCACGCAAAATGGAGTCCGCACGCAAAATGGTGCACGATGCCGGAGTCCGCACGCAAAACGGTGCACGGTGCCCAACACAGAAAAGAGCAAGAGGGTCAGTTACAGTCTAAAAGAACGCTCCAAAAACTGTACAAAAATACAGAAAAACCAACGCCCGGGACCTACCCGTTTGCGCCGCCGTCGCCGAAACGCTCCGCCGGGCGACCTCGCACGCAAAACGAGGTCCACGACGCGCCGCCGCACCGCACGCAACCCCCCTCCCTCACTCCCTCTCGCTCTCGGGTGGAGAAGAAAGAAAGAAAGGAGAAAGATGGTGGTGCGGGGAGGAAGAAGAAGAAGAAAAGGAGGGGGAGAGAAAGTGGTCCACGGGGCCGGTGCACGGCCCCGGTCCACGGCACGGGCCAACCAGGGAGCCCCAAACCGACGGTCCACAGCCGGGCGCGTGCGCCGGGTTCACGCACGCGCCCGGGCGCCACGTGGCGCGCGGCAACGCGCCCGCCACACGGGCGCGTTGCACCGCACCACGCGCAGGCGCGGGACACGCGCCCGTTACACCGGCGCGCGTGCCCCCGCGCCCGCGCGGGCGCCAACGGGGGGCCGCCACGTGGCGGCCCCTGCGCATTCCGCGCCGCGCGCCTGCGTGCCCCCTGTCGCGACCGTACGCCTGCCGCGCCCTCGGGATCCGTGCCGCCAAAAGCTGCTTCGGGATCCACACGCCACCTCGAAAAACGTGCCGCGATGCCTCGAAAAACACGCACGTCAACCGGGCTCCAAAACAAACAAGTAAATAGTCCATTCTTAGCGATTTCGCGCGCTGAATCCAAAAACGATGTCCATTTCCCCAAATTCTCATCCGAAAATTTGCCGAATGCCCACTCGATCCGATTTTTGCGCCGGGTCCATTTTTAAAGTCCGATTTGCCAAATTCCAACTCTAAAAATTCCCGAAGGCGACCGGAGAGGTAAACTTTTATCCGGACTTCACCCGGAGTCTAATTTTGACATCTGAATCGCGCGAAATCACTTCTAAACACCCGACGGGTCCTCCAACTTCCCACGGGGTCTCAATTTAAGCCCGAAGTCCACCACTTGTGTCCAAATTGCGCGCAACCCACGCAGGCCTCCAGTGATGCAAGCAAATCCCAACTGGCATCACAAATCCATTTCTGGGCCCCCAACACGCGCACCAACACCCCCAACGGCGACCGAAAGCTGCCCAACAACCAGCAACCCTAGCGGGGGATTCCGGGACCTCACAGGAGATACTGTCAAAGGCGCACTGCGCTCCCTATACGGCGCACTGCGCTCCCTATACGGCGCATCCGGGTGACACGAAGATGTTCAAGGACGCGATGCGGTTTGAGTCACAGTGGATCGATTGACGAAGTCGGCTCTTTTCCCACCCATCCATACGACGTGGGCTAGAGACACTCGGCTTGTGTCGAACCGTTGGCAAAGTCTATGGCAAGCTATGGAGACTAAACCACACGTCAGCACGGCGTTTCACCCCCAGACCGACGGACAGTCCGAGCGAGCGATCCGGATTCTCGAAGATATGCTTCGAACCTGCGTACTTGATTGGGATGATGGATGATCACTGCTGTAGAGCTTAGAGAGGACCTGAGCTTCGGTGAAACACCGGTACGGATCTTAGCACGGGAGGACATAAAGGATTGCGCAACCGGACGATCCCCCATGTGAAGGTGCTGTGGAGCAACCAGGAAGAATGTGAAGCGACTGGGGAATTGGAGTCAACGATGAGGGAGTGCTACCCAGATTTATTCGTTGCAGACCAGGATTAAGTTTCGAGGACGAAACTTATTTTAAGTGGTGAGTGATGTAGAGTCCTGGCGTTTCCTTGCCCTTGTATACCTTTTTTTTTTGACGGGATCGTTAGGAAAATTTTTCACTGTGTTTTCTGCAATGGACTGGCCTGGACCGCGAGTATTTTTCTGCGATTGAGCTCGAAAAACGGAGGACGGCAAAGCGAACGGATTCGGATTCCGATGTACGGATCTCCCGGAATGGGGGTCAAAGCGTTTGCCTTTGAGTGGTGCATCGAAATCCGTGCTAAGTGGCCGGCACGCTTTTCGAGGTGATCGGACGGGATCCTTCTATGATCGGACTTCTCATCTTTTTATGATTGGGTTATTTTATTTATTTTGTAGTACCTCGACCTTCCGGTTTTCCGTTTTGGATCCTAATTGAATCTTTTCAGTTGTTGGGGGGTTGAAATTCGAGAATTTTTGGGCCGACCATCGGGGCTCGCGGGTATTTTTAGATGTTAGAGCTCGTGAAACGGGGAACAGTGGCGCGATCGGATTTGAATTCCGACCCCGGGATCTTCCAGAATAAATTTTTGAAGGTTGCTAGCTGTTTCGGTTGCATCGAAAGGTGATCGGGCGATCAGCACGCTTTTCGAGGTAAGTTTGGACCCCTTGGTTCGCACCCGATCGTTTAAGTGTTGAGTATGGGGGATTAGGTTTTTCTTTTCCCACTCCTTATCGTGTTGGGTTCGTGCGTTAGGGTTCTCCTGAGGAGTGCGAAAGAAACCCCAACCCTCCTCCTACCTTCTTCCCACCATCCGACACCGGGCGTGAAGAACCGAGGCGACGAGATAGGGAGAAGGAAGGACGATCGCGCGTCCTGCGGAACCCGGCAAACGGGAGCGGGACGATCCTCCTTCTTCCTCCCTTACCGGCGAAAATGAGGTGAGCGTTTTGGGTCTTTCCGTGGTCTTACGGTGTGAGGTTTCCCTTTTGTCGGGTCGCGTGCGAGGCAAGTTTGGTACTAAACGGGAGGCCGCCGCCGCCGTGGTTAAACGGGAGGCCGCCGCCGCCGTTACCGTGTTCACGGAGTCATCGCCGCAGTCGCGGTGTTCGCGGGGTCATCACCGGAGCCGCGGGAGACGAAATGGGGAGGTTACTGTTCATCCCGTACGGCTTCAGGCCACGCGGTCCACGGGACCAGGCGTGCACCCGGCGCACGCCTAGACAGCCCAGAGAGGCAGACCCGGCGCACGGGCGCGTGTGCCAGCCCGGCCCAGGCCGCGCGGTGCACGCGCCATGCGTGCACCCGGTCCTCTCCATCGCAGCCGCGGGGGAGGTGGACCCGGTGCGCGCCTCCTGCTGTGCGCGGCCCGGCCCAAGCCGCGTTGGTCCACCGTTGCGGCATGCTCCCGGTCTGCGCCGTCGCCATCTGTTTTCGTGGACCCGGTCCACGTCTGGACCCATGCACCAGCCCCCAGCCAATGAGTCCAGAAACTCCGTTTTTGGCGCGTTTCGCCCCGTTTTTGAGTGTTTTTGACCACGACGATGTTCTCTAACAACTTTTCTTACTGTAGTTTTTAGGTGCAAGGTGGGAGTGTTTTAGCGAGAGTTTCCGCACACCTTCTTCTTCGCGTTTCAGGTGGGTACACCGTTAGAACCCCTTATTGCGGAATTTTGTTATTGTTATGTTTATCATGTTGTGGGTTTTTGTTTTGGGGCGTAGCGTCGGTTTGCGGCAGTCGCTTTTACCCTTGTTTATACGTTTAATGTTGCTAACGGGATAGTCGTTATAGTCTTACTTGTGAGTACTCTTGATGATACGTTTATTATTGCTAACGTGATAGTCGTTATAGCTTTATTTGTGAGTATTATTGGTATTGTTGGTTACTTTGCTCGAGGCTGCAGCACGCGCACCCGCGGTTTGGCCACCGCGAAGGGTGCGCTTTTCCGGAAAAGTGGTCCATGACCCGTGTATACCCACCAGGACGGAGTGGGGCCCCTATAGTTGTGGGGCTTGGATGCGCCAAGGTGTGAGCGGTGCGACCCGTCGGTTTAGTTGTCCGACGTGGGAGCGGTGCGACCCGTTCGGTTTAGTTGTTCGACGTGGGAGCGGTGCGACCCATTCGGTTTAGTTGTCCGACTTGGGAGCGGTGCGATCCGTCGGTTTAGTTGTCCGACGGGATCGGGCATGTCAGGTTTGCAGGTGTTTGTGGTTTACTTTCCCTCTTGGGAGGGTGGTCAGGTTTTGCAGGTGTTCGTGGTTCACTTTCCCTCTTGGGAGGGTGGTCAAGTTTTGCAGGTGTTCGTGGTTCACTTTCCCTCTTGGGAGGGTGGTCAGGTTTTGCAGGTGTTCGTGGTTCACTTTCCCTCTTGGGAGGGTGGTCAGGTTTTGCAGGTGTTCATGTTTTATTTTACGGTTGCTCCGGATAGTCTGGTTTGCCGGGGCAGGTGCCCGGTCCAGGTTATGCAGGGGGAGGGGATACTGTCGATTGCACGACGAGGAGGGCGGTTGCTCTGGTTTTACTGCGGTTTGCTTTATTTATAGCCCTAGTTGCTTTCGTGCTTTATTTTCTGGTCACTGACTTCCCACTCTGTGACAGGTTCTCGGGGGTGAGAGCTAGGGTGACGGTGAGGCCATGGCAGGAGCGCTTTTGGTCCTTCGAGGCCATAGTTGTATTTACTTCTTATATTGCGCATTTCATTACTTGTTAGTAGCTTACTATGTGGATCGCGATACCCTTGTGGGGTCGATGTGGATGTTGGAATGTCTTTTAATTACCCTTGTGGGTGGTTGTTTTGCTTGTCCCGATTGGCCGCTTTCAAACTACAAAGGAAAAGAAAAGGAAAATATTTCGAAAACTGTTTTAAAAATGTGGGTGTCGTGTGGGCACCATTTTTAAAACCCTGTGGATTTATGGATTGCGAAAACTGTTTTGAAAATCTGGATGCCGTGTGGGCACCATTTCAAAACCCTGTGGATTTACCGATTTCGAAAACCTTTTTGAAAAACCTGGTTGCCGTGTGGGCACCGTTTTTAAAAACTTGTGGATTTATCCTTTCAAAATTAGTCGGCCTCTTTAATACTTATGGAAAATGGTTGTATGTATCCGACTGTTGAACTAGTGTGGTTAAAGTGATGATTGTATGGTTGTTGTAGTCGGGACGCCGTGCATATACAAAGGAGACTCTGCCCGTTCGCAGAGTGAATTTGTATATGCGGCGGGTCTGGGCACGTACCGGGGGAGTTTGGTTTCAAAAAAAAAATATACGTAAATTCAAAACTTTTCAGTGGTCGTCTTCCGCTTATTGAAACCCCCGGGGCGTGACAAACATCCACATTGTTCCACCAACAAGTAATCACTAAGCTACTAACCAAAAGCAAATGAGATAACCGAAAGTAAATAAGACATTCTACAGCCTCAAGCGGCTAAGGTCCTCTAAACGCAGTCTCACCATCGTCCCGGTTCCCACCCCTGTTCGGACCTGTCACAGTGTGGGAAGTCAGTGACAAATAAAGTAGATGAAAATAGGTACGATGAGATAAAAAGTGTAATTAACAAACCGATACACCAGAGCATTCCACATCCCCCTCATGAGTCACCATATCCCCTGTTTAATCAAAACGAAGCATATGCCGGGAGGTCTAAAGACCACCAGCGAAAGTACACTTTGCTCGCACCTTGCTGCCATCAACCCCTCCACGATACTTGTGCAGCACCTTAAGTAATCCGCGAGGGGTCCCCACTATGTCACCTTCACCTTTGTGGGGTACACGGGTCAACGTACCATCTTTCCAAAAAAATACACCCTGTGCGGTGGCCAGATCGCCGGTGTGCGTGTAAACAATCATGAGCATAAATGCCGAAACCGGCGTGTAATAAAGCACCGCGACATTCGTCGCCACAGTTAGAAATAAAAGAGTTGGATTCTCATGCAATGGGGTTAAACAGTTTACAAAAAGGTACATCTACTTTACTTTCACAAGTTACAACGGGAATTACCTGTCACGCCCCCGGGGGTTTTTGAGTCTATCAAAGCGGAAATTGCGTGTATCATTTTTTTTTCTTTCTTAACAAGGTATTTTAAACCTCATCCCCGGTGCGTGCCAGACCGCCACATACACAAATTTTCCCTGCCCACGGACAGAGTCTCCTTTGTATATGCACGGCGTCTCATTTACAACAACATACGTCAAACACCAACCATCAACCATACAATAGACATACATCATCAAGCGGAATATTAAAGCGGCATTAGTGTTTAGAAAGGATAAAGCCAGCGATTGCAAAACCCGTGCCCACACGGCACTTCGTTTTGAGAAAACCTTTTCGAAATCATTCGGTTTATCATAAAAACGTGCCGCATAAGAAAACATCACCAAAAGAAACGAATATAAAAGTACACCTCATCCACAGCGCTAAGTAATACATGTCCACGAATATTACGACCCACAAGCAAATTAACTATGTTGGGTTATATGTAATAAAAGATCTAAATAGGGGAAAAAACACCTAGAGGGGGGTGAATAGGTGTAAACAATAAACACTCAAAAAATCATTGCGCAATAAAAAACCCAATGCGGAAATATAAATGAACACGCAAGATTTTTACGTGGAAAACTCCAAACCGGAGTAAAAAACCACGGGACCGATAACACGGTGAAATCCACTAGAATTAAACACGTACAAGGTGATATACCGTACTCACAGACGACTCAACCTTTTCCATACGCTCCTAGTTGATCTTCTCCGCTCGCTCCGCAACGCGTCTCGAATCCACGATCTGCGTCCAACGCCGAATCCACGACGTCCAACGTCGAGTCCACGACGTCTGACCGAATCCACGGTCTTCACCCAGTAGCATGCTTCGAATCCACGAACGTACCTCGCTCCGAATCCACGAGAGCGGTTGCACCTTGAATCCACAAGGCCACGCGAGTCCACGCGCCGATTTTGGGGTAAATCGTTGTTTTTGGGTGGTGATGATCCGCCGAATACTTAGATCAAAGATAGATAGGAAATACCATCTAAGTATTCATTAGTTTGATTCAACTCAAGATGTGAGTATGAAAACCTAGAATCAAACTAATCAATATAGATGAAGAAACATAGAGTAATATCTAATGATTTCCTTTCTTCTCTATATGTGGATCTAGGGCCGTATATGATGATATTTGATTATGACGGCTCTATGTGGATTTTCTGGATTAACCCTAGAAAAAGAATCATAGGGTCTATTTATAGGTTAGAAACCCTAGGAAGAAGATAAGGATCAAAAACTGTCCGTTTCTGGAAATTTTCACGACGGCGATCCGGATCGGATTAGCTGTGATCCGGATCGTCGTAACGAGTCAGGCAATTCCAGAGAAACAGGGTTCGGGATCCGGATTGTAATGCACGATCCGGATCGTTCATGAATTTCAGCAAATTCCCATGTTCGGGATCCGGATCGGATTTGCCAATGAACAAGCACCCTTCGGGATCCGGATCGGACTGTCTGATCCGGATCCTGAACATGTCCCATGTCCAGTTCTTGATTTTTATGCGATAAAAAATTCTTCCAAGTGTTTCTCCACTACAAGAAGTATTCGGATCACCAAAAATATTTAGTTAAACTTACCTGATCCTTTTGAATTCTTCTTTCTTGAGATTGAGGTATATGATCCAAACTTCATTCATCTTCAATCTTCAAGACTTAACACTTTCACGAAATGCGCCAAAACAAAATCCGTAACAATCTCCCCCTTTGGCGGTTTCGTGACAAAACACAGATCCACTAAAGAAAATTCAAAAAAGATATTTTTGTTGCTATCACCATACAACAAAAATTTACAATGGAGATCCAATACAAGAGATAAACTCCTAAAACAGACTCTAGACTTAGACATCTGTATTCTCTGCAAAAAGAAATCATTCTTGACAAAAAGAGATCGTTAGATACCTCAAGAATATTTAGCATTCAAAACCTAACAGAGATAGAGTTTATGCTCACCATGACATTGAGTAATTCAGATATGTAATAAGATCACAATCAAACATTGACATATCTTCTAAGCAATAAGATTCCAAATGTCATAACTTTGCTTTGTTAGTAATCAAACAACTTGTTAGTAATAATACATGTCCAAATAGTTAGTTGAATAGTTAGTAGGGACATGCAACAAATCACAAGATAAAACCAGAAGTTGTGATACTTACCTTTCACCAAAGTCAAAGTTTGTAAAAAGTTCTCACCAAAAGTTCAAAGTTCTCACAGAGTTCACTCTAAACTCTCTCAAAAAGTTCAAAATCAAGAAAAACCTGAGAACTAAAACTAAAGAAAAACTGAAAACTTAAAACCTGCACAAAGAAAGAGGTTAAAGAAAATAAAGTTCCTGCACAAGAGAATTAGTGGTCAAACGATTCAAACACTTGAATCTGAGTCATCCGAGGCGGTGTATCCCATTTTCGAGAACGTTTTCTGCATTAACTTCTTTATCGACGAGACCGTCTTGGTTAATGTGATTTGGGATGCTGTGATTATCTCGAGTTCCTCGGAGATTCGCCTCTGCTCTTTGTTGATCTGCTCTTGTTGAAAAGATAGGCGCTGTTGTTGCTTGAGAATCGAAGTTACCGATGCTTGATCATCCGCGCCGGGTGCTTGTTGAGACGGTGAGGCAGAGGTGCCGACACAAGGTTTCTTTCCAGTGGAGGGTGTCGGAGTAACATGTGGTAATTTGTGAAGTGACTTCACAATCGTTGACTCATCTATCATCCCCCAACAGTATTGATATGATGTCGAGCTTATATCAATTTCAAACTTTTGCAAGATCCTCATGATGATTAATGG
>CM055070.1:30551065-30602188 GCA_029204045.2 Tillandsia leiboldiana
GACATTTATATTCAGATAGTAAACTGATCATAGTTAAAAAAAGCACCAACATATCTTCTTTGCACGTAAAAACCAAATGTCATGAACATTTTTGTGACAAACTAATATATATATAGATATGTAATTGATCAGAGTTAAGAACCACATATCTTCTATGCAATCAAAAACCAAGTGTCACAAACTTGTTAGTGAACATCAACTTGTTAGTTATATTACATGCCCAAATAGTTAGCAAATAGTTAGTCGAGGCATGCATTCATACAGCTGAAAAACCTCAGTGAGAATGGAAGTTGAGTATACTTACCTTGATATCATCCAGTTTTCATATCAAACATTGTTCACTTACCTTGATGTTTCATGCAGTCAACATTGTTCAAGTTCTCTCTAACTCTCTCCCCCTTTTTGTCACAAAACAAAGCCAAAATGTAGTTAAGACTACGAAATGTGAGAGAGTAAAAAGTTCCAATAAAATGTAAAACCTGAGAACTAAGCTAACGTAAGTATAAAACTAAATCCTAAATCGTAATCCTGCACAAAAGGAAAGGAAAAGAAAATGAGTCAAAGTAATCAGTTGTCAGAATCTGAGTCTTCAGAGCTTGTGCAACCCATCTTAGAGAGTATCTTTCGCATCCGCTTGTCCATTGAATTGATCTTCTTCGTTATGGTAATGTGAGCTGCCGTTGTAATTTCAAGCTCTTTGGTAAGTCGTTGTTGCTCCGTCAAAATTTGTTCTTGCTTAACAGATAGTCGTTGTGTTCCTTGATAATCGATGTTATTGATGCTTCATCATCTGTGCCAGTTGCTTGTCGAGATGGTGATGGCGGCAGTGCTTGTACTGTGCTTTGTTCAGGATGCAGGAACTGGAGAGTGACATGCGGCAACTTATGGAGGGATTTGACAATAGTAGGACTCATTATCATGCTCAGACATTGATGATAAGTTGTTGAAGTAATGTCAACCTGAAATTTCTGTAAAATCCTCATTAAATCAAGGGAAATGGAATCTCTCAGTGGGTGAGGATGCTCAACATATCGCGCCATTCTATTCCAGATAATGTATGGAATGTTGATATTCAATGCCGTTGCCTCTGATCGATGTCCTATGAGATACAACAACAGCAACCGGTCCCATCTCACAACCTTTGTCTGCATATTTGGAAGTATATTGTAGCATGTGATGAAGTTTAAGAAGCGATATTCAAGACGAAGTTCTTTAGAACGAACAGATTTTTCGGTTGATTGTGTTCCCTCGAGACAATTCCCTCTATAACTTTTTGCCATAATGTGTTTGTCAAATTTACCCCCTTCAAGAAGTGAACTCCTTTCTTGCTGGCTTCCATTCCCAAACCTCGCCAATCAATTGTGGAGTAATCTTAAACCTTGTGCCTTGGATGTTCGTGTAAGAACTCCATAGGACCGTTCTCAACCTCTCGAAGATGTCGTGCATAGTGTAGAAGGTCCTCACATGATGCAAACAGTAGCCAAGAGTTTCTGGGAAACGACATACTTGAATAAGGTTTGCTTGTTCAATCAGAAGGCCAAGGCAGGGGAGTGACCTTGCAGAGCCTCAAGTTAACATGCCTTTCACCAATGCATTCGCGATGTGCAAAGGCTCGAAGACGATCAGTGTTAACGAATACTTCTTCCAAGCGATGTGGGGAGTCAGGAGCTATCGGCGTGTCAACATTAATGTCCTGTCGTAGCCCACAGCGTCTAGTTATTCTCTTTCTTTTCATGGAGATGATTGGTGCTGCCTTTGATGCTTTTCCTGGTCCTTATTTGCCTTTTCTTTTGATTTAACAGACGCCTTTCTCCTTGAATCATCAGACGGTTCTTGTTCATACATTGAGTCATCATCATCCGTCAATGCTGCCCAGTCAACCTCATGACAATCTACCTCTGTGTCACTGACCTCGACAAAATCACCTTTTTGTTGGAGGTTCTTGGCTCTCTTTAGTTTATTTGTAGGGCGAGTGTGTACCATTGAGACCAGGAGAAGGATTAACCAAGAGAAACACATTGAATTAAGTGCCATTGAACAAAATGCTTGAGTAAAGAAGGTGTCCTGTGAAAACCAACTCAAGAACACAAAAATTCTTAGTTTTCACAAATTGGAAAATTGTACCCAAACAATCATAATCATGTAGAGAGACTAAGAATCAAATTAGTTTTGCAAAAGGACTTTTAAAAATAGATCAATTGCATGAATTTCGAAAATCCTTATTATATGCCCTAAAACCGAAATTTTAGAAATTGAAGCCTAAAAATCCGTTAATCAGGAGAAAACCTAGCATATAATCAAAACTAAACAACCCAGAGTTCTTATTTCAAAAGAAATTTGATCAAAACCATCCACAAACAAAATCGATCCAAGAATTTCGTACGTTTGAGGAGGAAAAGAGAAAAACGGTGAAAAACCGAGATTTTGATCAATAAAACTTACTTGGAACTGAAGAACTTGAGTTAGAAAGCTTCCAAGGAGGATGAAATCTAGAGAGAAGCGCTCTGGAAACTTTTGAACAAAAGATTGGAGTAAAAGAAATCAAAACCCTTTTGTTCTTTATAAAAACCTAGCCGCGATCCGGATCCTCCCGAGCTTGCGATCCGGATCGGCTACCCGCAGTGAAAAAACTACGTTCGGGATCCGGATCGGCAGGTCCAATCCGGATCGTCAGCCCGCAGGAGAAAACCTGCGTTCGGGATCCGGATCACCTTGCCCGATCCGGATCGGCCCCAACTTTTTCTTTAGAAAAATTTCAGAGAAATTCAAGAAAAACCAGAAAAAGATTGTAAGCACAAAGGTGTATCAACTTTAAACAAAAAGCATCGTTTCACACAACAAGAATTAGATTATGCCAAATCTATCAGCAATATCCAAAATGAAACGAAAATTTACAAGAATTAAATCCCTTAAAGTTGAACACCTTCAATTACATCTAACTTGATCTTATGAGTAATGCCTTTATCAAATAATCAATTCGGTAAAGAAAATGAAATACAAAGATCAATAGATGTTTGAAATCCCAAATATGGTAGATAATATTTCTAGACAATCTGTTGAAGAGAGTGGCTCTTTGAGCATCTTTCTTTAAAATCCCACCTTATACCAACCTTGAAATTTGACAGAGTCAAGTATTTCAACATGCATTTTACTTAATCAAAAATTTGAACAACCATGCTTGGTATACATGTGGTAGCTGCACACAATACTCGGACGACCGAGGTGGTAGCTCTTTCCTCCATGTGGTGGTAGTTTTCACACTCCTCATTGGGATGTAACTCTTTCCACATCTTTTGAGCATTTTACATTATCTTTGACTCCCCCTCAATTGGCTATCAATTATTTAAGATATAAAGTATTCAACCAAAAATTGATCTCGATTTCATACTCGACTAAACAGTCAAATAAGATAATGACTATACCAAGAGATCATTGAGAGAGAAATTGACTTTGATCACTTTAGAAGATGATTTAATTAACATAAACGATCATTGCAACAAAGAAATATTATGATGGCAAAAGCATAATAAATTTCTAAATGTGTGAACAGATGCAATTAAAGTCAATTAAGATCTATGCTCAATTACTATCCTATGTATAAACATAGATATTGAATAGAACAAAACAAATACAAAACCTATTTTAAGCAAAGGTTTCAAAAAGAAGTTTATTTCAAAGAAAGCATACCAATTGCTTTTCGCAAATGAATAAACGTTTTTGATCCAAAGGTTTTGTTAAAAAGTCAGCTAATTGATCTTCAGTTGAAACATATGAAAGTTGAAGAGTATTTGATTCAACTAGCTCTCTAAGAAAATGATATCTAAGTTCAATATGTTTTGTTCTAGAGTGCAACACAGGGTTTTTAGAAATGTTAATTGCACTTGTGTTGTCACAAAGAATTGTTACCGAAGATGCTGAAATGCGGAAGTCACTCAATACGCTTTTCATCCAAATGAGTTGAGTTGAGCAACTTCCAGCTGAAATGTATTCCGCTTCGGCAGTCGAGAGTGCTATGCAATTCTGCTTTTTACTGTGCCATGCAACAAGGCAATGGCCAAGATAGAAGCATGCACCACTCGTGCTTTTCCGATCATCCACTGATCCTGCCCAATCGGCATCTGAGTATCCAACAATGTCCAGACTTGTTCCCATAGGATACCAAATTCCGAAATTAATTGATCCTTTGATGTACCGGATGATCCGTTTCACCGCTTTCAGGTGAACCTCCTTTGGTGCTGATTGATATCTCGCGCAAATCCCAACACTAAAGGATATATCCGGGCGACTAGCCGTGAGGTAAAGTAGACTTCCAATCATACTTCTATACAGTTTCTCGTCTACATTCTCACTATGTGATTCACTTCCAAGTCCCTTGTGGCTAGTTCCCATTGGAGTTGGAAAATCTTTACAATTTTCTAGATCAAACTTTTTGACCAACTCCAGTGCATACTTGGATTGACTCAAGTGAATACCTTCATCATTTTGTTTAATTTGCAATCCAAGAAAATAAGACAGTTCGCCCATCATGGACATCTCAAATTCGCTTTCCATGGTCTCCGCGAATTTAGAAGCATCATTATCTTTTGTTGCACCAAATACAATGTCATCGACATAGATTTGTGCTACAATGAAATTATTTTGATAATGCTTCACAAAGAGAGTCATGTCAGCTCCCCCTCGAGTATAGCCCTTCTCCAAAAGGTGCTTTGTTAACCTTTCGTACCATGCTCGCGGTGCTTGTTTCAGACCGTAAAGAGCCTTTTTCAAACGAAAAACATGGTTAGGTTGTTTATGATCTACAAAACCTTTCGGTTGAGCTACATAAACTTCCTCATTTAAAAACCCATTTAGAAATGCGCTCTTGACGTCCATTTGAAATAATTTGATTTTAAAATGACAAGCAATAGCAAACAATATACGAATGGACTCGAGTCTAGCTACAGGGGCGAAAGTTTCGTCAAAGTCTATACCTTCTACTTGAGAGTAGCCTTGAGCAACTAGTCGTGCCTTGTTCCTGATGATAGTACCATCTTCATCTTTCTTGTTCTTGAAGATCCATTTGGTACCTATCACATTATGTTGCTTTGGAGGCTTCGTTAATTCCCAGACTTTGTTTCGCTCAAATTGATGGAGCTCTTCCTGCATTGCTTTAATCCAGTAGTCATCCTGAAGAGCTTCATCTATTGTCTTTGGTTCGATTAAAGATACGTAGCAAGCAAATCCGCAAACCAACTGCCTTCGAGTTCTAACTCCTTCTTGTGGATCTCCAATGATGTTCGATTCCGGATGATCCTTGGAGATTCGTAGCGTTTGTTGAAACGGAGTACTCGGAGGTACACGAGATGATTCCTGCACATCAGATAAACTAGAAGAACCATTAGATGCATCATTAATATTGGAAGTATTATTATGAGAAGATGCACTAGCAGGAGAATCATCATCTAGAGAGATATCGAGGGTAGATTTTTCAGATTCAAAATGAGAAGTTTCATCTACTTTAACATTTATAGATTCTACGATCGTCTTAGATTCAATGTTAAATACTCGATATGCTCTGCTATTCGTAGAATAACCCAAAAAGATCCCTTCATCACTTCGAGAGTCGAACTTTCCAAGATTTTCACGGTCACGTAAGATGTAACATCGACTCCCGAAGATACGAAAGTACTTGATATCCGGTTTTCTACTAAACCACAGCTCATATGGTGTATTCAAGGTTCCTGGGCGCAAATACACTCTGTTAATGACATAGACAGCGGTGTTCACAGCTTCAGCCCAAAAATGTAGCGGTAATTTCCGGCTATGAAGCATCACACGCGCCATCTCTTGAACAACCCTGTTTTTGCGCTCAACAACACCATTCTGCTGAGGTGTATAGGGTGCCGAGAATTCATGTTTAATGCCATTTGAAGTACAAAAGTCAATGAATTTTGAATTTATGAATTCTCCACCCCTATCACTTCTAACACGAATGATCTTTTCATTCTTTTCAATCATAATACGATGGCAAATCTCATGAAAAGAGTCAAACGTATCAGCTTTCTCTCTCAAAAATGCTACCCAAGAAAACCGAGAGAAATCATCAACCAATAAAAAGATGTACCATTTACCTCCCAAAGATGGTTGATGGGTCGGCCCCATTAAGTCCATGTGCAAAAGTTCCAAGGGCCGTTTTGTACCAACGTGGTTCAAGTTCTTGTGTGCAGTCCTAGACTGTTTTCCCTTTTGGCAACCACCACACACAACGTTTTGTTTAAATAAAAGCTTTGGAATCCCCTTGACCACGTCCTTGTTTGAAATTCTAGTAAGTTCCTTAAAATTTAAGTGACCTAGCCTTTCATGCCAAAGAGTTGCATTATTCAAAGCGGCTAAGTTACAATTTTCAGAAAATTTATTAGGAACAACATAACAATTGTTTTCAGATCTAACCCCTTTTAGAAAGAAAGCATGGTCCTTATCAGTTACAACGCATTCAACCGATGAAAAGTTAACTGAAAAACCATTGTCGCAAAGTTGACTTATGCTTATGAGGTTAGTCTTAAGGCCATCAACAAATAAGACGTTTTTCAAAATCGGGGCCATCTGGAATAGCTACCGTCCCTTTTCCAACAATTTTGGAAGATCGACCGTCTCCGAAAACAACGTGTCCTCCGGAGATTTTCTCAAGACTTTGAAAACTATTTTTGTCACCGGTCATGTGACGGGAACACCCGCTATCCAGATACCAAGACGAACTATCATATGCATGCAAGGAAACATTGGAAACAAGACAAGGGAAAATTTCACCTTTGCGCACCCAAACCTTTTTGGAATGCGTCTGTAATGGTCGTGAAGTTTTGTGCCTAGGTGAAAGCGTCTTGTTAAAACGATTGTTGCTCCTTGATGAAGTCGTCTTGCGCGGTGAACTACCAAGTCTCTTTTCATTTGAAAAGTTTTGCTTTGATTTCCGGAAAGGAGCCTTTTTGGTAGTTGATGCAAGAGGTGCTTGAGATGAGCGTTCAACTCCCGTCTTGCAATATCTTCTTATGTGCCCTGAAACACCACAACGAAAACATACCTTAGATCTTGACGATCCCAAAGAGGATGAAGTAGGTTTGTTGTCGTTGTTTGTCTTGAATTCCGGTGTCGGAGGAGGAGATACCGACTGAGGCACAAAAACTGTCTCACTCAAACTTGGACTGTTTCCAGTTTGAGTGTATCCGAGGCCGAACCTATTTGATTGACCAAGACCAAGAAGTCTATCCAACTTACTCCTTCCTGAAGAGAATCGCTGTAAGTCATTCTTGAGTTGGAAAATGGTCTTTGTCATTTCCAGGTTACCCTGTCGAGCCTCGTTGTAGAGCTTTGAAAAGTGATTCGCGTTATCCACCAGATTTGTATGTTCCTTTTCAAGTTGCTCATTGGACTCTTGAAGGGAAGCATTTTCTTTTATCAGGTTTTCCCTTTCCACTTCAAGAGCGTTTGAGAGAGAAGTCGCTCTTTTTGCTTCTTCTTCGAGATCATGCAATCTCCCTCTCAAACTCTTGTTTTGCTTAGCCACTTTCTTTGAGTACCTCAAAAGTCTGTGGTAGGCTAGAGCAAAATCTTCACCTTCCGAATCATCCGATTCGTTGTCCGTTGCGTTCTTTTCAACAGTGGAGTTGGACAATGATTCAGACGTACTTGCCATAAAGCACATGAATGGTGAAGATGTGGACGCGTGGAATGCCGTGGAGCTCTTTTCTTCATCACTTGAAGACGACTCATTTGACGTTGAGTTGTCATCCCAAGTGACGACTTGCATCGCCTTCTTCTTTGCCGGATACTTGTTACGACACTCCGTTGCAATGTGGCCGTAGCCTCGACATTTGAAGCATTGCAGTTGTCCTTCTGAACTTTTCTTATCCTTTGAGAAGTTCTCCTGCTTTCTTGACTTGTGACTTGGAGTACCCTTGCCTTTGTTCCACTTTCTGAAGGATGGAGATTTGCTTGAATTACCCCTTCGAAAGTTGCGGCGAAAATTCCTTGTCAAGAGAGCGAGCTGCTTCTCAAATTCCTCCATAGAAAGGTTCTCGTCATCGTCCGAGGAGGATGTATCCGCGTCTTCTTCCTTAGTTGTTTTCAACGCATAACCTGAAGACTTAGAAGTGGATGCTTTTCCAGAAGAATTGTTAGTATTAAAAGTCATTTCATAAGTTTGTAATGAACCAACTAATTCTTCTACACGTATTTCGTCCGGGTGTTTAATAGTTTCAATGGCAGTAACCTTTGGGCGAAATCGTTCAGGAAGAGTTCTTAAGATTTTTCTTACAATCTTAAATTCTGGAATCTTCTCTCCCAGATTAGCACATGAGTTTACGATGTCTTGCAATCGTGTATAGTAGTCCGTGAAAGATTCATTTTCTGCCATCAAAATAGAGTCAAACTTGCTCGTAAGCATCTGCAGTTTCTGAATCTTCACGAGGTTAGTTCCCTCATGTGTAACCTGGAGAACATCCCAGATTTCTTTCGCAGTCTCACATGCCGAGACGCGAGAGAATTCAGTTTGAGATAAGGCATTAAAAATAGCATTAATTCCCTTGCCATTGTAAGAAGATAACTCAAACTCTTCCTTGGTCCATTTCGACCTAGGTTTTAAGGTGTGAACATCAGAGATAAGTTCAGTTGGATTAGTCCATCCTGATTCAATTGAATGCCACACCCTTTCGTCGATGGAAGATAAAAAGGCTTTCATCCGTACTTTCCAGTACGCATAATTTGTTCCATCAAAGAAAGGGGGTCGATTGATGTTTCCACCTTCAACCATTGTTCACAACCCTATTCCCGCTCCGATACCACTTGTTGGGTCGTATATAATACGGATCTAAATAGGAGAAGAAACACCTAGAGGGGGGTGAATAGGTGTAAACGTATAAACACTCAAAAATCGTTGCGATAAAAAACCCAATGCGGAAATGAAAATAACTCGCAAGATTTTTACGTGGAAAACTCCATCACCGGAGTAAAAAACCACGGGACCGATAACACGGCAGAAATCCACTAGAATTAAAACACGTACAAGGTGATTTACCGTACACACTTACGACTCAACCTTTTCCATACGCTCCTAGAGGATCTTCTCCGCTCGCTCCAGACGCTTCTCGAATCCACGATCTGCGCCCAACGCCGAATCCACGGCGTCCAACGTCGAATCCACGACGTCCGACCGAATCCACGGTCTTCACCCAATAGCACCCTTCGAATCCACGAACGTGCCTCGCTCCGAATCCACGAGAGCGAATGAACCTTGAATCCACAAGGACACGCGAATCCACGCGCCGATTTTGGGGTAATCGTTGTTTTTTGGGTGGTGATGATCCGCCGAATACTTAGATCAAAGATAGATCGGAAATACCATCTAAGTATTCATTAGTTTGATTCAACTCAAGATGTGAGTATGAAAACCTAGAATCAAACTAATCAATATAGATGAAGAAACATAGAGTATTCTCTAATGATTTCCTTTCTTCTCTATATGTGGATCTATAGCCGTATAAGATGATATATGAAAATGACGGCTATGTGGATTGACCCTAGAAAGAAAGACATAGGGTCTATTTATAGGTTAGAAACCCTAGGAAGGAGATAAGAATCAAAAACCTGCCATTTCTGGAATTTTACGGACGGCGATCCGGATCGTGATAACTGAGATCCGGATCGTCATAACGAAACAGCCAATTCCAGAAAAACGAAGGTTCGGGATCCGGATCATGTAACTACGATCCGGATCGTTCATACAGTTCACCAAACATCAACGTTCGGGATCCGGATTGCGAAGCAAGATCCGGATCGTTCAAGGTAGATGGTAAACTCAACGTTCGGGATCCGGATCAAGAGACTACGATCCGGATTGCGACGATGTATGAACGAACCACCTTCGGGATCCGGATCGAACAGCCTGATCCGGATCCTGAACATGTCCCAAGTCCAGTTTTTGATTTTTATGCAATGAAAGATTCTTCCAAGTGTTTCTACACTACAAGAAGTATTCGGATCACACAAATTCTTTAGTTAAACATACCTGATCCTTTTGAATTCTTCTTTCTAGAGATTGAGTTAAATGATTCAACTTTCTTCACCTTTAATCTTCAGGACTTGAAACTTTCACGAAACTACGCCAACTCAAATTCCGTAACAATTCTATGTTTCTTCATCTATATTAATTAATTTGATTCTAGGTTTTCATACTCAGAATTTGAGTAGAATCAAATTAATGAATACTTAGATGGTATTTCCGATCTATCTTTGATCTAAGTATTCGGCGGATTATCACCACCCAAAAACAACGATTTTCCCAAATTGGCGCGTGGACTCGCGTGGCCTTGTGGATTCAAGGTGCTACCGCTCTCGTGGATTCGGAGCAAGGTACGTTCGTGGATTCGAGGCGCGTTGCGGAGCGAGCGGAGAAGATCAACTCGGAGCGTATGGAAAAAGGATGAGTCGTCTGTGAGTGCGTTATATCACCTTTGTACGTGTTATAATCTTAGTTGATTTCACCGTGTTATCGGTCCCGTGGTTTTTTACTCCTGGTTTTAGAGTTTTCCACGTAAAAATCTTGGTGTTATTTTCATTTCCGCATTGGGTTTTTATTACGCAAAGATTTTTGAGTGTTTATCGTTTACACCTATTCACCCCCCCTCTAGGTGTTTTTTCCCCTATTTAGATCCTTATTATAGAGGTGACCCAAAAATGTGTGTGTCCAAAAAGGTTCTGGGTTCAAGGTCCCGCTATCACTAGTATGCTGCTACCACTAACACAGTGGCGACAAAAGAAATAAAGAACACAACATCCTGGGATTACCGTTCACCCAAACAGCTCCCGCCACAGCTAAAAGACTAGCTACAACTACCAGACTCCACTCTGCTCCCAAGCACGAGTGTAACATGCATCCCACACTAAGAAGAACTCGACCACTCGGCCCACTACCCGGGCGAGGATGACACTATGTCCAGGAATAGAAGAACAGTGTGGATGTCTAAAGCATAAATAAACCTAGCCCAGATGAGGGTTTTCTATTAGTCTAGTTACACATGCAAAATATGACGGGGTGCTAGGTCAAGTTCCAAAAATAGCATTAGTTTAACTAAAACAGGATCAGAAAATAGCAACTAACAAGATATCAAACATGATTAAGGAAAGATAACATCTCCCTCTCTGACATGCATCCTAATCCATCTCATACATGCATGTTCCTATATTAAAGAATTAGTAGGAAATCCACTGGTTTTGGAGGCGAAGCAACCCACCTGAAAGTGCTAAACTGTCCAAAGTCCCAACATGCAGAAACTGTACCGGAATAATCCACAAGTTCTCAAAATTTAACAGCCCCAAAAACTCCCACAAATACCCCTGGATACAAAAATATGGTCCAATATTATAATTTATACAACATTCCAAGAGTGCTGTCCAAGATGAAACTTCAGTCCCAAGGAAGCAATATTTTCACCTACTGAGTGGACTCTGAAAAATCCAAAAAAAATACTGCTGCGATCGTCGCGTCGAGCCCTTCGAAACGAGTACATGCACGTCCCAATCGGAGCCCCGTAGGCCAAGTTACAAATTCCACAACATAGGGTGCGCAAAACCTCACAACAACACAACTATAATACCATGCACAGATAAGGGGGAAAACATATACCTTCGGGCAAGCCTCTGAAAAATCCCAGAAAAATACGGTGATGATCCTTGCCACGCGTAGATGCAAAAAGTGTATAGGCACGCCTCAATCCGATGCTCGAACGCGAAGATATCCACGAAACAACATGCGCTGTCCCAGAATTCCTCACAGAAAATGGGGTCCCAGTAAGCTCGGAAAAACTCCAAGAAAAACCCGAAACTAGGGGAAGCTGAAAATACCAACATCGTAGCCCTACCTGTCGCGGATACAACGGCGCAAGAATTGCTCGAAAAGATGGACGGCGTAGGCCGGAGGAGCTCGCGCACCGAAATGGGACGGAAGGAAACACCGACGAAGGAACGTCGTGACGCGCCAAGGAAATGGAAACCTCAAAAAGCGTGCCACGTAAAATCCCAGAAATCTTCAGGTGGATGCTGCAGAGGACAAGGAGCAACTTTGCTAAAGGGTCCGAGGCGAGAGGAGGCTCGAAAACGCAGAAAAGAGGAAGAAGAAGGCGGCTCGGGTCCTTAAATAGGCCACAAAAACAATTCCAAAAATGACGTTTGTGTCCTAAGTTCCGGGCGCCCGAATCAATCGGGCGCCAACAGTGCGCCGATTCCGCCGTCCCGCGGAGCGCCCGAAAGTATCCGATTCCGCCACGTCACCCGCCAAACAGCGGACAGCCGATCCGGCCATCCACCAAATGACGCGTGGCCACCGCGGACGCCGACGCGTGGCGCGCACTCGCGCGGGAAACGCGGTCAACGCGCGCCTGCGCCGCCGCCTGCGCCCTCTGCACGCACGCGCCCCGAGGTCGGCTACACCATCTCCGTGGACCCGGTCCACTGCACCGGCCTACCGCTTGCTGCCATGCGTCTCTTGGCAAACCAACGGGAAGGTGACACGTGGCACACGCTCTCGTGCACCGCCCGCCTGCCTGCGCGCCTGCCCGCGCCCGCGCCCGCTCCGCCGCCTGCCCGAGCCCGCTCCGCCGCTGCCCGCCGCCGCCGCTGCCGCTGCCCGCCGGTCGCCGGAATAGTGCCAAGTGCCTCGAAAACCGTGCGCGTCATCCGGGCTCCAAAAAATCCATGTAAATAGTCCATTTTCATCGTTTTCGCGCGCTGAATCCAAATCCGATGTCTGTTTTGCCAGATTCCAACTCTAAAAATTGCCGAAGGCATCCGGAAAGGTGATCTTTTGTCCAAACTTCGAGCAGAGTTCAATTTTAATATCCGTTTCGCGCGAAACCACTTCTAAACACTCGACGGGTCCTCCGATTACCCACGTGATCCCTTTTTAAGCCCGAAGTCCAACACTTGTGTCCAAATTGCGCACAAACACCACCGACACACCACGTAGGCCTCCGTAAGCTGCCAAACAACCAGTAAACCCATCGCGGGGATCCGGGTCCTCACAGTCTTGATGCGTAGGCTATGACTTTTCCCTGTTGCATCCGCACACTTCCAAGACCACTCCGTGATGCATCACAATAAACCTCGAAGTGCTCACCGGGTGTCGGTAATGTAAGCACGAGTGCCCATGTTAGCCTGTCCTTTTGTTCCTCGAAGCTCTCCTGGCATTGAGTCGTCCACACAAATCTCTCCCCTTTCCGGGTTAGATGACTCAGAGGGGTGGTAATTTTTGAGAAACCCTCCACGAAGCGTCTATAATACCCCGCCAAACCTAAGAAGCTTCGGACTTCCGTTACTGTAGTCGGTCGGGGCCAGTTAGTTACTGACTCCACCTTCTTAGGATCCACCGCAATTCCCGTTGCGGAACCTATGTGTTCCAAAAAGCTCACCTCACGAAGCCAGAACTCACACTTCTTGAGCTTAGCAAACAACTTCTGATCCCTGAGAGTCTGAAGGATTACTCGCAGATGCTCCTTATGTTCCTCATCTGTTCGTGAGTTGACCAAAATGTCATCAATAAAGACCACTACAAATTGGTCCAAGAAGGGTTTGAATATCCTATTCATCATATCCATGAACACCGCTGGGGCGTTCGTAAGTCCAAACGGCATAACCGTAAACTCGTAATGACCATATCGAGTTCGAAAGGCTGTTTTAGGTATATCCTCACCTCGAACTCTAAGCTGATGGTAGCCGGACTGCAAATCTATCTTCAAGAATACTGTCACTCCTTGTAGTTGGTCGAACAGGTCATCAATCCGAGGCAAGGGATACTTGTTTTTCACCGTAACCTTGCTTATCTCCCGATAGTCGATTCAAAGACGCAAACTCCCGTCATTTTTCCACACGAAGAGAACGGGTGCGCCCCAAGGCGACACACTTGGCCTGATAAACCCCTTATCCAAAAGATCTTCTAATTGTGCCTTGAGCTCTCTTAGTTCTGCAAACGCCATTCGATACGGTGCCTTGGTGATAGGTTGGTACCCAGGAGAAGCTCGATGGTGAATTTGGTTTCTCGCTCGGGGGGCATCCCGGACAATTCGGTCGGAAAAAACGTATGAAAAATCCCTTACAATAGGGATATCCGAGAGCAGTGCCGAGGGTCGAGTCGCTAAGTCTACCGAGGCCAAGTATGCTACACAATCCACCCTCCATCAGTTTCCTAGCCCGCGACGCAGAAAAGAAAGACGAGAAAGGAGTACTCCTATATGCTTAAACCTACGGGTTCCGAGATGCCAGGTTCCTGAGGATGCACCAGGCGCTTCTCGCAAACGATTACCGCCTGGTGCTTGGTAAGCCAAACCATACCAAGTACCACATCGAACTCCTTAAGCGGGATTACCACTAAATCCCAAGGACAATGTAGCCTTCCCAACCTTATCGGGCAGGAGGGTACAAAACTAAACGCTTGAAACTCCAACCTCACCGGTTAGCAGCGGTGCCCTCTCCTCCCGTCGTGGGGTCGGAGGGCGACGAGTCGATGCTAAAGGGGATCCCCCAACTGATCAAGTTAGGGTATCCCCTCCCCAAATACCCACGACCGATAGTGCCGACGACATACCTACCAATCACCGGCGACAAGAACGTCGTAAAGTAAGGCTCTAGGTTGAGAGGTCAGTTCTACCGAAATTATGGATGCTACTCCCCTACCCTCCACCAATCTAAGAAAGGCGAGCAGAAAACGTTCATACAAGCTAAGTTCACAAGTTCCAGCAAGCCCGGTTCCCGGAGGCTCACTTGGAATTTCAGGTAGTCAAACACCGCTTACAAATTTGCTGTGACTGTCGATCCCGAGTGCCCCACCGAGATCCCTAAGCGGCTCCCCACTAGTTCATAGAGCATAAGAACCTGCCCAACCTCGCTGGCCGGGAAGGAGCATAGCTACCTGCCTCGAGGGATTTTTCAGTAGTCCGAACGAACCTATTTCTACGATGGAGGGTTTCTTCTAGTAACTATGGGTAAAGGCGAAAGAAATAAGATGGGAAGGTGTGGGATGCTCCGGTATCAACAAGATCTGAAAACGAAGAGAAACTACTATGGAGTATTACCTGCTGCCACTCTTTCAGAGGTAGTGCGTCCTCTGCCGGGTCGTCGAAGGGTTTCCGACCGCAGCCCTTGGGCCAACGACGCACGGTGCGGAGAGACTGGGATCCGGAGTCGTCATGATCGGCTTTGGGTTGGCTGTCGTATAGAACCTCCTGTGGGGATGTGGCGGTACCTTTCTCCTTGCACCGAAATGCTGAAGGAGTAGTCGCCGGTTTCAGTGGGCAGAAAGAGCGGAAATGTCCTTGCTTGTCGCATCCCAAGCAATGGTCGTGCCTCCAGGAACAATCGATCACCTGGTGTGCT
This sequence comes from Tillandsia leiboldiana, assembly GCA_029204045.2. Lineage (NCBI taxonomy): Eukaryota > Viridiplantae > Streptophyta > Magnoliopsida > Poales > Bromeliaceae > Tillandsia > Tillandsia leiboldiana. Next base: position 30,566,462 of record CM055070.1, read on the forward strand.
CCTCCGCAGATGATGCAAGGCTCTCCCCCGTTTCTTGTTCTCTTATCGGCGTACTCTTGGTCCCTTGCTTCATCTTCGGATGTTTGGGTGGTCGGCTTCCCTTGGAGGGGCTCTCCCCAGGATAAGGATGGGGTCACTTCTGGCCCTGATTGGGCTCAAGGTCCTCCCGCCGGGCACGAGCGTCGGCCAGTTCTCGTTCCACCCAAATGGCCACGTCGACCATCTCTCGAAAAGTGAGCAACCCTACTGCTGGCATTACCCGAAAGGTGTCGCTCCTCAAGTGGTCCACGACAAAATGGGCCATGTGGGGTTCGTCCCTCCTACCAAAGGGAACACGATCGGTCACACCGGTATCCTGTGTTAATGAGTACATGCGTTCTGTGAGTGTTAACAGTTGCCCAGCCATGTCGTGCAACTGTTGTCGAAGTAGCCGGTTCTCCGCAGCTATCAAAGCCATCACATCCATTCCTGCGCCGTTGATTGACGACCAAAACCGGGCTATTATCTGTGCATACATAGAAACCGGGTCAACCCTAGACTTAACTGGTCTAACACCATGACCTGCGAACAAACCGGAACTCTATTCTCTTTTTTCCCAAACACACTCGCGCTCTACGCACCTATTCCTTGACTATCTCGTTGGTCAGTTGCTAGTAGTATTGTACTTCAGTGGATGTTGGTCAACGACTACCGAGGTTAAAGTTGTTTTCTCTGATACCATAAAATCTGTCACGCCCTGGGAGTTTAAAATAAGCGAAAACGTGTATATTTTTTTTTTATAAGTACCCCCGCCGGGCACGTGCGCAGATCCGCCACATATACAAATTCACCCCGCAAACGGACGGAGTCTCTTTTGTATATGCACGGCGTCGCAAGCATAAATCGTACTTTAACCACACTAGCCAAAAAGTTACGTTGAGGGAAAAGACATCATCAATCGCCATAACCAAGCCGGCCACCCACATTTTGAAAGGATAAATCCACGGGTTGTAAAACGGTGCCCACACGACACCCTAATTTTATTAAATATTTTCACAATCTTTTTACTTGATTTGAAAAGAGTGGCCGAAACAACTAGTAAGGGAAACGTTCATCCACGATAAAATACAGTTCGAATCCAACATCCACACCACAAAGTATCACACGCACATAAGCTAACTAACCAAAAGTAAACAAAACGTAAGTAAAAGAAATGTCACCAACCCCTAAACGGGCTAAGATCCTCGAGTCGCGGCCTCACTGTCGTCTCGGACCCCACCCTTGACCGAACCTATCACAGTGTGGGAAGTCAGTGACCAAAAAGTAAGAGGTAGATGTAAAACATAAAAGATGCTAAAAGTACTGAAAGGAAAGCAAACCGATAAACCAGAGCATCCAAAACTCCCCCTCATGAATCCACAATACCCCTGTAAGTCAAAATGGAACACCTGCCAGAAGGTCTAAAGACCTCCAGCGTACTGAGTCACCTTGCTCTCACCTTGGAGCTTTTAACCCCTCTACGGTACTTGTGCGGCACCTTAAGTAACCGTAAGGGCCCCCCACCACGTCACCTTGTGGAGTACACGGGTCAACGTACCACCTCTCCGGAAAAGTACACCGATGCGGTGGCCAAACCGCTGGTGTGCGCGTAAGCAGCCATGAGCATAAAAACCGAAGTCGGTGTGCGATATAGAGCACCGCGACACCCGTCGTAACAGATAGTAATGAAGGGATACTCATGCGAAAAGGGGTTAGTTGAAAACCATTAGCACATCTACTTTACTCTTACATAACACATGATGAGACCTCACTTTAAAAAGGACGAACGATAAGGTACCCACCTTGAATCGCGTTGAACATAACACCTGAAACCGTCCTGTGCCCTTGCGCAATTCCCAGACATAAAAAGGAAAAACCCCAACAAAACATAACATCGATAAGCTAAACCGAGACCTGCAAAAAACCGTAGTCCCGAACTCTGTCCAGAACAAGACAGAGAACGTCAAGACCCACCCAGACACGGCGCAAGAACAGCGCGGCGCAGAGACAACGCGGCGCTGTGTATGCGGAGCAGCCCCGCGCGGGCACCAGCCCCGCGGGGGCGCGCGCAGCGGCGATGCGGCCCCATGCGGGCGCGCTGCATGCGGCGCAGCCCCGCGCGGGCTCCAGCCCCGCGCGGGCGCGTTGCGTGCGGCACAGCCCCGCGTGGGCTCCAGCCCTGCGCGGGTGCGCGCTGCGGCGGTGCGGCCCCGCGAGGGCACAACCCCGCGCGCCCAGCAAGCGGCGCGGTGCGCGGCCCTTCAGCGGTGCGCGGCCCTTCAGTGGCGCGCGGGTAGCGCGCGCCTCAGCCGTGCGGCGGTAGCGAGGCGGCGGCGCGGCGGCGGCTAGGGCATCCTAGGTCGCCCAAACGACAAAACCAAGAACGCAAAACCCAAAACCAAAAACACCAAACTCAGAATGACGAAAACGCGAGAGAAGTAAACGCCGCTAACCTCGCTCAAACGGAGAAAACAACCCGATCTCGTTCCTCGCGGTAGTGAGAATCCGGATCCGCTCCCCGTTGACGGTGACGCTCCGATCCCGGCTTCCGGCACGTTGATCGAAGAAGATGGAAGATCCGATCTCTTTTTTCCTCTCCGAAAAAGGGTTTCCTTTTTCTCTCTTTTCTCTCAGATTAGGGTTTCCGCTTTCTTGAAAAATAATAATTAGATATTTTATTTCCCTCTCGTACGTACAAAATAAAACCCTTAATCGGCAGATATAACAGAAAGATTTTCATCTCCTCGAAAAGCATGCCGATCACGCGGCATGGGTTCCGGTGCATCCTACGAGTACCGAAACCCTCAAAATCTCATTCCGGGAGATCCGCAAATCGGATTTCAGATCCGATCGCTTTGTCGTTCCCCGTTTTTCGAGCTCTAACACCGAAAAATACCTGCACGCACCGATGCTGTACCCAAGAAATCCCGCTAATTAATCCCTTAAACAACTAATTCATTTAAAAGGGGTTAAAATAAACACAAGACAGTTCGTGACATTACAAGCGCCCGCGCGGCACTAGCCCGCGCGCGCGCGCTGCTTGCGGGCAGCGCCTTCGCAGCACCGAGGCGCGTGCGGTGCGGCCCCGCGCGGTGTGCCGCACCGTATGTGGTGCGGCCCCGCGCGGCGGCGGCCCGTGCACGGCGCGCCGCACCGTAGGTGGTGCGGCCCCGCGCGGCAAGAGGTGCGGCGGCGGCGGCGACGCGACGAACGGCGAAACCCTAAAAGCCCAAGAAAACCCAACCAAGACCGACGAAAACACAATAACTAACGCCGCTTACCTTGATCTATCAGAGAAGATGATCTGTTCCCGTTCCTCGCGGTGGTGAGGATCCGGACCCGCTCCCCGTTGACGATAATGTCTCGTTCCCAGCTTCCAGCACGTTGATCGAAGAAGATTCGGGTTCCGCTTTCCTTTTTTTCTCTTTTCTCTCCGATTAGGGTTTCCTTTTTCTTAAAGGGTAAATAATATAATATCATTAATTTTCCTTTTCTCATACGTACAATAAATCTCTAAATACGATAAACGGGATTCTCTAACTAACTTCTAGATAAGAGTGCCACCTAAGCCAAGTTCTAAACTAGTTTGCGCGGATTTTGATGCACTAAAGCCTTAACGGGTTCGACTTATCCCATCATACCCGTTAACACAAATGACTCAATCCGGGAGATCCGTAAGTCGGATTTCGGATCCAATCGCTCCGCCGTTCACTATTTCTCAGGCTCTATCATGAAAAAATATCCGCAAACTATGACGATCTACTCAGTAAAACTTGATAATTTATTTCCCCTAATAAACTAATTTATTAAAAAGGAAATAAAAAGAGGACAGAAAAAGTCATGATATTACATAATATATCATTTGACATCCAACATTACATTGAATAGAAAAAGAATTCAGTAGTAGCAAGATTATTTTACCTAACCTGATTATATAATCTCAATCTGACAACTCCCCTATCTTCATATCGCCGAGCCTTCTTTTAAGATCACTCATATTATTCTATTCAATTCAATCCTGAATTTTTTTTTTTTTTTTTTAAATCGCTCTCTTGTATTATTCTATTCAATTCAATCCTGAATATACGACGAGCTCTTGAGAACATAAAAATTCTATTAATATCTAACAAATCTGCTGAAAAGAGTAGAATCTGATGTATCAGCCCAGCATCAAATTCAGGTGCAAATCATCCTCAGATGGAATCCGAAAAAGGAAAACTGCATTGCCTTCTGCAGCATGATTGGAAAGTAGGATAGATTTATCAAAGCATCGATGATCAAACTCGACTTTGATTGGTCGGGGTGCAAAAGATTTTATTAACTGATTCAGATCTTCTCAGGCTCATAAACTAAAGCCCAGAAGAATCCCACAATAACCTAAAGGGTGAAAATGCTGCATACGTAAACTTAAGGATTCACAATTCTTTCCAAAAATCCACACTCCAATCATACCCATTTTGCTGCTTTAAATGATCCAAAATGTCTAAAACCAGCTTCACACCTTCCATTGGTACTACGATATGGTGGTCGGAATTGCCTACAGAGAAGTATCCACCAACAGAAAATCTAGTTGCCGAGGTATAGAGCAAACGTAAGATAAGAGGCACATAGTTGTCACAAAATAGTTCAATAAAACCAGAATCCAATAACACCACCTAAATAAAGCATAGGATAGCTGATAATAAAAACCTAAACTGACTCCACAATCTACCAAAATACCAAACAAGTTCTAAGTCCAAAACCAACAGCACCAAAATAATCCAGAATACCACTTGTTCCAAATCTCATACTAAACGAAATCCCATAGTCAAACTCTTTTTAAGTAATCATGCAGAAGACTCAAGAGATAATGCCATCATTGAGAGAGAGAGCAGCCAATTGATCAGCAGGTGCATTTGGCTGCTGCTGCTGCTGCGCAACACTCCTCAGAACCTCCATGGCTTCTGCTACCTTCAACTTCAAAGCTTCTGGTGACTCCAGCAAATGCAGTACCTCTGTCTGGTCCATCTCCAGCAGCATTCCTGTCACTTTGGCTGCATGGTCGCGTTCCAGCTGCTCAACAAGTGGATAAAGGCTTTCTCCAAGCATCTAATGGGGGAACAACAACGAATAGATCAGTATTTTGAAAACCAGCACAAATAGTCAAACATGATTTCAAGAATACAAGGCGCCGATTGGATTGGAGAGGATAAAACGGAAGTGTGATGACGGGAGGGTTTAGCAACTTAGAACGAAGCATAAGGGTGGAGCAGATGGAATGGGAAGGGTTTTTCTTAATCCAATCCCATACTACCCAAAACGTCACAGGTAAGATTCAATTATCCTACAAACAGGCTGACCTGATCGGATTTCTCTTGGAGTCCCCAACTCAAGATGCTAAAGCTCCCTGCTCCCCAAAACAGGCTCCAAAATTATCTGACCCTCATCACATGCAGTATGTTTGCGTTATTATTTGTAGGGTTGTCAAGGATAGGGATACCTGAAATTTTACCCAAACCTGAATCCAATCGGGCTAGGTTTAACCGATGCTAAACAGGTATGGTTTCGGTCATGGGTATAAAAGACGAAAACCCAATGGATTCAGGTTCGGGTATGGTTTTTATCTATACCTGATCACCGAACCCGAACCCGAACCTGAATGCAAACCCAAACCTAAACGCAAATCCAAACCCAAAACAGTTTATATTATATACTATATAAAACTTAAATTTATATTTTGAAAATTTAGATTGGTGTATGATATATTTTGAAAATTGGTAAAGAGACATGATTGCTTTTGAGTTCGGCTTTTCCGTTCCGATTTTCGGGTTCGGTTTCGGATTTCGGTTCTTTTGTCGGATTCGGTTTTGCTTGCTTATGGATTTTCAAAACCTGACAGGTTCAAGTTCGGGTTTGGTTGCCACGTTTGGCGGTTGGGTTCGGATTTTTGAAAACTCTCCCCAAATACAACCAGTTGACATCCCTAATTATTAATGGCTAAAGGTGAAATAAATAACCCAGCTTTTGGTTACATTACCGTAAAAGAAAAAAGGCAACAGATGGAAGAGTCCAAAAGGAACATGCTATTGTGTGTGTGTGTACGTGTGTTTCTGCCCGTGCGCACAGGTACACTGGTTCAGCCATCACATTTAAGTGTTCTTAGGCACAAAGGGTGTATATGTTGGAAAAGAGAGCAGACCGTGCGCTGTTGATCAGGAGAGGCGTTTGCAAGGGCAGAAGCCAAAGCCCCAATAGGGATAGGTTGGGGAATGGCGGCATCACGAACTGGGAAGCCACCCATGTCATACGGAGAAAGCATCGCTCCAGGGACACCGGGCATAGGAGGAACTTCAGGCATGTTGCGTCCGCCAGGAGGATAGCGGAAGACACGTCCGCCCCTTGGAAGCATCTGCTACAGAAAAAAAGCAAGACCAATTACATTTTCTTTGCATAATACTCCAGACTCACAGCAAAGGCAGGATCTCAGGTGGTCCTCTGAGCTTTTGGTAAAACAAACTATAAATGCATATGAGTATATTATTTGTAGCTTCCAAAATCATAAAGCAGACGAAGCAACATGCTTTATTAAAAGCTCAAGACAATGCAGCGGAAGGTGAGAAGTTTACACATATGGCTGGTTAACACAGCTCAGTTCTTTCTTGTGCTTTCAGAATAAACTAATCGAAAAATGGAAAAGATGATTGAATCAACAAAACTGCTAACTACAGAGGAACTACATATCCTGACCAACAAGCACTACATACACGATCATACCTTAGATGCCTAAATTGCCTAACCTGTTAGAGCACAACACTTACAGAGAGCCGCCCGCATCTATGAAAAGCCGCGTTTCCGCAATAAAGCTGCTAAATTAACTAGAGCCAACCAAATAAGCAACAAAGCAATCCATCAACGCGATCAGTTCCACCCACTTAAAATCATTTCAAAATGCATCATTCATATATTAAAATTTAAAAAATATCACCACTATAAAGAAATCTCAGACGAATTGCAGATGATAGTAACAGACCTGTTGCTGGATAGGAGGCATGGGTTGCTGAGTTTGTTGCACAGGTCCGGCTCCAGCACGTCGACCACCCGGCCGTTGGACTTGCTGACCTTGTTGGACCATTGGCACAAAGAAATTCGGCATAGGACCACCCGCAGGCCTCATTCCACGGACAAGTTGTTGCTGGAAGCCAAATCCAGGCTGGAACAGAAAAGATATATCACTTCATTAATATGCTAATTACTCGCCAACAGCACCATGTTCAAATGCAAGTGTGAAATAAAATAGTCAAGAAAGTGAGGGCTGCAGAAGGTTGGATTACAACACTACTCAAGCAGTTGAGATATAATCTCACGATGATGCAATATGCAAATTACGAGATTAAAAAAAAAAATGTTACTTTCTCTTAGAGTTACAAAGCCGTTTCTTACACAAATGATTACTACTTTCTCTAGACGAAGTCCTTTCTTACACAAATGATTGCATACCAACAACTAAATGCTTGGATCTGTAGCTAACTGATTTACTAACAGAACAAGCTTGTCATTTCAGAAGCATCTTCTAGAGCTCATTAACTAATATGATTAACATATAAAATTCATTTGATACACTAGCTGATTACCAGATCTTCCAAGAGAGGAAATTAGGAAAATTACATAGACAGATAACTAGTCCATAAGTTCATGACAGATTATTACAATTATATTGGTATGTGCGATGATTTTTTTCAGGTTCGGAGAGGCAGAAAAAGTTGAAATCATATTCCCGAGCAGAAGTCTGTAATAGCTTCCTTTCATGATATTGTGGAGCAGCAAACTACTTCTTTAGAATATAAATAAGAACCACTATGCAGATAACAAGTTTCAGTTGTGCAAATTTTATTTACCAACGAATCTATCAAGGTAATACCAGGGGAATTTGTAACAAACTTTAAAGTATGAGAAAATAAAAGATTATAAATGAAGGCAATACCAGCAGTAAATTTTCATTTCTTTATCCAAGCGTCCTCATATTCATGATGAATACATCAATTTCAATGCCCTTAAAAATAATTTACTATTATCAAATGTAAGCAAAACTTTCGTACTGTTTTATCAAATACTCGCATTGTGTTCAATTTCTATTATATTATAAATTTAATATATTATGGTTACTAAATTCATAGCTAGTACAGAAAATTCAGAGGTTGTGGACCTGGCTAACACAAGATTTGAATAGCTAGATACAAAACACTCTTGACAACACGATCATCCCATCCATACAGAGAGGTTGAGACAAGATTTAATTGAAACTGGAGATTATAGTAAACACTGATCTGCAAAGTTGGCATTAGCCACCTGAGGAGGAATGAGAGTTGGTGGAGCTTGACCATAAAATAGTTGCTGTCCGAGACCTGGAGCACCAGGAGGATACATCGGTACACGAGGAGCAACGGCAGGTGCCATTGCAACAGGGCGCATCTGTAAAAATTGTGCCTGGAGATAGAAGAACATATTATCAGCAAGAAAAAACTATAATTGTATATAAGCAAAAGCAAAACAGAGACTGGAGAAACAGCAGGTGAAACAGTGTTAAAAGCTATAAATGGCAACACCAAACACATTTATTCATAGTGAGATAACTAAAGAAATGCCAAAACATATTTTAAAATTATACGCTTATACTACAAACTCGCACATTTTCATAGAAAAAAAAACACCAACATGAAGGGTGCAACAAGTCTGATAAGAAAGATTTCAATCAATAGAAGCAAACTTTGAACATTGTTAGGCAGATTGATTGATCCTAAAACTAAAAACAAGAAGCAACCTGGATAACTGATACAACAAATATTTACAAATATGATAAGGGCACAACAAATATTTAAATGGTAAAAACGTACAGAAGTTATTTGAACCATGGACCATTTTGAGTTAGGTACCTGACCCTCTCAAAATTTTGCCAATATAAGTCTTTGCCAGTATATGTTTTTGGTCCATAGCTCATATAAGTTCTACACGTTTTTTGCCAGTATTCTAAATAGCAGCCAGTACATTAAAAGCGAGATTTGGCCATAACGTTTAAAGCCAGTATGTTAAAAGCCAGTACGTTTTTTGCCCACTATAACGGCTGCTAAAGCCGAATTACTATGCTACCGCTTCGCCATAATGTTAAAAGCGAGATTTGGCGGAGTAGGTTCATAGCGGCTGCTTTAGCAGCATTGGGCCCGCTAGAGGGGGCATATCAAGAGGGGACAAAGCGGTCATTATAGGCCTTAAAGGTTGAAAATTGCAACTCTTAACAGATAGTGTTTTGAAGGTAAATAAATCATCAAAAATCTGTAAATGGACTAGATTTTACAGTTTGTTGTCTTTTTGTTATGCTAAATCATAATATTCTGAAGTTGGTCTTCCATACGATGACTAAATATGTATAGACTTGCAATGCTAGAAAAAGGTAATATTTAGTTGTTTTTTTTCTTCAAAATCATATATTTTTTCTTCAAGGAATACAGACATTAAGTAGTTTTTTTGTAAAGCCCGCTATGGGTTTGTAGCGCCCGCTATCCGCTTTGCGTTGTGAGACACGCCAAACACTATGTACCCGCTATCCACTATTTACGACCTTGGTTTTTACCTATTTAAATTTATGTACAAATATAGAAGCATACTTTAAATATAGTTACCACACATAGAAATAGATGTAGAAATACATATGGATATGAAAAAATTCTAAGTTCTTGTAGAATATTCAACCGAGAAATTGTTGCCGCATCCTATGATAGTATAAAACCAAGGAAGCCTCACTAAATAACTCGACAACAGAAATAAATATCCATAAAAAAAAGTCTTAAATTCAGATTAGCTTTTAAAAGACACATAAGTAATGAATATTGCAACCAGCTCTTTAAAAAATAGCCTAAAAGCATCCATGCGAATTCATTCTATCATAATCGTAAAAAATGAATATATAATTCAAGCTCTGTTATATATGAATCTTACAATGAGTATCCTAACCAGTAGGTATACAACATGGACATGCCTCAAGCATTCAAGTAACCGAACATAGTGGTAGGCACCAAAATGACAAACTTCTGGTATAATGTTTCTATATTTTAAGAAGGCTTTCTTTAACTAAATATTGCCTATCTGGACTTTACAAAATTATAGTTCAAATGAAATTATTTGTTGTCAAGTTTTGTATATAAAATACCAGTCCCAAGAGTTGCAAGCAACAAGAAGGTATCACTATGCAACACTGTATGAAGAACGATGGAAAAGAAAAGATGACTAATATCTTTATGTAATGCAAAGAGAGAATTATTGGATAACGTAAAGAAAGAATTATTAGAAACATAAAGACACCAGTACATCAAATGTAGTAAAATCTAGACACTAACTGTATGCCAATACAAAAAGGACTAACAAATACTAATCTAATGCATAATGCTTATTGCTATGAAGTGTTATAAAAAGCAGTTTTTAACAACTGCTTTACTTAATTTCAATGCTTATTTACCAAATTACCTGCAACCTCGCTTTTCTATCTTCCTTGCGTTGTGCAACCGCAACATATAGTGGCTTTCCACACACCATTTTCCCATTCATCTCCATTAACTATAGACAAAAAAATGAAAAAAAAATTGTCAGTCAACGGTTACTTTCAGAAGGTAGATATATAGGTTTCTATTAACTTACAGCTCGGGAGGCTTCTTCAGCAGTTGAGAATGCAACAAATCCAGATCCTTTACTAATACCATTTTGATCACGCATAACCTGAAAGTAACACATATACCAAGCCATACCCAATTCAGTAAAAGTAGTTGAATTTAACAGCATAACAATGGTCATATTCTCACACAAATTTAAAAGAGAAAACACCTTGCACGAGGTAATTGTACCAAAGTCCGAAAAAAATTCCTTCAGCTTATCATCCCCAATGCTATCATCCAAATTCTTCAAGTATAAGTTCAGCCCTTGATACTTGTCCACTGTTTCCTTCATAGTCTGCTCAAATCTTAATTTCAGTTCCATCTCTCTTTCAGACTTCTTCTGAGCTTTTCCAACATACCACTCCTTATCATTAAACTTCTTCCCATTGAGTTCCTGAACTGCATGAGCAGCATCATCTGGATTCTCAAAATTAACAAATCCAAAGCACTTTGATTTGCCATCTGCTTCGATCATTACTACAGCACTAGTAATATTCCCATACTCGCCAAAAATTTTTAGTATATCTTCTTTAGTGGTGGATTCAGATAGGTTCTTGACAAAGACATTATTAAATTTCGTCTTGTCATTAGCATTTTCCCTTTCCTGCTTCCGAAGAAAGGGTCCAACAAAAACAGGCTTATCATTAAGAAGCATGCCATTCAACTTATTTATTGCATTTTGTGCTGCCTCTTCCTGATCAAATTGGACAAAGCCATAGCCTTTTGATTGGCCATATTGATCTGCGGCAACCTTGCAAGAAAGAATGCTACCAAATGCAGAAAATGTCTCATGTAGCGCCTTGTTGTCAATCATTTTATCCAGGTTCTGAGGGGCAAAAAAATAATCACTTCTAAATTAGATATAAACAGACTAACCAAAAAGAATTAAAACCAAGACAAAAGCATATGACGATCACAAAAGAAGAATGAAATGTATAATACCTTAATAAATATGTTAGCAGTTCCACTTTTACGGGTGCTTGGGTCACGGTTTGAGTACATTACACGGATAGGCTTGTTATTAAGGGGAGTAAAGTTCAGCACTTCTAATGCCCTCACAGCTGTCAAATAACAAAAAGAAGACAAAAATATTTAGTGCGGGATGATGAAGAATAGTGTTCAAAGTGCAATAGTTGTTTTATATAATTTAACAGTCACATTAAACTTCCAATCATGATTGACTAAAACTAACAAAATCAGGTGAACATTGTAAGCACTAGATATTATCTACAAGAAATATACAATACAGTGCTTTATGGTTGGAGCATTTCTATGGCAATTTCTGCCTTATATAAAGATGAATTATGAACATCATGTGAAGTATATAACTATTGGCAAAAATACAATGCCATTCCTTGTTATATAACTAAAATTAAGATACACAAGATTACATGATGAGGTTAACTTTATTGTTTCACTAAAATGCATTTACTTGTGGTCAGACAGAGATATCAAAGCATGTCAAAAAAGGAACAAAGAAATTTTCTCCCAAAGAGTAATGTAGATCATAACTATATTATACTGCAAGCAAAGCACTGAAAGATAGAAATCACAACTGCATTGGTTCTCTTCTAGCATTAACTATAACTACATCTAACGAGCACAATTCAAAATTGGATTCAGGCAAAAAGAGACGACCACAGAGCAGAAAGGGGGTGGAGGAGTTGAGAGAGAGGGAGCATTCAGATGTAGCAAAGATAAATCCAGAAGTTCTTCTAACATAATTGTTCAAATGAAGGATGTATTAACAAGGGAGGGTATATAATTGCGTAACAAAGGAGCACTGAGGAGATTGAGTGTGCAAAAATCAACAATATTGGAGGAGAGAGATGGAGTCCTATACAAGGGAAATAAACAAAAATCTTGTACTCCCCTATCTCACACATTTTGCTTACTTCCACCATTACCATGGTTGGTCTGGCTAGTCTTGCTTCTGATAAATAAAATTACAGAGGAACTAACATGCACAAGAGAAATTTCACCAGCTATAGGAAATTAACTACTACTACTACTACACACATTAACAAAATCACAAGTTCTGAGGGACTCATCCATGGAAATAATATAAGCTACCACACAAACTAAGTACTAATGTTTGTACAATTGTTGTACCTAAAACCACGTGTCCATCCCTCCATCCAGCTCACAAACAACTGAGTTTTTTAACCTTGCTTTCCTGCCTATTGAACTATAAAATCTCTTCTCCAAGAATAAATTATAACGACCTAAAGTTATATTAATCCAGGAAGCAGTAGTTTAACAAAGAATGGCATGCTTTAACTTCTGGTGCTAGTCGCGTATCCAAAACTCCATTAATAGTATGTTTTAAATTTCTTTTTCCGATCATTGAGTAACGGGATCTATGGTCATTGAGGGCCTCCTAAAAGGATCTACTAAATTCATCGAGTTGTTCCAAAGAATCAAAACGGCCGGTTATCAATGGAATCCCTTGTCGGCTTTCTGTGAAATACTCATTTGGCCGAGGACTTCCAAACACGTCGTAAGCTAAAAGCTGACGAATAACCAACCCGCAATGAATAGGGAAGGTATAATAATGCTATGAATAACCCAGTATCGAATACTGGTAATAATATCAGCAAAAGAAACGTTTTCCCGTGCTTCCAGACATGCTGAGCTCCACAAATTTTTGTACATTCAAAGGGGGGAAACGATTCCGTGAAGGATGGGATCAGTAAATAGAAAACTACTGATATTGCATCTTTGTGAGATCGTCAATTTTGTACCAAAGGTGTATTTCGAGTATACCGAATCAGTATAGCTATCCTTCCTCTGGCACAGCAACGCAGCCTTGATCGGTACCGAAATGCTACACAATTCCTTTTTTCTTTTTTTGTTCCTTATCTATGGATACCTTATGTTATGCTATTCAATAGATCAATGGAAAACCCTCAAATTTATTATAATTGTTCAAATGTAGAGAGGGAGCATTCAGATGTAGCAAAGATAAATCCAGAAGTTCTTCTAACATAATTGTTCAAATGAAGGATGTATTAACAAGGGAGGGTATATAATTGTGAAACAAAGGAGCACTGAGGAGATTGAGTGTGCAAAAATCAACAATATTGGAGGAGAGAGATGGAGTCCTATACAAGGGAAATAAACAAAAATCTTGTACTCCCCTATCTCATACATTTTGCTTACTTCCACCATTACCATGGTTGGTCTGGCTAGTCTTGCTTCTGATAAATAAAATTACAGAGGAACTAACATGCACAAGAGAAATTTCACCAGCTATAGGAAATTAACTACTATTACTACTACACACATTAACAAAATCACAAGTTCTGAGGGACTCATCCATGGAAATAATATAAGCTACCACACAAACTAAGTACTAATGTTTGTACAATTGTTGTACCTAAAACCACGTGTCCATCCCTCCATCCAGCTCACAAACAACTGAGTTTTTTAACCTTGCTTTCCTGCCTATTGAACTATAAAATCTCTTCTCCAAGAATAAATTATAACGACCTTAAGTTATGTTAATCCAGGAAGCAGTAGTTTAACAAAGAATGGCATGCTTTAACTTCTGCTGCTAGTCGCGGTTTGTGTTCTATTTTACTTCTAGATTTCACTACCAACTTAAGATCATGTAGCTAGGAACATTGTCTCAATGCATTCATCATTTTTACTATATGTGTTACTATTTTAAATTGTTTTCTTCACCTCCTCATAAAAAAAGGAAGAAAAGAACTTCTACTCGCATTTGTCACAACTATTTTGCAAGTTATGCTGTATAAAATTATTTTGAGAGATTAAACCTTCTGACCATGGAGATTCAGATCATGTAGTCAGTAACATTATCTCAATGCATTCAACATTTTTACTATGTTCGTAACTATTTTAAATTGTTTTCTTTACCTCCTCGTAAAAAAAGGAAGAAAAGAACTTCTACTCACATTTGTCACAACTATTTTGCAAGTTATGCTGTATAAATTTATTTTGAGAGATTAAACCTTCTGACCATGGAGATTCAGAAATAAAAGAGAAAAAAAAAAAAAACATTAACCCTCATTTTATTGAATTTCCCATCACTATCTCGCTAATATGTCTTTCTATTTCTATCTTATCTACCATACAAATGTTAGTTTCATCAAAAACATTAATTACAAAAGGCTAAAATACAGAAAACCCCCTTATAAATACCCGCTTTTTCACTTTCTCCCCCTGACTTTTAAAAACCTGCATTTTACCCTTTTGAAATATCAGAAAATGTTTTCAGGGGGTTACGGTGTTAATGAAAAGGGTGAAATGGCCATATTGCCCTTGCTTGTTTTATAAAGAAAAAAATTAATTTTTAAAAAAATTATGTCATTTCAAGGGTATTTTCGGTATAAATTATAAGAAATTGACGGAATATTAACGGAACCCTGACAGAGGGGGGCCAAATGCATCAACTTGAATTTTTAAGGGGGTAAAATATAGATTTTTGAAAATCAAGGGGGAAAGTGAAAAAGCGAATATTTACAGGGGGGGTTTATGTAATTTAGCCATTAGAAAATGCTCTACGTAGAAGATTCAAGATTTTCTACACCATACATTATGGCTAGCACTCAAATCAAGAGCCTTTAGGATAAACCATTAGGGTATGTTTGGGAACTACTGAAAATTTTACGTAGTATTTTTTTTTTTACTTTGGTATTAATATGTCATAATACCACAGTACTCTATTTCAAAATACTGCATTTATAAACTGTTTGGATGGATACTATATTACTCTTTTACCAACTTGGTACAACATTTTTTTTACTGAGCTAGGACATCCTTTTTCATTTTACAGCAAGATTACTCCATTTTGGGCTGTAAACTATGTATTTTTTAAAACTCTAGAATAGGTACCCAAACAGTCCATTGTAAAAAAATTATCCAAGGTAACAAAAATCTCTGTTTTTTTCCAATTACATTGCTTCCAGACAGGCCCATTTTCTAGGACATTACCATAGAATTATATAATCATATCCAAAACTCCATTAATAGTATGTTTTAAATTTCTTTTTCCGATCATTGAGCAAATCGTAAATAAGTAAACTAGTCAAAGTAGCGACATTAGGGAAGAGAAAAATTCTGCACAGCAGCGATCTCCAAAGCTACCAGACTATAAATGCAAAAGACGCAGAGAAATATTGAATTACTCGTTTCAGTTGAACTGCGGAATGTACCCTATGTTAGTTTCAAAGAATTATCACAAAGATACCTACAACTTGAGATGAGGCACCTCTTTAGAACAACACTCTGCTGTTGCCACCACAACATACTAGCCATTAAAACACAATATAAGGTACTGCTAGAGGTAAAAAAAAAAAATGTCTTGGTAGGTTGTATCTTTTAACCAAGATACGTGTGTCGATAAGTAACTTATATGGTTATGGCACTATGTTCATTAAAACAGGTAACTACAGTTACAACTGGAAAATACACTATTAATTTTTCAATCTACAACATTATATGAAAATACTGGCCGCCAAAAATAAAACTAAGCATCCAGAATCACACAAAAGGTGTGACATTCTTGTAAATATGACCGATGGTATTCAGAGCGAAAATTATCCAAAAGGTGGGCAAGAAGAAAACTAAATGATAACCAAACTACTTAGACAAATCGACAACAAAAAGAACACTCAATACATGACCAGAGAATTGCCGAGGCAATCTAAAATTCCTATGGAATTGGGTTGGTTCACTTAGTTGAAAGAAAGCATAAAAGATGATCTGCAAGACCAACCCACCATCAATGCAGTTGCTCTCAGGCATCGCTATTGGTTAAAAAAAAAAAAAAAACAAATTCAGCTTAGGCCGGTTAACAAATAGGCAAGTATAGATTAATTAGTCCCCATACTTCCATGGAATTCCCAATGTAGCCACCCCTTATCTTTTTTCTCAATTCAAGTCCCTAACTCATTACAAATTTTCCAAATTCACCCTTTGAATTAAGAATAATCTCTTTACCTATTTGAATTGAAAAATAAAAAAATTACCACATATCTGTACCGTCAGCTTAATAAATCAACAGCAAAATTGGAGGTATACGCTTATAAGGTAGCATATGAAATGTTACAAAATCAGCAAACATTTTTAGAACAATTGTGGCATCTTTGGTAAGAAAAACTGGTAATGAATTGTATCGAAATCTATCCGAGAGTATGGGCCAAGACAAATGTGTTAATGATTAATTAATATAAATTCATGTCCGATAACACAGGTAACCAACTGTTACCAAAAATACAATTTTAACTTCTCTGCCAAAGCTATAAACGACACAATAAAAGTACCACAAAAAAAAAGAGGACTTTCCATATGCACCGATCTCGTGAAAGGAACTTGCGGCCCAACGAATTCAGAGCTCTCTACGTTTAGATTAGCATGAGGAATCAGAGATCCGCAGCATGTTATCATTGCCCTCCTGAGTTGTCAAACAATGAAAATTCAAGCGACAACTCTCATGCCCTTCTAGGGTTCCAAACACACCCAAATTTACCCCTAATCCAAAATCCGATAAAAGGCGGAAGAGATTGCTGTGCACAGCAAACATATATAAGCATACATACAACCTAAAACCCTAACCACAGCCGCAGTAAATCTTGAAATTTGACAATCGTAACCTCGAAATTTTACCAAATCAAACCTACAGTACCATCGTCTCGATATCATGAAAGGGACCGCGAAACCTGCGAAAGCGTACTCACCGTCGACGGGGTTGCTGTAGTTGACGTAGGCGTATCCGAGGGACCGCCGGGTGTTGATGTCGCGGCAGACGCGCACCGACACCACCTGTCCGATCTGGGTGAACAGCTCGTACAGCTGTGCGTCCGACACGTTCATCTCCAGATCTCCGACGTACAGCGACGTCGTCGGAAACTGACTACCGCCGCCCCCGCCCCCGGCCGCCGCCGCCGCCGCCGCCGCCCCTCCCCCGCCGCCAACAACACCGCTATTCGACACGACACCATTTGCCACCGAGTTTTGAACTTGCGA
This sequence comes from Tillandsia leiboldiana, assembly GCA_029204045.2. Lineage (NCBI taxonomy): Eukaryota > Viridiplantae > Streptophyta > Magnoliopsida > Poales > Bromeliaceae > Tillandsia > Tillandsia leiboldiana. The sequence continues at coordinate 30,584,152 of CM055070.1, forward strand.
CATCCCTACTTTTTTTTTTTTTTTTTTTTTCTTTCTTTCTTCTTCTACGATTGAGCTACGACCTGATTGATTGATTGATGATAAATTTTTGTAGTAGGGATAGAAAGGATACAGGATTGTATAGATCGACAAATTTTCGATTTTTTTTCGGGATTTTTTCGATTTTTTTCGATTTTTTTTAGGGGTAGAGAGAGGGGAGAGGAGAAGAGGATTTAGGAGGGCAGCAGGGTGTCTGCACCGCAACCCTAACCCTAACCCTCGGCGAAGACCGTATCGAGGTTTATATTTCGTTGTGAAACCTGGGTTGAGTACAGATGCGGGGTGGGGTGGGGGTGGGGGCGGGTGGGGGGTGGGGGGTGGGGCGGGGGAGCCGACCGATGTGGGAGTTAGGGGGTTCCGGACCGTTCGATCGGATGGAGATAGGCGGTACCGCTTTGATGAAAGGGAGATTGTGTGATGCGTGCGGAGTTGTTGACGATGGATGCGTCTGCGTAGGCGATTGCAGCGCGCTCTCGGTATTTGCACGTGGAAGCGGAAAAGGAGGTCCCGTGCGCCTGGACCAAATAGGCTATATTTAGGTTACGAGTTAATTTTTCGGATAATTAACTTTATACTCTTCAAAAGTTACTGCTTTTTTTTTTTCTAAATTTTTCCAATAATTAATTGTACAAGAATTTGAGGACACATTTCTAGTGGCCGAATATGAAGAAGAATGTTGGATGCTTTGTGGCTTAATGCCTAGTGTACCAACAAATTAAAGCTAAGCATCGATTTTCGACGGATAAGTTCCAAAGCTTATCGATATCCGTTTGGAAATGAGAAAATATCGCGATGAATTTTATCATGTGCTTGCTTAGATCACAAGCGGACCACGACGCGATATGAGTGGTGGTGGATTGATTATCAAGGTGGCACATTTCTTACCAATCCACACCACATGGTCAAGAGACAAATTGACGCAGTTGTACATTGATGAAATTATGCGTCTTTATGGAGTATCCATTTCTATCGTGTCAGATCACAATCTCTGATTCGTTTCACAGTTTTGGAAGAGTTTTTACAGGACTCTTGGGACACGCATCGACTTTAGCACTTGTAATGATCCGACTTTTCCAGCACCTTTTTAAATTCCCTCTGGAACCCCCTTTGTCATGGAATGGAACCTGTGTCTGTTTTTCTCCTTCTTTCTTTTCCCTTGTAGGCGGTATCATGCCCTGGGGCACTCGTGTTATTTTTGAATGATTGGGCACGAAATTTGTTGCTCGGCGGTACGACCGGAGCGAAAATCCGAGTCACGGATCTCCCGGAATAGGGATTTAAAGCTCTGGGTGACTTCAGGGTGCACCGAAAGTCGTGTATTATGATTTGCACGACTTTCGAGGGAGGGTGGTCCTGATCCTTCATTTAGGGCTTCGAGGGTTGTTAGCCACCTGCTTTTTCAATCGGGAAGACGGTTTGAGAGGAAAAAAAGGGGATTCCGAAACTTCAAAGAGTTTTGAAAAGAAAAAGAACGCGAGGGAAAAGGGAAGGGAGAAGGAAGGGCCACGGTCGCGCAGATCTTCAGGATCGGAGGAGAAAGGGAAGATCCGCCGTCCTCCTCTTCGCGACCTAGTTGAGCAATCGTTTTCCTCCTCCTTTCTTTTCTCTCTCTGGTGATCGTGGGTGTTGGGGGGTTCAGGTACCGCCGCCGCCGCTGCTACCGCCGCCGCCGTTGCTGCCATGGCCGCAGACGCGTTGCCCGCGCGGAGCGGCGCGCTCCGCGGCTACCGCCGCGCGGGGCCTTGCCCGCGCGGAGCGACGCGCTGCCGCTGCGCGATGCTGCTTTCGCCGCCGCTGCCGCCGCTGCAGTCGCCGTCGCAGCCGCACTATCGCGCTGGGCCGTCGCCCTCGCGGAGCGCCGTACCGCTGCAGCCGCGACCGCACTGCCGCGCGGGGCCCTTGCCCGCGCGGAGCGGAGCGCCGCGCTGCTGCCGCCGCGCGGGGCCCTTGCCGCACAGAGCGGAGCGCCGCGCTGCTGCCGCCGCGCTGCTGTCGCCGCGCGAGGCCCCTGCCCGCGCGGAGCGGAGTGCCGCGCTGCTGCCGCCGCGTTGCCGTCGACGTGCGAGGCTCCTGCCCGCGCGGAGCGGAGCGCCGCGCGGGGCCCTTGCCCGCGCGGAGCGGAGCGACGCGCCGCCGCCGCCGACGCCGCGCAGGGCCCCGAACCACATGGTGAGTCGCGCCGCTGCCGTGACCCCGCCAGTCCCCGTTGTTAAGGAATTTGTGTTGGCGTATTTCGTGAAAATGTTTAAGTCTTGAAGATTGAAGATGAAGAAGTTTGGATCATATACCTCAATCTCAAGAAAGAAGAATTCAAAAGGATCAGGTACGTTTAACTAAATATTTTTGGTGATCCGAATACTTCTTATAGTGTAGAAACACTTGGATGAATTTTTAATTGCATAAAAATAAAAAACTGGACATACTACATGTTCAGAGTCCGGACCTGACATTACAGTCCGGCCCCCGAACATAGGATAGTTCATGCGCAATTCCAGTCCGGACCTTGGTCACTTCAGTCCGGACCCCGAACGTGGAATTTGCAGGAATTGCACGAACAGTCCGGACCGTGGGAATTTCAGTCCGGACCCCAAATGTATGTTTTTCTGGAAAAAGTCTGTTTCGTTACGACAGTCCGGACTGCCATAATTCCAGTCCGAACCGTCGTCCTGTAAAATTCCAGAAAAGGTCAGTTTTTGATTCTTATCCTCTTCCAACGGTTTCTAACCTATAAATAAACCCTACGATTTATTTTTAGGGTAATCCAAAATACGGTCAAAAAGAGAAAAATCCACATATAGAGAAGAAATGAAATAACAAGATTAAATCTATGTTTCTTCATCTATATTGATTAATTTGATTCTAGGTTTTCATACTCAGATTTTGAGTAGAATCAAATTAATGAATACTTAGATGGTATTTCCGATCTATCTTTGATCTAAGTATTCGGCGGATCATCACCACCCAAAAACAACAATTTTCCCAAAATCGGCGCATGGACTCGCGTGGCCTTGTGGATTCAAGGTGCTACCTCTCTCGTGGATTCGGAGCGAGGTACGTTCGTGGATTCGAGACATGCTACTGGGTGAAGACCGTGGATTCGGTTGGACGTCATGGATTCGACGTTGGACGCCGTGGATTCGGCGTTGGACGCTAATCGTGGATTCGGCGTTGGACGCTAATCGTTGATTCGAGGAGCATTGCGGAGCGAGCGGAGAAGATCTACTAGGAGCGTATGGAAAAAGGTCGAGTCGTCTGTGAGTACGGTATATCACCTTTGTACGTGTTATAATTCTAGTGGATTTCGCCGTGTTATCGGTCCCGTGGTTTTTTACTCCAGTTTTGGAGTTTTCCACATAAAAATCTTGCGTGTTATATTTTCATTTCCGCATTGGGTTTTATTGCGCAACGATTTTTGAGTGTTTATTGTTTACACCTATTCACCCCCCCTCTAGGTGGTTTTTCCCCTATTTAGATCCATATTTTAATATAACCCAACAATTGGTATCAGAGCGGGAATAGGGTTGTAAACAATGGCTGAAGGTGGAAACATCAACAGACCCCCGTTCTTCGATGGAACAAACTATGCCTACTGGAAAGTACGGATGAAAGCATTTCTTATTTCCATCGACGAACGGGTGTGGCAATCAATTGAGTTAGGATGGTTTAATCCAACTGAAATTATTGTTGATGTTCACACCATCAAACCTAGGTCGAAATGGACCAAGGAAGAGATAGACTTATCTTCTTACAATGGCAAAAGAATTAATGCTTTATTTAATGCCTTGTCACAAATCGAATTCTCTCGCGTCTCGGCATGTGAGACTGCGAAAGAAATCTGGGATGTTCTTCAAGTTACACATGAGGGAACTAACCTTGTGAAGATTCAAAAGCTGCAAATGCTTACGAGCAGATTTGACTCTATTTTCATGGCAGAAAATAAATCTTTCACAGATTACTATACACGATTGCAAGACATCGTGAACACATGTGCTAACTTGGGAGAGAAAATTCCAGAATTTAAAATTGTAAGAAAGATTTTAAGAACTCTTCCTGAAAGATTTCGTTCCAAGGTTACGACCATTGAAACTATTAAACACCCGGAAGAAATCCGTGTAGAAGAATTAGTTGGTTCATTACAAACATATGAAATGACATTTCCTACTAACTATTCTTCTGGAAAAGCATCTACTTCTAAGTCTTCAGGTTTTGCGTTGAAAACAACAAAAGAAGAAGACGCGGATTCATCCTCCTCAGACGATGACGAGAACCTATCTATGGAGGACTTTGAGAAGCAGCTTGCTCTCTTGACAAGAAGATTTCGCCGAAACTTTCGAAGGGGTAATTCAAGTAAAACTCCATCCTTCGAAAAGTGGAAGAAAGGCAAAGGTTTTTCAAGCCAAAAGTCAAGAAAGCAAGAAAGTTTTTCAAAGGATAAGAAAAGCTCAGAGGGACAAGTCCAATGCTTCAAATGCCGAGGATACGGCCATATCTCAACGGAGTGTCCAAATAAGAATCCGTCAAAGAAGAAAGCGATGCAAGCCGTCACTTGGGATGACACCTCAACGTCAAATGAGTCATCATCAAGTGATGAAGAGAATGACGCAACGGCGTTCCACGCGTCCACATCTTCACCCTTCATGTGCTTAATGGCAAGTACATCCGATTCATTGTCCAACTCTTCCCAGGTTGAAAAAACTGCAACGGACGACGAATCGAGTAACTCTGAAGGTGAAGATTTTGCTCTAGCCTACTATAAACTTTTGAGGGATTCAAAGAAACTGGCTAAGCAAAACAAGGGGTTGAGAGAGAGATTGCAGGATCTCGAAGAAGAAGTAAAAAGGGCAACTTCTCTCTCGACCGGTCTTGAAGTGGAAAGGGATAACCTTATAAAAACAAATGCTTCACTTCAAGAGAAAAATGAGCATTTTGAGAAGGAACATGTAAAAATGATTGATAAAGCTGGTTATTTCTTGAAGCTCTATACCGAGGCCCGACAGGAGAAAATGAAAATGACGAAGACCATTTTCCAACTCAAAGATGATTTAAAGCGATTCTCTTCTGGAAGGAGCAAGTTGGATAAGATGCTTGGTCTTGGTCAAACAAACCGATTCGGCCTCGGATACACTCAAACTGGAGACAGTCCTAGTTCGAGTGGAACAGTTTTTGTGCCTCAGTCGGTATCTCCTCCTCCGACGATGGAATTTAGAGCATACAACGACAACAACCCTACCTCACCCTCTTCGGGATCGTCAAGAACAAAGGTATGTTTTCGTTGTAGTTTTCCAGGGCACATTAGAAGAAATTGCAAGATGGGAGCAAAGCGAACAAATCAAGCACCTCTTGCAACTACTACCAATGAGTTGTCTCCCCGGAAATCAGAAAGGTATCTTTCAAAAGGAAAGAACATTGGTAGTACATCAAACAAGACGACGACGTCAAGGAAAAACGATGAATCAATCAAGACGCTTTCACCGAGAAGAATAACTTCACAATCATTGCCGACGTACCCCAAAACTCAAAAGGTTTGGGTACGCAAAGGTGAATTCTTCTTTCATCTTTGAACCACGTTGGTACCAATCGGCCCTTGGAATTATTGCACATGGATTTAATGGGGCCAACTCGTCAACCATCTTGTTGGGTTATATGAATAATAGGATCTAAATAGGGGAAAAAACACCTAGAGGGGGGTGAATAGGTGTAAACCATAAACACTCAAAAATCTTTGCGATATAAAAACCCAATGCGGAAAAATAAATAACACGCAGAGATTTTTACGTGGAAAACTCCAAACCGGAGTAAAAAACCACGGGACCGATAACACGGTGAAATCCACTAGAATTAAACACGTACAAGGTGATATACCGTACTCACAGACGACTCAACCTTTTCCATACGCTCCTAGTTGATCTTCTCCGCTCGCTCCACGACGCTTCTCGAATCCACGATGTGCGTCCAACGACGAATCCACGGCGTCCAACATCGAGTCCACGACGTCCGACTGAATCCACGGTCTTCACCCAATAGCACGCTTCGAATCCACGAACGTACCTCGCTCCGAATCCACGAGAGCGGTTGCACCTTGAATCCACAAGGCCACGCGAGTCCACGCGCCGATTTTGGGGTAAATCGTTGTTTTTTGGGTGGTGATGATCCGCCGAATACTTAGATTAGAAATAGATCGAAAATACCATCTAAGTATTCATTGATTTGATTCTACTCAGAATATGAGTATAAAAACCTAGAATCAAATCAATCAATATAGATGAAGAAACATAAGATTAAATCTAGTATTTCCTTTCTTCTCTATATGTGGATCTTTGGCCGTATATAAGATTATATTTTATTATGACAGCTATTTGGATTAACCCTAGAAAAAGAAACATAGGGTCTATTTATAGGTTAGAAACCCTTGGAAGAAGATAAGGATCAAAAACTAACCTTTTCTGGAGTTTTTACATGACGACGATCCGGATCGGAGATCGGCGATCCGGATTGCAGTAGCGAGAAGAACAGTTTCCAGAAAAGCGAAGGTTCGGGATCCGGATTGAAGTGCTTGATCCGGATCGTTCATACAGTTCACCAAACATCAACGTTTGGGATCCGGATTGCGAAGCCTGATCCGGATCGTTCAAATAAAATGGTAAACTCAATGTTCGGGATCCGGATCAAGGGAAGCTACGATCCGGATTGAACTGGTGTATGAACGAACCACCTTCGGGATCCGGATTGAACAGTCTGATCCGGATCCTGAACATGTCCCATGTCCAGTTTTTGATATTTATGCAATAACAAATCCATCCAAGTGTTTCTACGCTATAAGAAGTATTCGGATCACCAAAGATATTAAGTTAAACATACCTGATCCTTTTGAATTCTTCTTTCTTGAGATTGAGTTGTATGATCCAACTTCCTTTACCTTCAATCTTCAAGACTTAACCGAATTCACGAAATACGCCAACTCAAATTCCGTAACAATCTCCCCCTTTGCCGGTTTCGTGACAAAACATAGATCCACTCAAGAAAATTCAAAAAGATATTTTTGTTGCTATCACCATACAACAAAAATTTACAATGGAGATCCAAAATAAAATACATGAGTTAAACTCCTAAAACAGACTCTAGACTTAGACATCTGTACTCTCTGCAAAAGAAATCATTCTTGACAAAAGAAATCGTTAGATACCTCAAGAATTTTATATCATTCAAAAACCACATACAGAGATGAAGTTTATACTCATTTATACTTACCATGACATTTATACATTCAGATATGTAAACCGTCAGATATGTAAACTGATCATAGTTAAAACACCAACATATCTTCTATGCAATCAAAAACCAAATGTCATGTTAGTGAACATCAACTTGTTAGTTATATTACATGCCCAAATAGTTAGTCGAATAGTTAGTCGAGGCATGCACTCAAACACAAATGAAAACCGAAAGTTGAAGTTCTACTTACCTTTCAAGTTGAGGTTATACTTACCTCTATAGTTTCAAGTTTTCTTAGTAACCATTGTTTATACTTCTCTCTCCCCCTTTTTGTCACAAAAGTTAGCCAAAAAAATTACCAAAATGGAGAGAATAGTTAACAGTTCAAGTACCAAAAGTTTGAGAACAAAAACTTAAAACTAAAACTTAAAAACCTGCACAAAAAAGGTTAAAAAAAAATGAAGTTCCTGCACAAGAGAATTATTAGACAAACGATTCAAGCATCTGAATCTGAGTCATCCGAGGCGCTGTATCCCATTTTCGAGAACGTTTTCTGCATTAACTTCTTTATTGATGAGACCGTCTTAGTTAATGTGATTTGGGATGCTGTGATTATCTCGAGTTCTTCGGAGATTCGCCTCTGCTCTTTGGTGATTTGCTCTTGTTGAAAAGATAGGCGCTGTTGTTGCTTGAAAATCGAAGTTACCGATGCTTGATCATCCGCGCCGGGTGCTTGTTGAGACGGTGAGGCAGAGGTGCCGACACAAGGTTTCTTTCCAGTGGAGGGTGTCGGAGTAACATGTGGTAATTTGTGAAGTGACTTCACAATCGTTGACTCATCTATCATCCCCCAACAGTGTTGATATGATGTCGAGCTTATATCAATTTCAAACTTTTGCAAGATCCTCATGATGATTAATGGAAATGGAAGTCGCTCAGAAGGATGAGGATGCACAACATATCTTGACATTCTATTCCAAATTATGTAGGGGATGTTCATGTTCAATCCAACAGCCTCAGAGGGATGACCTATGAGATATAAGAACAGCATTCTATCCCATCTCACTAACTTGGTCTGCATGTTAGGAAGAATGTTGTAACATGTGATGAAATTAAGAAATCGGTACTCCAGTCGAAGATGTTTGGATTTTACACTTTTCCCATCAGCTGATTCAGTTCCTTCCAAACAAATTTTTCCTATCACGGTTTGCCACAAGGCATTCGTCAAACTTCTTCCCGTCAAATAGTTGATCCCCGATGTGTTGGATTCCATTCCAAGGACTTCGCCGATTAATTGCGGAGTGATTTTAAGTTTCATCCCTTGGATATTTGTATAGAAATGCATTGAGCCACGTTCATCTTCTTGAAGATGTCTTGCATTTGTGTAGAAGGTTCTTACACGATACAAGCAATACCCAAGTAATTCAGGGAATCGGCAGACTTGGATGAGATTAGCTTGCTCAATTAAAGTTCCAAACTCTGGTGAGTGATTTCGGAGAGCTTCAATGTTGACATGTCGTTCACCGATACATTCATGATGTTCAAAAGCTCGAAGGCGATCAATGCTGACGAACACTCCTTCCACCCGAGGCGGGGAGTCAGGAACCATTGGCTTGCTAGCATTAGCCTCTCGTGCTTATCGAAAGCGTCGAGCAAGTCGTTTCCTTTTTACCGAGACGATCGGTGACGTCATAGGTGCTTTTCCTGTGTCGATGGGTGCCTTTCCTTTTGATCCATTGGAAGCCTTTTGTTCAGGTTTAACGGGCATTGATTCATCATCATTCGTTAACACGTCCCAGTCTACTTCATCATTATTTGGTTCAGTTTCCGAGTCACTAATCAGATCAAATTCACCTTTTCGTTGAAGTTTCTTGGCTCTTTTCAGTTTATTGGTTGCTCGAGTATGCACCATTGTGACTAACAGCAAGATGATTCATGAGAATTCCATAGCTGTGCGTGCTTTAAGAGGATTGAAATCCTGTGAAGAGCAACTCAAGAACACGAAAATTTTGTAAGTTTTCAAAAATTAGAGAAATTGTACCCAAACAATCATTATCGTGTAGAGAGACTAGGAATCAAATTAGTTTTGCAAAGAGAATTTTAAAAATAGATCAATTGCATGATTTTGGAAAATTCCCATTATATGCCCTAAAACCGAAATCTTTGAAATCGAAGACCAAAAATCCGTTTATCTTGAGAATACCTAGCATATAATCAAAACTAATCTACCCAGAGTTCTTATTTCAAAAGAAATTTGATCAAAAACCATCCACAAATGAAATTGATACAAGAAATTCATCACGTTTTGAGGAGGAATAAGAAAAACTGTGAAAAACTGAGATTTTGATCAATAAAACTTACTTGGAATTGAAGAACTTGAGTTTGAAAGCATCCAAGATGGATGAAATCTAGAGAGAGAAGCTCTGGAAACTTTGGAACAAAAGATTGGAGTAAAAGAAATCAAAACCCTTTTATTCTATATAAAACCCTAACCGCGATCCGGATCAGTTCGTGATTACGATCCGGATCGGCAGGTCCAATCCGGATCGTCTGCCCGCAGAAGAATATCTGCGTTCGGGATCCGGATCGGCAGGTCCAATCCGGATCGGCTCCAACTTTTTCTTTAGAAAATTTCAGAGAAATTCTAGAAAAACCAGAAAAAGATTGTAAGCACTTTTGTGTATCAACTTTAAACGAAAATCATCGTTTCATACAACAAGAAATAGATTATACCAAATCTATCAATAACATCCAACAAATGAAACGAAAATTTATAAAAATTAAATCCCTTAAAGTTGAACAACTTCAATTACATCTAACTTGATCTTATGAGTAATGCCTTTATCAAATCATCAATTCGGTAAAGAAAATGAAATACAAAGATCAATAGATGTCTAACATCCCCGATAAATTAGATAATATATCTAGTCAATTTATTGAAGAGAGTGGCTCTTTGAGCATCTTTCATTAAAAATCCCACCTTATACCAACCTTGAAATTTGACAGAGTCAAGTATTTCAACATGCATTTTAATTAATCAAACTTGAAAAACCTTGCTTGGTATACATGTGGTAGCTGCACACAGTACTCGGACGACCGAGGTGGTAGCTCTTTCCTCCATGTGGTGGTAGTTTTCACACTCCTCATTGGGATGTAACTCTTTCCACATCTTTTGAGCATAATACTTTTTCTTTGACTCCCCCTCAATTGGCTATCAATTATTTAAGATATAAAGTATTCAGCCAAATATTGATCTCGATTTCATACTCGACTAAACAGTCAAATAAGATAAAAACTATACCAAGAGATCATCGAGAGAGAAATTGACTTTGATCAAAACAAAGATGAGTTAATTGACATAAATGATCATTGCATCAAATGAAATATTATGATATCTAAAGCATAATAGATTTCTAAATATATAAAAGGATGCAGTCAAAGTCGATAAAACTAATGCTCAATTAATATTCTATGTCTAAGCATAGATAATGAACAAAAACACAAAAACAAAACCTAACCTAAACAAGAGTTTCAAAAAGGGTTTATTTCAAGGAAAGCATTCCAATTGCTTTACGCAAATGAATAAACGTTTTTGATCCAAAGGTTTTGTTAAAATGTCAGCTAATTGATCTTCAGTTGAAATGTAGGAAATTTGAAGAATATTTGATTCAACTAGCTCTCTAAGAAAATGATATCTAAGTTCAATGTGTTTTGTTCTAGAGTGCAACATAGGGTTTTTTGAAATGTTTATAGCACTTGTGTTGTCACATAAAACAGTTACCGAAGTTGCTGAAATCCGGAAGTCGCTCAACACGCTTTTCATCCAAATGAGTTGAGTTGAACAACTACCCGCTGAGATGTATTCCGCTTCGGCAGTCGAGAGTGCAATGCAGTTTTGCTTTTTACTATGCCATGCAACAAGACAGTGGCCAAGATAAAAACATGCACCACTCGTACTTTTCCGATCATCCACAGATCCTGCCCAATCGGCATCTGAGTATCCAATAATATCTAAACTTGTTCCCATAGGATACCAAATTCCGAAGTTTACAGTTCCTTTGACGTACCGGATAATCCGTTTCACCGCTTTCAGGTGAACTTCCTTTGGTGCTGATTGATATCTCGCGCAAATCCCAACACTAAAGGATATATCCGGGCGACTAGCTGTGAGGTAAAGTAGACTTCCAATCATGCTGCGATAGAGTTTCTCGTCTACATTATCACTAAGAGATTCACTTCCTAATCCCTTATTGCTAGTTCCCATAGGAGTAGGAAAATCTTTTGAATCTTCTAATCCGAATTTCTTTACCAACTCCTTTGCGTACTTGGATTGACACAGATGGATGCCTTCCCCATTTTGCTTCACTTGCAATCCAAGAAAGTATGTCAGTTTGCCCATCATAGACATCTCAAATTCGCTTTCCATGGTTTCTGCGAATTTAGAAGCATCATTATCCTTTGTTGCTCCAAACACAATGTCATCGACATAGATTTGTGCAACAATGAAGTTATTTTGATAATGCTTCACAAAGAGAGTCCGATCTGCTCCCCCTCGAGTATAGCCCTTCTCCAAAAGGTGCTTTGTCAACCTTTCGTACCATACTCGCGGTGCTTGTTTTAAACCGTAAAGAGCCTTTTTCAAACGAAAAACATGGTTAGGTAGTTTACAGTCTACAAAACCTTTCGGTTGAGCCACATAAACTTCCTCATTTAAAAAAACCCATTTAAAAACATGCTCTTAACGTCCATTTGAAAGAGTTTTATATTGAAGTGACAAGCAATAGCGAATAAGATACGAATGGACTCGAGTCTAGCTACAGGGGCGAACGTTTCATCAAAGTCTATACCTTCCATTTGAGAGTAGCCTTGAGCAACTAAACGTGCTTTGTTCCTGATGATGGTACCATCCTCATTTTTCTTGTTCTTGAAAATCCATTTAGTACCAATCACATTGTGTTGCTTCGGAGGCGTCGTTAATTCCCAGACTTTGTTGCGTTCAAACTGATGGAGCTCTTCCTGCATTGCTTCAATCCAGTAGTCATCCTGAAGAGCTTCATCGATGTTCTTTGGTTCGATCATGGAAACGTAACAGGCGAATCCACAAACCAACTGTCTCCGAGTTTTGACTCCTTCTTGTGGGTCTCCAATGATGTTTGATTCAGGATGATCCTTGGAGATGCGTAACGTTTGTTGTAATGGAGTACTCGGAGGTACATGAGATGATTCCTGCACATCAGATAAACTTGAAGAACCATTAGATGCATCATTAATATTGGAAGTATTATCATGAGAAGATGCACTTACAGGAGTATCATCATCAAGAGAGATATCAGGGGTAGATTTATCAGATGCAAAGTGAAAAGCTTCATCTACTTTAACATTTATAGATTCTACGATCGTCTTAAATTCCAAGTTAAATGCCGGATATGCTCTACTATTCGTAGAATACCCCAAGAAAATCCCTTCGTCACTTCGAGAGTCAAACTTTCCAAGATTTTCGCGGTCACGTAAAATGTAACATCGACTCCCGAAGATATGAAAATATTTGATGTTGGGTTTTCTACAACACCATAGTTCATATGGTGTATTTAACGTTCCCGGGCGCAAATAAACTCGATTAATAACATAGATTGCAGTGTTCACAGCTTCAGCCCAAAATGTAGCGGTAAATTCCGGCTATGAAGCATAACACGTGCCATCTCTTGAACAACCCTGTTTTTGCGCTCGACAACACCATTCTATTGAGGTGTATAGGGTGCTGAGAATTCATGCTTAATGCCGTTGGAAGTGCAAAAATCAATGAATTAGAATTTATGAATTCTCCACCTCTATCACTTCTAACACGAATGATCTTTTCATTCTTTTCAATCATAATACGAAGGCAAATCTCGTGAAAAGAATCAAAAGTATCAGCTTTCTCTTTTAAAAATGCTACCCATGAATACCGAGAGAAATCATCAACCAATAAGAAAATATACCATTTACCTCCCAAGGATGGGTTGACGTGTTGGCCCCATAAGATCCATATGCAATAATTCCAAGGGCCGTTTGGTACCGACGTGATTCAAGGATGAGAGAAGAATTCACCTTTGCGTACCCAAACCTTTCGAGTTTTGGTGTACGTCGGAAGTGATTGTGAGGTTGATACCTTTGGTGAAAGCGTCTTGTTTGATCCATCGCTTTTCCTTGACGTCGTCGTCTTGTTTGATGAACTACCGAGGCTCTTTTCCTTCAAAGAATTTGCATTCGATTTCCGAGGAATCACCCTTTTGGTAGTCGTTGCAAGAAGTGTTTGAGTTGACCCTTTGGCTCCCATCTTGCAATTTCTCCTTATGTGCCCTGCAAAATTACAACGAAAACATACCTTAGTGCTTGACGATCCCGAGGAGGGTGAAGTTGGCTTGTTGTCATTGCCTGTCGTGAATTCCGGTGTTGGAGGAGGAGATATCGACTGAGGCACGAAAACTGTCCCAACCGAACTAAAATCGTCTTTAGTTCGATTGTATCCGAGGCCGAACTTGTTTGATTGACCAAGACCAAGAATCTTATCCAACTTACTCCTTCCTGATGAAAATCGCTGTAAGTCATCCTTGAGTTGGATAATGGTCTCTGTCATTTCCAATTTTTCCTGTCGAGCCTCGCCGTTGAGCTTCAAGAAGTAATTCGCTTTGTTAACCATATCTATATAATTCTTCTCGAATTGCTCATTGGACTCTTGAAGGGAAACATTTGCTTTTATCAGATTATCCCTTTCCACTTCAAGATCGGTCGAGAGAGAAGTTACCCTTTTTAGTTCTTCTTCGAGATCCTGCAATCTCCCTCTCAACCCCTTGTTTTGCTTAGCCAGTTTTTTTGAATCCCTCAAAAGTCTATGGTAGGCTAGAGCAAAATCTTTCACCTTCCGAATCATCCGATTCATTGTCCGTTGCATTTCTTTCAACAGTGGAGTTGGACAATGAGTCGGATGTACTTGCCATTAAGCACATGAAGGGTGAAGATGTGGACGCGTGGAACGCAGTTGCGTTGTCTTCTTCATCACTTGATGATGACTCATTTGACGATGAGGTGTCATCCTAAGTGACGGCTTGCATCGCCTTCTTCTTAGACGGATTCTTAGTTGGACATTCCGTTGAGATATGGCCGTACCCTCGGCACTTGAAGCATTGGACTTGTCCTTCTGTGCTTTTCTTATCCTTAGAAAAGCCTTCTTGCTTTCTTGACTTGTAACTTGAAGAACCCTTGCTTTTCTTCCACTTTCCGAAGGATGGAGTTTTGCTTGAATTACCCCTTCGAAAATTTCGGCGAAACTTCATTGTCAAAAGAGCGAGCTGCTTCTCAAAGTCCTCCATAGATAAATTCTCGTCATCGCCTGAGGAGGATGAATCCGCGTCTTCTTCTTTTGTTGTTTTCAAAGCATAACCTGAAGACTTAGAAGAGGATGCCTTTCCCGAAGAATAGTTTAGTAGGAAATGTCATTTCATAAGTTTGTAAAGAACCAACTAATTCTTCTACACGGATTTCGTCCGGGTGTTTAATAGTTTCAATGGCTGTAACCTTGGAACGAAATCTTTCAGGAAGAGTTCTTAAGATCTTTCTTACAATTTTAAATTCTGGAATCTTCTCTCCCAAGTTAGCACATGAGTTTACGATGTCTTGCAATCGTGTGTAATAGTCAGTGAACGATTCATTTTCTGCCATGAAAATAGAGTCAAACTTGCTCGTAAGCATTTGCAGTTTCTGAATCTTCACAAGGTTAGTTCCCTCATGCGTAACTTGAAGAACATCCCAGATTTCTTTTGCAGTCTCACATGCCGAGACGCGAGAGAACTCTGTTTGTGATAAGGCATTAAATAAAGCATTTATTCCCTTGCCATTGTAAGACGATATATCAATCTCTTCCTTGGTCCATTTCGACCTAGGTTTGATGGTGCGAACATCACCAATAATTTCAGTTGGATTAGACCATCCTAATTCAATTGATTGCCACACCCGTTCGTTGATGGAAATTAAAAAGGCTTTCATCCGTACTTTCCAGTACGCATAATTTGTTCCATCGAAGAACGGGGGTCTGTTGATGTTTCCACCTTCAACCATTGTTTACAACCCTATTCCCGCTCCGATACCACTTGTTGGGTTATATGAATAATAGTATCTAAATAGGGGAAAAAACACCTAGAGGGGGTGAATAGGTGTAAACCATAAACACTCAAAAAATCTTTGCGATATAAAAACCCAATGCGGAAAAATAAATAACACGCAGAGATTTTTACGTGGAAAACTCCAAACCGGAGTAACAAACCACGGGACCGATAACACGGTGAAATCCACTAGAATTAAACACGTACAAGGTGATATACCGTACTCACAGACGACTCAACCTTTTCCATACGCTCCTAGTTGATCTTCTCCGCTCGCTCCACGACGCTTCTTGAATCCACGATGTGCGTCCAACGCCGAATCCACGGCGTCCAATGTCGAGTCCACGACGTCCGACCGAATCCACGGTCTTCACCCAGTAGCTCGCTTCGAATCCACGAACGTACCTCGCTCCGAATCCACGAGAGCGGTTGCACCTTGAATCCACAAGGCCACGCGAGTCCACGCGCCGATTTTGGGGTAAATCGTTGTTTTTTGGGTGGTGATAGATCCGCCGAATACTTAGATTAGAAATAGATCGGAAATACCATCGATTGATTGATTCTACTCAGAATATGAGTATAAAACCTAGAATCAAATACAATCAATATAGATGAAGAAACATAAGATTAAATCTAGTATTTCCTTTCTTCTCTATATGTGGATCTTAGGCCGTATATAAGATTATATTTTATTATGACGGCTATTTGGATTACCCTAGAAAAGAAACATAGGGTCTATTTATAGGTTAGAAACCCTTGGAAGAAGATAAGGATCAAAACTAACCTTTTCTGGAGTTTTTAATGACGACGATCCGGATCGAGATCGGCGATTCGGATTGCTAGTAGCCGAGAGAACAGTTTCCAGAAAAGCGAAGGTTCAGGATCCGGATCGAAGTGCTTGATCCGGATCGTCATACAGTTCACCAAACATCAACGTTCGGGATCCGGATTGCGAAGCCTGATCCGGATCGTCAAATAAAATGGTAAACTCAGTGTTCGGGATCCGGATCAAGGGAAGCTACGATCGGATTGAACTGGGTGTATGAACAAACACCTTCGGGATCCGGATTGAACAGTCTGATCCGGATCCTGAACATGTCCCATGTCTAGTTTTTGATATTTATGCAATAACAATCCATCCAAGTGTTTCTACGCTATAAGAAGTATTCGGATCACCAAAGATATTAAGTTAAACATACCTGATCCTTTTGAATTCTTCTTTCTTGAGATTGAGTTGTATGATCCAACTTCCTTTACCCTTCAATTCTTCAAGACTTAATCGAATTCACGAAATACGCCAACTCAAATTCCGTAACACATCTTTGGGAGGTAAATGGTATATTTTTCTTTTGGATGATGATTTTCTCTAGGTATTCATGGGTAACTTTTTTAAAAGAGAAAGCGGATACTTTCGACTCTTTTCATGAGGTTTGTCATCATATTATGAATGAAGAAATGAAAAGATCGTTCGTATTCGAAGTGATAGAGGTGGAGAATTCATTAATTCTAATTCATTGATTTTTGCACTTCCAATGGCTTAAAACATGAATTCTCAGCACCCTATACACCTCAGCAGAATGGTGTAGTCGAGCGCAAAAACAGGGTTGTTCAAGAGATGGCGCGTGTGATGCTTCATAGCCGGAATTTACCGTTATATTTTTGGGCTGAAGCTGTGAACACCGCCGTCTATGTAATTAATCGAGTGTATTTGTGCCCGGGAACTTTAAATACACCATATGAGCTGTGGTTTTGTAGAAAACCAAATATCAAAATATTTTCGTATCTTTGGGAGTCGTTGTTACATTTTACGTGACCGCGAAAATCTTGGGAAAAGTTGACTCTCGAAGGACGAAGGGATTTTCAATGGGTTATTCTACAAACAGTAGAGCATATCGGGTATTTAACTTGGAATCTAAAACGATGGTAGAATCTATAAAATGTTAAAGTAATGAAGCTTTTCACTTTGATCTGATAAATCTACCCTGATATGTCTCTAGATGATGATTCTCCTGCAAATGCATCTTTCTCAGAATACTCTTCTGATAATGTTGATGCATCTAATGGTTCTTCAAGTTTATCTGATGTGCAGAAATTTATCACATGTACCTCCGAGTACACCGTTACCACAAACAGTACGCATCTCCAGGATCATCGGAATCTAATAATTATTGGAGACCCACAAGAAGGAGTCAGGACCGGAGACAGTTGGTTTGTGGAGTCGCATGTTCGTCTCCATGTTAGAACCAAAGACATTGATGAATCTCTTCAGGATGACTACTGGATTGAAGCATGCAGGAAGAGCTCCATCAGTTACAGACGAAACAAAGTCTGGGAATTATCGAAGTCCACCCAAGCACAACACGTGATTGGTACTAGGGATTTTCAAGAATAAGAACAACGCGATGGTACCATCTCAGGAACAAAGC
Organism: Tillandsia leiboldiana; assembly: GCA_029204045.2. Taxonomy (NCBI): domain Eukaryota; kingdom Viridiplantae; phylum Streptophyta; class Magnoliopsida; order Poales; family Bromeliaceae; genus Tillandsia; species Tillandsia leiboldiana. The sequence goes on from CM055070.1 coordinate 30,601,967, forward strand.
AGTCTAGTTGCCAAGGCTATTCACAAATTGAATGTATAGACTTTGATGAAATGTTTGCCCCGGTAAAGCTAGACTCGAGTCAATTCGTATTTTATTGCTATTGCTTGTCATGTTAAAATAAACTCTTTCAATGGACGTTAAGAGCGCTTTTTTTAAATGGGTTTTTAAACGAGAAAGTTTATGTGGCTCAACCGAAAGGTTTGTAGACTATAAACAACCTAA